>CM031239.1:148341867-148739367 GCA_018340775.1 Taxus wallichiana var. yunnanensis | reverse complement strand
TTTGTCACATGCGCTCTACTATGTGTCAATATCTGCAGTATCTCCTTGTCTGCAAACCCTCCTTGTCGTGCATCAATAACTTACCCCCTTGTCACGCGTCTATAATACAGGATATATCATATTGTTGAAAAATGTGAAGTAGAAGTGTTCTACCTGGTGAATAATCTAGGTTTATATAGGGGATATTTTTCAAGGGTAGGCGAAGCCGACCCCTAAAAAAAATTAAAGTGTAATTTTTAGGCGAACAGGTCACTGACCCGCAAAAAAATTCACCTTTTCAAAATTTTCAAAAATGGAATATTCGCCATATTACGAATATTCGCCACTAAAATTTTCCCGAGGTCAAGAGTCTCAACATGACATTTTTTTAGGTTTAACCTATTTGTCAAGTCAAAAATCCCGAATAATGTTGGACTTAGATTTTTAATTAAACCCATCATTCCCCGTGAAAGATAATAATAAAAAGAAGATGTAAAACACCAAGTAACTCCTAAAGAAAGAATAAAAACTTGGATGGGGAATAAAAACTAGGGTTTTCAACTTCTAAAGACCATCGACTAAATGAAGTATAAAATTAGCATAAAATTTAACAAAAAATCAATAAGGATGTAGAACTCACTAATTTGGAAATGTAGACACTCAAATTTAACAATTTATCCTTTAACATTGTTGATCTTGACATTGCACACTTACATGGACAAACACACTCTCCTCACTCTTGTTTAGCACACCTTTATAGTGCTTCATACACTTTCTCATCTTTGCATGCCTCCACTCGTCATCAATCTCTAAATTTTAACTACATAAAACACATCTAGAAACATCCATGCTTAGGCCTATAAATTCAAATATCATTTTTCCCTCATGTTCAAAACTATAGGTTTCGGTCAAAATTGGAGAATGTCAATCTTGACCCTATTGTATGGTTTTGGACCAACATGTGTTGGGCTAATTCTTTTGATTCTATCATATTATTATGAGTAAAAAAACCATGTTTTTGTGTCTTTCATGACATAATGACCTTCAGAAGCATATATAAGCAAGTAAATCATACCTCATTTAAGAACATGGCACTTTAAGAAATCCTCATGTAAAAGTAATCACTAAAGGCACTCTAAGCTCCCTAAACTATAAAATAAATCATGCACATCCATTAGGGAAACACCCTCTATAGGTATGAAGTATCCTTCCAAGTCTAGGATTCTCCATCTTCATTCTACAAGCAAGTAAAGTGACCCTTCCTAAGTATTTGAGAAAGTGTGAAACTCAAATAAAACATTATCAAAGCACAATTTTCAAGTTTTGATTGCATTACGATAGATATCACATGTTAGGAGAATGATGTGTGGTTTGAACCATCTTTAGAGTAGTGGAGACGTCAACGGTGCACAAAAGTACCCAAAACCCACCTAACTTTATTTTTAAGGAACTCCTTCTTACACTACAAAGATTACAGGGTTTGATCAAAGTTTATGAATCCATTTTGAAGGTGAGTGAAGAATACCAATACATAGCAACACATATTTCCATATAGGTGAAGCACTCGAGAAGTTTTAGACCCAGATTCCAAGAAGTTCCAAGACTCACAAAAAGGGGTTGGGATTGTACAAAACATTATAGAATGATTTGTACGGTTTGATTGAGCTCAATTTTAGGTTCCGGTTTCATCAACAAAACATCTTCGATTCTAGATTTTCCTATTTCAGCACTTAGATCACCCAAACTCTTCCAGATCCACATAAAATCAACTAAGTGCACTCTCTCTCTCTCTTTTGGCATTTTTAAATATTTAATCACTTTGAAAATTGTTATTTTGATTTGTGAAATTAATGTTGGAAGTTAATTAAATTATAATATCTAGTTTTAACATTATTCAACCTTTTATGTATGTTAATTAGAAACATTCATTTCTAAGTTTTTATAATGTTTCTAATTAACATACATAAAAAGGTTAAATATTGTTACGTATGGATATTGTGATTTAATTTTCCAACATTAATTTCACAAATCAAAATAACTCTTTTCAAAGTGACTAGTTATTTAATGAATGTCAAAACAAGAAAATGGGTAGGAAGAATTTTCTTTAAACGATGCCTAGAAGTGGAGAAAATATCGATTGGGGTTTTGGAATTTGTATGCAAGTCACAGTAAAAATATGAATAGTACAAGGTGAAAATGATGTGGAAAATGCCAATTTTATAGTAAGAATGTCATTAATTACACATCGGTGACTTGTGTGAAGGTCAACTATAGTTAGCATTAATTACGTTCACCTAGGGATCAAATATTTGACGACATGAGGCACGACTTGTTTTATGCATGTGAACCCCAAAAACTTGACACATAAGGACCCTTCATATTTTTGGATTCAAGGATTGGGAAACATAAAACATGTTTGGATGTTGTGATATGCTGATATCTCAAACCCCTGAAATCCTGATACACTAGAGTGTGTCAAGGTTCGTGGTTTAGGGAACATCCTACATTTTACATGGCATCATTCATACCTGTCTTGGTGTCCCGAAAGCCCAAAATATTTATGAACACTAATAGTATATTTCTAGGGTCGAGAAACACATTACATTAAACATGCTTACATGCTTGAAAAGCTGAAAAATCCTGAAAAACAAATGAAATTCAAAAATTAAATCAAATTTCTAGATTTTTTGGAAGAATGACTAACTCTAAATTTCCCAAAGAAAAAATTTGATAGGTTGTCCCAATATTATCATGAAACTCAATTTTTGGATAATAGATGGCTCTAACTAAGGACTTCCTTTGGGTTATGAGGGACATAGAGGAAGATTGAACCTTAGAATCTCTAGATGTCTTGTACATTGGGCTACAAAGTCTCAATTTAGCATAACCTAAACAAAAAAATGAACAAGGAAGCCAACCAAACAAGGATATGGAAATAAAATGAACCAAAATCAAAATTAAAATTCAGGGGGAACAAAAAAAGTAAATAAATAACACAAAGGCAAACCTATGGTACATGCAAGGGTCATCCCGATTTACTATCCGAATAGCTTGAGATATTGCCCACTATGAGGCAATGGAATATTTGTCTCATCCAAGTAAGACAGATAGATACTATTTTCTCCACATAGGATACATATCTTAAATGGCCCTCTCCATAGGGAATCAAACTTTTATGCATTCCTTTTGGTTCTCTTCTCTTATCCAATAAGAGAACTAGATCTCCTACTTAGAAGTCTCTCTACCTAGGCTTCTTGTCAAATATTTTCTTTACTTTTCTCTGATGTTCATAAATTTTATCAACCACCTTTAATATCTTTTCTATGGATTTGGTCCGAGCTTTGCAAAATTATAACATAAAAATAATAAACATTCATATGTATGATTAATATAATGTATAATTATATAGGCATATATTCTAGATATAAATATAATCCATGCCCACAAATCTAGTACTAAACACTATTACGAGGAGTTAAAATAAATCTCTAAAATTAAATAGCCATATTTACCTTATGCATGAGTTGTTCTCAATAACTCAACCAACACTTGGTATTTTCACAAGAATAATAACTCGACATTATTATTCTAACTCACACACAAATAATATAATGTGAACACTAACTAATTGATTCCTAACATTCCCTCCTTAGTGTGAACATGGGGCAAGGAGGAACTAAAAATAGAATCATATGTTGTGAGATTATTCTACAAGGATTAAGACAGAAACCCATGCACATCAACAAGGTTGATCTCTAGTGGTGATGTGAAATTTCCAAGTAATTAGCAAGTGAAATCAAACAATAAGGAAAATCATGCATAAAAGAATAGGTCTACTCATTCTCATAGATCAAAATAAGGGTACATATGGGAGTGTTATGTAACTCTCATTCCTGGAAAATCATTCCCTCCATGAGGGAAAGAGGAGTTATGATTCCAAAATGGAATGTAACTCCTATGATGTCATTGATGCATATGAAAATGATAGATTCTATGACAAAATATATCATGTGTCATATAACTCCTATGACCTATGATCTCACCTAAGTGAGATGACTCACCATGTGATGTGGACAAGATCTTGAGTGGTGATGAGGAAATTCACACATACCAACATCCCCTTCATCGAAGCTAAGCTAGAGGTCATGGTAAATCAAAACAAAAGAGAACTCCCTAAACAACTAAGAAAGATGTGTCAAATGGGTGCTGATAACTAAAGGTCTGATAAGGTACCCATGTACAAATTGCATATTTCTAGAAAAGAAAAAAAAGGAGAAGAGGAATAGAAAGGCCAAATAAAATGGGTGTCTACATAAGAACTCACCCCAAGAAGAGAGCACAAGTGAAGAAACCCGGCTTCAAAGTGGAGGTCTTGGTAAATATTTATATAACCTATTCAAAAGTATGATAATACCGCAAGTTGATGATGTCTCCATAAATCATCTCCCATATGAAGTGCATGTGGATCTCAATGTGCTTCATCCGCTGATGTTGAGCCAATTTTTTCCAAATCAAGATAGTGCTCATGTTTTCTCGGTAAATGAAAGTAGGCCATTGAAAGTGGATACCAAACTCTATCAAAATACCCTACAATCAAAAACCTTATGTGGAAGCATTGATTACTCCCATGTATTATGCCTCTGTAGAACATATTACAATTGCATTTTGCTTCTTTCTCGACCAATTGACAGGACCCAAACCAAGAGAAAAATTGTAGCATGAGGTAGACTTCTGATGATTGAGATCATCGGCCCAATCATAATCTATAAATCTAACTAGATCAATATCTGCCCCTCCTAAGTAGTGAATGCCATCAGTATGAGTACCAAGAACATGGTGAATGATCTCGCCGTTGCTTTCCAATGCAACTTATGAGGCTCATGCATAAATTTGTACATGATCCCAACAACATGCTAAATATTCGGCCAAGTGTGAATCAGATAAATCAAGCTCCCCAATAACTGGTAATAAAGGGTACCATCCACTATGGGAGTGGAGAAATCAGCAACTAACTTAACCCTAGAAAGTAAATAGGTTGCAAAATTACAATTCCCGAGTCAAATTGTGAAATTTATATCCCAAGAAAGTAATGAAGTAAACCTAATTCAGTCATGGAGAAATTATTGGCTAAGGAAATCTTCACAAAATTAATGATTGAGGAAGAGTTACCTGTAATCAACAAGTCATCAACATATAGAACAAAGATAAGCATGGATTCATCCTGCCGTAAAATGTAAACATTAGGCTCGAGTGACACCGAGTGAACCCCGATGTAAGTGGAAAGGAGTCCATATTGTCATACCAAGCCCAAGGAGCTTTTTAAGGTCGTAGAGAGACTTTTTAACTTGCAAATGAGGTAGGAATTATGGACATAACCTGGAGGTTGTTTTATATATATTTCTTCCTCTAGGTCCCCATGAAGGAAGACACTTTTAACATCCATATAATGGAACTCCCATATATTTTTGGTAGTGATGGCGAGGGTTATCCGAATGGAATTCATCTTCACAAAGTAGGAGTAAAGGTATCTCGAATAATCAACCCTAGCTACCCGGGAGAAACCCTTAGCTACAAGTCATGCTTTAAACTTTTTGATGTCTCCATTGACACCATACTTTATATGGTAAACCCACTTACACCATATGATTTTTTTCATCCTTTAAAAAGAGGGTGAGATCCCAAGTATCATTCTTCATGAGTGAGGAATACTCCTCATTCATTATAGAATCCCACTTAGGAATCCCGAAGCCTCCTAGAAAGACCGAGGGTTGGAATATTGATTTGGATCAGACTGCAAGCATTTTACAAATGATATTCAATACACAAAGAAAGATATTCTATTCAACATACATATTACAAATAATACTGAGGCTAATAAATAGCCATGGAAATAGAAAACTGACTTCCTACAAACCAGGAAGTCACACAACAAAACACCCGTTAATATCATTACGGGTACAACAAAATTATATTGTGGAAACAATATAACAAACCTGTATTATTAATAATGAGTTATAATATAACTCATATTAATAATATTACAATAATAATGAGAGCACTATGATATTAAATCCTAACATTCCCCCCCTTAGTGCGAACACGGGAAAACACCATCTTCACCAAGCAAACATGCCGCTCCGTAGCTTGCACATGGTCTCGATCCTCAACACCGATCATGGGAACTACATCATCCAGGACCGTTCAACCAATTCACATCAACCATCAAATCACCGATCAAGAACACTTCCTGCAATAGTATCAATGGTACAATTTATCATCACGGGGACACACAAGCACCTTTGCATCGCATACGTGAACAGGGGATGCTCATCTGTCTTATTCATCACACAAAACACCAAGATGTCACTAAAGTAGTTTGCGGCCTCGAGGTAGTGACGAACTCGAGGACGCTGATTTTCCTCCTGCCTCCATTGCCTCCATCCTCCAATGACATACCACTTAGGTCAGAGAAATGTGCTCAGACTTCTTTTCCGAACTTCTCATTTTTCGTAAAAGATGGTCTTTGTATTCTTTAGCTGTCAACCTTTTTCTTTTTAGAGATCTAGGTGATTCAAATTCACTGTCACCTTCGTATCCTTCTTCTAAATTTAGCATAGCTGAATTTTCTTGATCCTGTATATTTTTTATGTCACTCTCCATGGTAATTGGTTCCATGAGAATACATTGTTTTCTTCTTTTCTTGACCATAGTGAGATAAGTGTCGGATACAACCGAAAATACACCCTTTTTTACAAAATTATTTATCTAGACAGACTGACAATAAATAACGACACTTTAGACTCAAAACTACAATACGAATAATCCTAAGATCACCTATTTGACACTTTTACGATATTAAAATCGCTTATATGATTTTTATGACCTTAACTTCGACAATACTAAATGACTTACAATGATAAATGGCTTTCACAAAAATAAAAATAAAAACTGAACTTATGAAGGAAACGATATATATATTACAAGACTATTAACTAAATACGATCAAAGATTCGATGACTTCACTGACATACTTTACAATATATAAAATACAAGACTCTTTTTACAAAACACAACATAGACAATGGAAATAACTTAGGATGACTCTAATACTTTGAAACCTATATTGAAACATTAAACCATATTTTTGAATATGTACAAAGATGGACAAATTACCGAATTAAATTATTCCAGATCGTTATGTAGAGGAGATGTGTCGATGAGGTCAAGCACCATGCAAGAAGCGATTTATCCGTTGGCGAGACCAATTTTTGATCTGATTTGCAGATAAATACGGAGCAGAGGAGCAACTCTCGTTGAAATCTAATATACACGTTTTGTGTATAAGCTTCAACTTTGCATGTACAGTGCCACTATCCCTTCTTGTCACTGTTCCACGTGATGTCCCTCCAAACAGCTCGTCAAATGTCAAGATGATGTGGGTCTGACTTTGTGAATATTAAAGCAAATCAACAGAATGGAGATGAGGTATTGGGCAGTCACGTGTTGCAGACGATCTGATAGAACATTTGACAAATAGTTTACACACCACAGCCTCTACCAAGCCGTATTCATCTAACAGCAGGTGTAAATAATGATTCCTCAAATCCTCTGCTGAATATAAATCCAACTACAAAACATTGTTACAGGCGGTGGGCAAACTACAATGTGGCACGATGTGGATGAAGATTGTAAAAAATAAGCACAGGCTACAGGTAGAAGAATGCACAAAGGACGGATCACAATTTTCTAGAAAGATCAGGTTGCAACGAATAGAGATGTACAAGAGAACATAATCAGGCTAAGAAATATGAATACATACTAAGTATTTACCATCAAAAGCACCAAGAACACAGATCTTGTTTCTGCAGGTTTCCACACGACTGCACAGGTATGTGAATGTGCGCACCAAGAAAAAACAACTGCAGACTCTCATCGAAATGAACCTTGCTCAAAGAATGGAGACCGGACGTATGGAAGAGGCATTTCTGGATCTCAAGCGCTCTGATACCAAATATTGATTTGGATCAGACTGCAAGCATTTTACAAATGATATTCAATACACAAAGAAAGATATTCTATTCAACATACATATTACAAATAATACTGAGGCTAATAAATAGCCATGGAAATAGAAAACTGACTTCCTACAAACCAGGAAGTCACACAACAAAACACCCGTTAATATCATTACGGGTATAACAAAATTATATTGTGGAAACAATATAACAAACTCAGATTATTAATAATGAGTTATAATATAACTCATATTAATAATATTACAATAATAATGAGAGCACTATGATATTAAATCCTAACATGGAATTAGAGGAGAAGGAGGAGTGGGCTCCAATGAAACTTGATCAATTCCATCTCTTGTATGAAGGATCTTCAATCCATTTTCTAACACACTACAAAGTATTCCCACCCAACGAAGACCAAGATGAAAGTTAGGCTCAATATCTATAAATTCTTCACTCGAGTGAGAAGGGAAAATTCCTCATCATCACTACTATCAAAATCAGAATACTCAAGCATGAGGGTCGGGTGGAGGAGGATGATGAATATTAGGTGAAGGAGGAGGAGGATTCTCAACAACATCATCATCGAATAATTAGAATCAAAGAGTAGAAAAAGGACCTCAAAGATGTGGAGAAGTAGAAGTCGAAGATGAATCATTAAATTTCACACTTCTCTCAATATAAATCTAATGAGTAGTGGTTTTCAACAATTTATAGCCCTTCACATCATCGGATACCCTATAAAGATACAAGGTATGGACTGTTGTTCCAAGGCCTTATGTCTCATTTTGGGAATCCAGGCCATAACATTGGATCCAAAGACATGAAAGTGTTTGACATCAAGTTTACATCAAAACTTGGATTCAAAGGGTGTCATCCTCTTAATTCTTTGTGTGGAACATAGTATTGAATGTAACAAAATCAATTCATGGATTCAGCCCAATCCTATGGAGGAAGGGATTTTGAGTGAACCATACAAGTGGTAATCTCCTTAAGAGTTCCTTCTTTCTTTCCACAAATCCATTTTACGAATGGGTATGTAAGATATAACTCATATTAATAATATTACAATAATAATGAGAGCACTATGATATTAAATCCTAACATGGAATTAGAGGAGAAGGAGGAGTGGGCTCCAATGAAACTTGATCAATTCCATCTCTTGTATGAAGGATCTTCAATCCATTTTCTAACACACTACAAAGTATTCCCAGCCCAACGAAGACCAAGATGAAAGTTAGGCTCAATATCTATAGATTCTTCACTCGAGTGAGAAGGGAAAATTCCTCATCATCACTACTATCAAAATCAGAAGACTCCAAAGCATGAGGGTCGGTGGAGGAGGATGATGAATATTAGGTGAAGGAGGAGGAGGATTCTCAACAACATCATCATCGAAGAATTAGAATCAAAGAGTAGAAAAAGGACCTCAGTGGGTGGAGAAGTAGAAGTCGAAGATGAATCATCAAACTTCACACTTCTCTCAATATAAATCTAATGAGTAGTAGGTTTCAACAATCTATAGCCCTTCACACCATCAGGATACCCTATAAAGATACAAGGTCTGGATTGTTGTTCCAAGGCCTTATGTCTCTTTTTGGGAATCCAGCCATAACATTGGATCCAAAGACATGAAAGTGTTTGACATCAAGTTTACATCAAAACTTGGATTCAAAGGGTGTCATCCCTCTTAATTCTTTGTGTGGAACATAGTATTGAATGTAACAAAATCAATTCATGGATTCAGCCCAATCCTATGGAGGAAGGGATTTTGAGTGAACCATACAAGTGGTAATCTCCTTAAGAGTTCCTTCTTTCTTTCCACAAATCCATTTTACGAATGGTCAGTAAGAAATTATAGGCTACAAATCAATACCTTTGGAGGTACAGAAATATTGTAACATATTTCTCACATACTCACCTCTATTTTAGGTTTATAAAAACCTTAATAAACCTTTTAGCTTGTTTCTCAGCAAGAGCCTTAAAGTCTCAAAAGTGCTCGAAGACTTCATATTTTTGTCGAGAAAATATACCTAAATGTAACGTGAAAATTCATTAATTAAGGTAAGTATATAAAGATATATAGTAAATGAAGGAGTTGGGAAAGGGCCAAAAATGTCACTATAAACAATATCTAAATGACGAGTAGCTCTCTAGGATTTTTCTTTGCCAAAAAATTATTTGGGGTGCTTCCCAAGGGCGTAACACTCATAGAGACCCCTACAAATTTTGGCGTGGGGTAACCCATTGATCATTTCATTTTGGCTCAGTTGTTCAAGGCAACAATAGTTAAGATGACCAAAATTCTCATGTCATATATTTCTAACCTCATTTGAATAAGTGAGCAAGGAAGTGGGCATCGAATCGAAAAAGTGGGAGAAGGTGTATAACTATAAATGGTGATCCGCCTTTCCTCATCCATTATAGTGTCATCATGAATCTCACATATAATCACCGATTTATTACTAAATTCCACTCACATTCCTTCACCAAGGTAAGTGATTTAGTAATCGATAGGAGATTGGTAGAGATATTAGCAACACTTAACACTTGGTTAAATGTTCCATCGTTCATATCTACGAATCCACTACCATAAATTGAAATCATAGTATCATCACCCAACTTGATTTGGGACATGCCAAATGGATTAATTTTGGAAAAATTATTATGTGAAGAGACCATGTGGTGCGAGGCACAAAAATCAATATCCACATCGATGAAAGAGTGACTCTAGCTACAAGGGCCTTTATTTTCTTCTTCTCAAATTTATACTCCTTTGTTTTGGAAGACTTAAGACTTCAAAAAAACTTATTTGATAGACTCGTGAACACATTTATTATTTTCTCCAAAAATGAGTTAGGTGATCTATTTATTTTCTCATACACTGATGTTATTCATGTCTAGTCTTCTTGCAATAAGAACACTTACACTTTTCCTTCTTTTATTTGGGCTCAAAAGTAGAATCATTTTTGTTAGGTTTGGTTTGGGTTTGATTTTTCTTGGTTTCCTTCTTCAATTGGTCCTTTTTCTCTTTCTTATTTTCCTATTTCTTTTCCTTTTTCTTACCAGTACTTATTACAAGATCATGTGACTTAGATTTGTGTGTCCCCATTTAAATCAGTTTGTCCTGTTCTCGAATGAGTTAGGACGAGAAACTGTCAAATGAGGGAATTTTCCAAGCACTTCCTAGAGCATCTTTTGTGACATGGAAATTTGAAATGAAGATTGATTATTCGAAACCTAAATTATAAATAATCGACAAGATAAATTGGGAATATTTTTTCTCAACTTACATCCCTTCAAGAGTAATCTAGTGTGGAAGAAATTTGAGAAGAAGGCTTGTAGGTTATCAAATTTGCTAGGATTTAATCATAGAAATTCATTTTCCAACAAATTTTGTCTCATGTCATCTTATCTTCCAAACATACCATCAAAATTATTCCATGCTTCATTAATGTAGACACAAAATCATGCACTTGGGTATATTTGTAGGTCTTAAGAATATACTAGCATTCATATGATTCCTAAACAAGAAAACTAGTAATTAACAGTTAGCTTTGGCCTTTTGTATTTATTTCTTATTTTCTATTTGGTCGTTCACACCCTAAAGCCTAGTCAGAACTTGACTTGCTTATATTTTATTACTTCGAGACACTATTAGCGCCAACCAGTTATCGGTGCCTGGCACCCTCGTCCCCCTTTGGTGCCCCTGGTCTCTTTCTACCTTACTCACATTTTTAGGCCTCTTTCATCTTTTGGGCATCTTATTTTCTTATGGGTTGGACTTCCAATTGTCAATTACAAAATTCAACCAAGGGAATCATATAAATACATAGCTATGTGATCAAAACAAAGGACCAAGCTCTAAGCATTACTATCTATCACTTAAGCTTGCATTCAAAGGCATATAAAGCACTCAAAGGCATCCATCTAGAATCCATTCAAGGGACAAGGGATTGCATTTTCTGCATACATTGCATAGGAAGGGGAAGTTCATTATTCCATCCACACATGTTATACATTGTTACATTCTAGATATACCTCACTATCAAGTGTAACTTTCACTAGGTCATCTTAGGGCACAATCCTCACACAGACTCAAAAGAACTACATGAAGTATGAGATGTAGTGTAACACTCGATTAGATGACTCGAGGTCAATCCGACACCCGATATTGTATCTTTTTTTACATTTGATGTGGTTTTGTGGGTTTGGTAGGTGATCATATATTTTTTTTAGGTTACATGTATATCCATTGATCAAGGTGTGACATAAAGGTGACCAATAGCAAGTATCACCAACACTTTTACGACACCGGAAAAAATAGATTCTAACCATCTCGTGCAAATCATGGGCATCCAAGAAAGGTCTTTGACACCCTCACCCCATCCAAGTTTCATAGTCCAACTCTCGTCTCGATGACAGCTCCAGAATTTATCCCGAGAAATTTGACTATGTTATCTTCTTGTTCATCAGTTTTCCCGATCTACAACCTTCTTGTATCAATCATAAATCACCTACATCCTTATCTCTCTCTTTTACACTTAGGGTTTTATATTTTATTATCTTATTACTTGTGTCAAATTGTATCTAATAGCTATACTTTATTGTTTATATCAATTACTCTATAATATTAGGGTTTAGCATAATTCTATTTTTGTTAAATCATTTGGTGAACCCACATTCGAATACTCTTGGATTATTCTCTCATGGCTCCTAAAATTCATCAAATTTCTTTACGTGATTTAATTCAAATGCATCCCAATTACAAGATTGTTCTCCAAAAATCCCTAGACACTATGTATCTCCTTGAAATACAAATCTTGCTCAAGTAAGTTCCATTTTTATCGTCTATCTGATGAATTTATTGCTCATAATCCTCCATCCAATCAACCTATCCTAGATTCCATCCAAGATTTGTATTCTTTATTTCAAGATAAAATTCAAGCTATGGAAACAACAATTACATATCTTAAATCTAAAATCCAACATCTCAAGGATGCTTCTCAAGCTCATGCTAGTTCTCCTTCTACATCTCATTCTCCTCATCCTAATTCTATGTCTTCTACATGTGCTCATATCAATGAACCTCAAGACTTACCACTCCCCACACCTCTCAAGTTTGATCACAATGCTAAGAAAAATGATATTCTTCCTTAGCTCCTCACTCATAAATTGATCAACTTGCCATATACTCATTATTATCCTCCTTATCGGCTTGAAAAATATCAAGGTCATCCATATTGCAATTATCATCGAATTAATGGACATAATGACAATGATTGTTATGCTCTAAAACAACAAATTGGCCACCTTAAGCATTATGGTCTCATTTCATTTTCTACACAAAATGTTGCTACATGTTCATCTCCAATTTTTACATCTCAATGGGTTCCTAAATTTGATTCATCTATGTCTAATGAGCATCATACCATCATTACTAATGTTCCTTCTATAGTAAGTCAAGAGCCTCCTAAGAAAATTCCTCTCAAAATCGGTCTAATCCCTCCTCCTACTAAGTCAATTACAACATTAGCAAATCAAACTAAGTAACCTCCTCTAAAAATCGTCGAATATTTCCTCCTCTCAAGTCTTCTACAAAATTATCAATCCCACATAAGCTACCACCATTCAAGATCCCTCCCCACCCTACTCCACTTCCATTTCCAATTCATTTTTTCAAACAAAATATTCCTTATATTTATGGCCAAGACATATTTCAAGCCCCTCCACCATAACATGGTCCTTCTAACATCGCCGTATAGATCTCCATCATTCACATACTTAGGGGAATCATAGCTTCTCCCCTACATTTCTATCAAATGTCTCTATCATGTCATGCACTTGACACTCCACACTTAATGTCTAATATTTCTTAAGCATCACTACAAACCCTTTGATACATACCTTATATCAGCATTACCCTATGATGCATTCTAATTCCATAGTTCATACTTGATTTGCCGAGGGTCTAAATCTTAAATGAACCTCACCCCATTCACTTTTTACGCTCTTTGCTTCATGATCTATATTTCTCTTACGCATGTTTAAACCATTTCCCAATGACTTAATTTTATTTTATGGTTCATTCTTGACTCAAGCGAGGGTCTTTTATAAATGAACCTCATCACATACACATTTCATACATACACATCTATTGGGGCATGCTGCTCTCTATCACATTCACACATTGAATACCATTCCATTTCACTCATTCATGACATATTGCATATCTTAGTTGCACATACTCTTGTTTGCTTCTACTTACATGTACACTTTGTTTCCATGTTAGAAGGATACTTAGTATGTCATTATCTTTTCTATATACACATGCATGTTCACTTGGTTTTTTTTAGTGAATGCATATCTTCTACAACTCTCTACACGCAACAATGATGTTTGGCATAGTACCTTTTACCAGTCCCACCGAGGCTCTTGGGGCATCTACTTTCTCACACATCACAGGTGTTATTGTTCCATTATATACTACTTCCTATTCTTACTAGCACATCAATTTACATTGATACATACACATATTGACATACTTTTTATCTTTCTAACATGCTAACAGGTGCTTCATGTGCAACATTTTCTTTACAAGACTATATGCCACCATGGTTGTCTAATTTATCTTGCTTTCTATTGTTTGTCATTGTATGTTATTATTTGTGGGTTATTCCCTTTGTCTTGTGTGCATATTGTATGCTTTTGGACACTTCGTCCTAATTGTCTTGTGACATTGTGAGCAATGTCCCATGTATGAAACCCACTTTTCGCATTCTATCTTGCCTTCATGCTTGTTGGACTATATTCTATTGCATGTTTTCGATATTTTCTACTAACATGTGTATCTATCAAATTTTTTTGCATGTGACTTGGAATCTACCATGCACATCCCCTCCCCCTGTAGGGTATCCACTTCATATTAGTTTCAGGTCCTCTCCTTTGGACCGCATGTTCCTATCAGTGTCACATACACCCAAAAAAGAAGACATACATTGGGTGAATCAGTCACCCCATTAAGTATCTTAGAACTATAGTACAGGGCATACATAGTACAAGAAAATATCATTCATACAATCATAGAACGGCCCAAAATATCACTTGGGTCCTTAGCACATTACTGATACACCGGTTCCTAAGATTAAACAGAGTGTTTGGGCTCTTGTGTCCTCTCTTGGGGTTAGTTACAACCACTTTCTCATATAAGCACAATTTATAAGATTTTATATAGCAGTTTTCACAAGATAAACACAATCCTCTAGCAACAGAATATATTCTATCTCCTTCAATCGAACAAACTATTCAATCAGAATAATACATAACTAATTCAAGACATCTCGGAAAATAGGGACATACCATCCGTAGTGGTGCTCATTTGGGAAGCGATTGTGGAAGGATAGTAACACTAGGCTTCTCTCCCAAACACTCTTCTTTTATGGCTTGAGATTGCCCAAAAAACTTGCATTTGGCATGAGATCACCCAAAAAACTTGTGTTTCGTGTGAGATCGCCCAAAATAAATTCTCTTGGCATGAGATCACCCAAAAAATTCACTCTTCTACATCATTTCAGGACATTTTCAATTTGTTATACTTTTATACGTCATGTGCACACTTTCCTTTTTACACACTTTTACATACTTCTGCAAAAAAATCATATACACATATTTGACTACTTCTTTGCTCTTCTTTTGCGAGTCCATTCTTCATACGCAACAAGAAGCAAATTCCTACATCAAAGAATTCAAACACAATAATAGGTACAACATTCTACAATAATACACTTGACCCCTTGGGTCACTCTCTCTTTCTTACCTTCCACTCTTCATTTTTATCACTTCACACTTTCACTTGTCCACTTGGCATGCATTTCTCCACACACTCTATATGGTTATCGTACACCAAGGATTTTGTTAGTGGCGAATATTCCATTTTAGAAAAAATTGAAAAGGTGAATTTTCTGGCGCGGGTCTTGATATGTTCGCCTAAAAATTAAAGTTTAATTTTTGGGGGTCGGCTTCACCGACTTCCTTATAATATCCCCTATATAATCCTATATTATTTTCTAGGTAGAACACTACTTGCTAACTCATTCCACGGTCCACCTGGGGGCATATCTATTATCAATTACATAACTTGCAAAGCAATAGATTCTAGTACACAAAAGTACATTTTTTCGACAAAAGCGTTCAACTGACACATTGTTGATGGGTGACAAAAAGGCTTTGTGGATGTGTGACAAGAAGGATCTGAGGATGGGTGATAAGAAGATTCTATCGATGGGAAACAAGAAGGCTCTGTAGATGGGTGACAAGAAGGTTGTGTGGATAGGAAACAAGCAGGATCTATTGATGAGCGATAAGAAGGATCTATTAATGGTCGAAAAGTAGGATTTGTTGACAGGTGACAAGAAGGATCTCTTGACGGGTGACAAGAAGGTTTTGGCTTGTGATTTTGACGACAAGAATAGCCTTCTGACACACGATAGGTAAGTGTGTTGTTGACGCGCGATAAGTTTTTTTTGTTGACACGTGACAGGGAAAAATGGAATTTGCTAGTGCTTAGAACACCCAACAAGTTACAAAAAAACTTAGAAGTCTCTATTCAAGTATTTTGGAAACTCGGTTGGTTCAGATATAGCAACCGCCAACACCCATAGAGCTCCCACTGAAATCAATCAGAGCACAGAATGTGTGGAAGGTGTTATTGAAGTGGACATGCATTCTACTCAATATCAGCCAAATGATACCTATAATGATACCATACTAGGGCTTGAAGATACTACTAGGTGAGCACAAAATGTAACACAAAATTCAAATGCAACTAGTGGTTCACGGAAAAGGAAACCTAATGATCGTGATATTCCTAAAAGATCTACACGTAAAAGTAAAATTGTGAATACGAACAAGAATATGTGGACACTTGGGAGGACATACAAGTGTGACTGTGCTGAAAATTTTCCATTTATTAAACCTATATAACCAGCTAATTCTGAATAAATTTCATTGGAATGTACATGTACAATATGTACGTGGAAATTGGGAAGGAAAATCAAAAATACAATCAAGTTGACACAATTGAAAAACACTATGGAAAACAATATTTCACTTTAATGGGGAAGATGGCTGGAAAATAAAAACACACAGATGGAAAACTTAAAAAGAATGTATGCATGTAAAATATGTGACACAATATGAGGCTAATTAGAAAAGATATATACTTCTCATAGAAAATGGTGAAACGATCACAACGTAAATTGGTAAGATGAATCAATCAAATTTGTGTGCTAAACTCATACAGTTTTCTACTTTATTCCACATCCTTAAGAAAGGAAGACGATTTCAAATTTCATCGATTTCAAACCTTTGTATCAATATAATGGAATGCAAAATGTTCCCCAGTCTCATTGGTCAGACAACAATGCATGGGAAATGGCTAAATGTCTTGTTATGATTGAGAAGGAAGATTTGAAAGAGTGTGTAAAAAATGCAAAGTTTGTCTCTTTGTTAATTGATGAAGTGATTGTTGTTCACAACACTGCATGGGTATGTATCCATGTTTACACTTTAGAAAATCATATGAGGACTCCACATCTGTTGGGTGTTCAGAAAATGGTTGAAAATTGAAATGCAAAAAACCTATATAAACTAGTTATTTCTCTTTTGAAAGAAATTGTTGGCATGACTACGAATGAAATTGCTACGAAGTTGGTATGTGTGGGAGAAGATGGGGCATCATTCATGTAGGGTCATAGAACTAGGTTATGTGTTTGATTGTAAACATCAGTCGCCCCTTATATGCTAGTAATTCATTGTATGGCTCACAAAATGAATTTATCATATAAAATCGTTAGCAAATACGAAAATGTTGCAAAAGTAGAAGACCTTATAAGAGAACTTTATGCCTACATGGAAAGAAGACCAAAGTGATTTCTTGAGTTTCATAAATTTTCCATAGGTATTACAGAAGGCAAAAAACTTATGAAGGATGTTAAGACAAGGTGGATTTCGTTGTATGAGCACTCGTATGCAAAGTGCGTGAGGAGTATCCTTCATTGGTTGGTTTCATTCAAAATATCGTCATGAAATTGACAGGGAGATGGACTTGTTGTTCTGTCTAACTTATTTGGATACATTGCTTACATTGGTAGGCGTTCTTCCAATGCTGTAGGAGATCAATACATGGATAAAACATGCACAAGGAAGATTAACCTATATTGTTGATTTTATACGGATGAGAAAAATGGTATGTATGAGTCTTGATGCCTTGTACACTTCCCCTGGATAGTTTTGATACACATGTATTTGATAACTAGAAAGTTTTATTGGATCTTAACCATCCTAATAACTTTTTGATATTGAATAGCCATGATCACCTCTGTATCCATGTTAGTGGGAAAGAGATACCACTACAAAAAGTAAAGACGTTACATCAACGGAAAAAAAGTTCTGTGACACAAAATCTGTTTGATTATGTAGTAATTGAAATAAGAATAAAACTCAAAAAGTTGTAAAATCCTAGCATCAAAAATTAGAGAACGTTTCAGCCAAGACAAAATTCTTGAAGCCATGGGTGTGATGAATCCAAATTTTTGGAATACAGAAGGTGGTCATGCTGATTTTGTAGGTAAGCTTTTTCATAAATACATGGGTATAATATTGGACCATTTCAGCAATACATCGAGGTCAAGGGTATTGAAATAAAGGTATACTTTGAATGTTGATTTAATAAAGACTCAATCAACTAATTTTGCAATGACAATGAGGTCACAATATAAGCTCTTAGACAAACCTTCAGAGATTGGTGCTATTACAAGGCTCGCAAAAATCTACCAAAGTAGTGTGTTACAGGAAGACATTAGAGAATATTTTTAGTTGTATGAGTTGTGCCAAACAATGATTTTGGGATCCATGGAGGATGAAAGATTTTTCAGTGCTTTATCTTTTATTAAATCAAAACGAAAACATAGGTTGGATAAAAATCTTGAAAGTTACATAAGGTGTTATGTTTCTCACTACTCTTTGGAAACCTTTCCTTTTGACAGAGCTATTACGCATTGGAATTCCCTTGCCAAAAGAAGAGGTGTAAATAATACTGCTACAAGTCCAAGTAATCTCAACGATGAGACTAGAAGTGGTGCATCTTCAAACTCTACGGATGCAAATATTGAATAAGAAGCTATTGAAAATGGATTATTTTAGCTTTAAATAGGTATCACCTTGACATTACACTTTAACTATTCTTATTTATTCAATTTCATATAAATAGATTCTAATTTAATTGTTTATAGTTTTACATAAATACCATTGTAATTCTGCATATGCAAATATTGACTGAGGAGGCTATTTTTGATCTGTAGTTATCATTGAATATGTTACAGGTATGTATATTTACATTTATTCAAATACCATCATTTACTAAAATCAGATTTATTTCATTGGTATTTTTAATTTTCAAACCACTTTGATGTTGTATTTTGCAAGGTCTTCAAAGCTCATATCTAGATTCTGCATATTCTACCACGCTTAGTGTCTGATATAGTTGTTGTCCACTCTACAATGAATTCTCTATATTTGTGTCGACTTCGATATGAACGGGTTCTGATTTACTTTTTTTTGCTTAGGTTAGATTTGGATTCTACACTTTAATCTCTTCATTTCATTGATGTTTATGAAAACGTGAGTTGACATCCATCCAAGGAAGCTCTCACTTCTTGGGACTGAGATTATCAGGCAACTCACCCATTTTTATTCTAATCCTTATCCATTTTTCATGTTGAATTCCCAAGAATCAAAGGTCATCTAGCTTGCTCAAGAAGACAAGAGGTACCTTAAACCCTATCTTATCCATAGTTTTAAATGTGAAGTAGATTTTACGATATTAAGACATTTGTGTCATACCATATTTTTTTCCTTTGAGCTTTGTCATTTCAATTCAATATAAAGGTTTGAAATTAAATGTGAAGAAATGATATACATATTAAAGAGTTTGAAATTTAAAATATAGAGAAGAAGCCCTTACTGTATTAAGATGTATCTGTCACACCACATTCTTAATTTTCTTAAAACAATTATCCATTATCATCATCTAGTCACATACAATTCATCATCATCCATATCTACTCTAATTTCATTATCAAGACATCCACATCTTATTTCCACATAACACCACATTCTAAATGAATAAATGGATGATCCATTCTAATGTCATCAAAAATATTATATGTCATCACCCACATGTAATGATAAATGTAACTATGACCTTCATTACAAGCAAAAATAATATTGCATAAAGTTTAAATTCATGTATCATGATTATGCATCATACATCAATGAAATATCCATATAGAAGTTCTATATATATTTGATACATAATATAAGTGCATACAACTTATCGATCACATACATTCATCATCATCCATATCTACTCTAATTTCATTATCTACATTCTAAATGAATAAATGGATAATTAATAATAATTATAACCACATCTACTTTAATTTTATTATCCATACATCCACATCTAATGATAAATTGTAACTATGACCATCATTGCAAGCGAGAGATAATATTGCATAAATTTTAAATCCATGAATCATGATTATGCATCAAACATAAACACTTGTGAAGAGATCTACAATATAGAAGTTATATATAAAAATACAAGAGCATACAATTCATCATCATCCATATCTCTTTAATTTCATTATCCACATTCAAATGAATAAATGGATAATAACTATAACCACATTTACTCTAATTTCATTATCCACATCTAATGATAAATGTAACTATGACCATCATTACAAGGAGATACAATATTGCATAAAGTTTAAATCCAAACTTCAAATTAAACAAATATCCAAGTATCAACTTTCATTCTTACGTATATTAAATATTTAAAGTTTCAATTTTGAGGCTCCCCAATCCTCAAGGCTCAATCCTTAACATTTTCACCAGACCCTATTGTATTCCTTCCACACCTACACCTCTATCTCTAGGAACATATATCCGACCTCTATGTCTGAGAAGGCCATCTACCTCTAATGAAAATCCATCAAATATCCCCTCAAGGGGTCTCTAAGACTCAATCTCTAGTCCTATCATTTCAAGGTGAAGTCTTCATGGGGAGGTGCTACGAAATCTACTCCGTAAGTCCGTGCACCCACCGAAGTAGCCATAACCACATGTCTCTTTCTACTCAAGGTGTATACAACCATGTTCTCCTTCTCCTTCACATGATCTATATCCATATCATACTCATAAAGTAAATCCATCCAACGTCACTGATGAGCGGTGAGATTGGGTTGTGTGAAGAGGTGGCAAAGACTCAAGTGATCAATCCTGAGTGTAAATCTCCGGAAAAAGGGAAGTGTCTCCACTACACAAAAGCGTACATAACTACTAGAAGCTCAAGATCATGATTCGGATAATTGAGTTCATAATCTTTGAGTTTGTGAGACTCAAACGCAACTACTCTGCCCTCCTACATCAACACACCTCCAAGTCCTGCCAAAGAAGCATCTGTGCAAATGAAGAACTCACCTTGAGGGTCTAGTACTGCAAGAATAGGTGTTGTCATGAGGCATTCCTTCAATTTCTTGAAGGCCTACTCACATCTCTATGACTAGTCAAACTTCTTCCCTTTCCGTTGAAGGGAAGTGATGGGGTGTGCAACTCGAGAAAAGTCTTGTACAAATCTCATGTAGTATCCTGCCAAACCCATGAAGAGCAATACCTCCATCACACTTGAGTACTTGGCCAATCCATAATAGCTTTAATCTTGGAAGGATTGACTGTGATACCTTCTCCAGAAATGATGTGCCCCAAATATTGCACCTCTTTCTAAAATAATGCACACTTCTCCAAGTTTCCATAAAGTTGAGTACTTAGAGAGAAGAAACCACATTCTTAATTTTCTTAAAATATCACAAAGATACTTCAAGAACCTGGTGAAGGAGCCCCTCGTGCTCCTCTTAAGGATAACTATGACCTTCATTCAAATGAGAGATAATATTATATAAATTTTAAATCCATGTATCATGATTATGCATCATACATTAATGAAATATCCAATGAAATATTTGTATAGAAGGACTATATAAAAATATAAGTGCATACAATTCATCTGGTCACATACAATTCATCATCATCCATATCTACTCTAATTTCATTATCCACATTCTAAATGAATAAATGGATAATTAATAATAATTATAACCACATCTACTTTAATTTCATTATCCAGACATCCACATCTAATGATAAATGTAACTATGACCATCATTGCAAGCAAAGATAATATTGCATAAAGTTTAAATCCATGAATCATGATTATGCATCAAACATAAACATCGTCTACAATATAGAAGTTATATATAAAAATATAAGAGCATAAAATTCATCATCATCCATATCTACTCTAATTTCATTATCCACATCTAATGATAAGTGTAACTATGACCATCATTGCAAGGAGAGATAATATTGCATAAATTTTAAATCCAAACTTCAAATTAAATAAATATCCAAGTATAAACTTTCATTCTTCTATATATAAAATATTTAAAGTTTCAATTTTGAGGTTCCCCAATCCTCAAGGCTCAATCCTTAACATTTTCACCAAACCCTATTGTATTCCTTGCCTCAATTATCCCCGAAATAATCAAATCCTCAGCAATCATTTCTAGGTTCTTGATGATTGTTTCTTCTTCCTTTGTATAATCTCCATGGGATGTCAAAGAAGGATCTGCCACTGCCTTTGCTTTGAATAAAATCTCAAGGTCATAGCCATTCTCTTTAATTATCCACTTAAGTGTATTGTTTTGTTTGTTAACCAAAACAATATTTTCTTTCATCTTAATTGTTGCGGATAAACTGTTCTTGGTCATTTCCTAGTGAACTTGGAACACCTTAGCTTGACTCTTTCAATTTTCATATTTCAGCTTGCAACAAAAAGAGTGAAATCAATTAAACATATTAAAAAACTAATTTTAATTGAAATTAATAAAAAAAAATTCAAACTGATTATATTTACGATAGCTCTATCTCTTTTAGCATTTGCAATCACCGCCATCTCTTTATCCGTAGACCATTTATTGAAATAGGCACGGGTCTCAAAGACGATATTTTCCAATCCGTTTAATACTTTATCTAAAATATTGTCGTTATAGGTGTTGTTATATGAAAAAATCCCACTTTTAGCTCTAATGAATAATGCATCCATCTTCGCGGGTTGATTTTTGACTGTTGAAAATAAGCTCTCTCTTTGCCAATGGTTGTCATAACGACTTACTATCTCATATATTAATATTTTTTCCCTTCTCTCCCATTGAATGAGCTCACTGATTTGAGGCGAGATAAATTCATTCATATGGGATTGAAAATCATAGCCAATCAAGTTCTCCAAAGGAAATGTTGGCAAGTCATCACTATATGTATCAGAAGAGGATGATTTTGAAGGAGAAGTATGGTGGCTTTCAGTTTGAGCAACGTCTGCTGCATATTTTTCCTTTTGGGAGCGTTGATCCTAAAAGTAATAATATAAATTCATATTAAAATTGAAAATAAAATTTTGAAAATTTAATTAAATTTTAAAGTACATTGAGATGGAAATTTACCTGTTGGCCCTAAACCATATCATGTGTGTTGGAAAAACCGGTTGGGTCACCTGCTATCAATGCCTAAATAATCTTCATCTAAATTTATATGATTCATAATTGATTTCCCTATTGCGGTGAGACAAATGCAATGCGAGAGAGGGTCAAAATAGCGAATGAGGAGGGAATGTTTAGTGTCCCACTAGGGGCCGGAATCAATGGCATGCATTTACCAATGGTATTTTGTCCTAAAACCTCTTATTGGCATTTTGAATCGTAATTGTGGGGTTGATTGAGTAGGTGGGGTTTGCGGATTTTGACTAGAAGACAAAGGATTGCTTATCAACTTTAAACATCAAGAACCATATCATTATAAATTACTAAAAATATGTAAAAGTATTAAAAACTCACAAAATAAATGAAGTCATACCTTGTTGAATGGGATTTTGTTGCGATGCTGAATTGATTGTGTAAGGTGGGGGTTGTGATGATTTTGAATGGATTTGGTTGGAGGCTTGGAGCTGATGGTGGTAATTGTTATTGAGATTCGACAATTACACGAGATTGTACTTGAGTGAGTTGGCGATGCTTGCTTTGAAGCACGCGTGTAGTCGAAAGTCCCTGCAAGTGCAGCAACTACATGTCAATTCAAGATGGTAAATCATTAAATGGTAGAATCAAAATGTAATCAACCCTACTTTGAATGTTAAGGGTATTACATCTCTGTTGTTTTGTTAATGCAAATACTTGGCCATCAACTGATGAGTGAAATTCAATTTTAGATTGTGATTCTCCCGAGGCCTCAACATGTTGTTGGCCTCTTCCTCTCGATGCAGACTTTTTTTGTGGAAGTGACTCCAGAAATATTTTCTGCATACAGAAAAGATTCAATCAGAAAAACTTAAAAATGACTACACTTGGTAAATACTAAAGATGGAATATGAATGATTAAAATTTTACTTGCGATGTTCCTCAAGTGGAATTGAAAAATTCTTCATTGTCTCATTTGTGCAAGTTGGATTTAGTTGATTTTTAAATTATAGTAAGCCTCATAATAAAGATCTAGGAGATGGTTGAATGAATAAGCTGGTTTTTCTGAAATTGTTGCATTGTTAATGTCATCCCTTTATCTTGTTTGATAGAAATGTGCACCACCAAATTTTTATTTCTGATTATTGCAAGAATGTATGCAACAACCCAATTTGGAATGTCAGTTTGTCAACCATGCATAATAATTTTGGCTTGAAATAGAGAAATCAAGGCAACAAGAAAGTGGTGTGCAACATCTTACGTATCCACTCCTCATCTTGATTTATTGACATGAGCTGTAAAAGTCATCGAGAATCATAATCAATTTGAATTAATATAAAAAAACATTCAAATGAGAGCAAATTAGACTTATAATCAACATTGAAACCATAACTAGATTTGAGGAAAATCTTATCATTGTCAGTGATTTACTTTGGTTGTTACTATCGGCACATTTTTAAATGGGAGGCATGTCAATCGATGGATATCAATAGGTTCAACACCAAAGGAGAATGTACGCCGATCTTCCAATGTAACAATAAAAGTATTGTTTTATGTATTGTAGGATGAAAGTAGGTAGTTAAGAGTCTGGTGGTCAACCTCAAACTGTGGCATGCTAATAAGCCCTTGGAATTCGATGCTACTATGGAATTCATGTATTCTTCATTCATTTCTATAACTGCATGTATGTGGGGGCACATGGTGCTTCTGTATTGAATCTTGCCCTTGGAGGCTCTAGGTGTTGGATCCTGGGGTTCATCTTGGGCACCAGAAGCCATGACTTTGATTGTGATTGACGTCGATGTACGTATGATACCTGTAGTAAAAAGTGCTCGAGAGAAGGAAAAAAATAGTATCTGGGAACGAAGCGTGAAAATGAGGGGTCGGGTTCGTATTTATAGGTAAAATTAGGGTTTCATTGCGGTTGTCGCTCATCAACAGTGCCTTGTTGTCATGTGACAGTATAGGTGTTGCTGACGGGCATCAACAACACTTGTTGCCGCATGACAAAGAAGGTGTTGTTGATGTTGTCAACAACGCTTTTACATCACGTGGCGAAGGTGTTGTTGTCACCCATCAACAACTCCTTGATGTTGCATGGTAGCAATATGTTGCTGACGGGTGTCAAGGGCACCTTGTTGTCGCATGGATTTCACACTTGCTCTCGAGTCTCTTGAACCTGCCAGGTGAATATTTCCTACAGAAACCTACGAAAATTTGCCTTTGTTGCGAATACGGCCAAAGGAATATTCATCAGGGATTTTCCACCTCCTTTTTTCTAGAGGCTTCTTAAAGTGAACCCCGAGGTATGCATCTTCTAACTAATTTATGCCATCAATTATTCACTAAACAACATAAAGTGGGGGGAAATGTAGACATAGAATCACGCACTTGGGTACATTTCTAGGTCCTTAGCACATAATAGCATTCATGTGCTTCCTAAGTAAGAAAACTAGTAAGTAACAATGACTATATTTGGCCTTTTACTCGTGTTTCTTATTTTCTATTTGGTTTTACACACCCTACATCCCAGTCAGAACTTTACTTGCTTATATTTTATGACTTCAAACACTAGTGCCCAGGCACCCCCGACCTCTTTCTACCTTACTCTCTTTTTTTGGACCTCTTTCATCTTTTGCGCATCATATTTTCTTATGGGTGGCCTTCTAGTTGTCAATTACAAAATTTAACCAAGGGAATCATATAAATACATAGCTATGTGATCAAAATAAATGACCAAACTCTAATCATTACTATCTATCACCTAAGCTTGCATCCAAAGCACTCCAAGGAATCCATCTAGCATCCATTCAAGGGACAAGGAATACATTTTCTGCATACACTACATAGAAAGGGGAAGTTCATTATTCCATCACCACATGCTATATATTTTTACATTCTAGATCTATCCCACTATCAAGTGTAACTCACACAAGGGAATCCTAGGGCACAATCCTCACACACACTCATAAGAACTACATGGAGTCTGAGATGTAGTGCAATGCTCGGTCATAAGTTCACTCACTCGGGTGACCGTCGGGGTAAGTCCCACTCCCCATATTGCATCTTTATTTTTTATATTTGATGTAATTTTGTGGGTTTTGAAGGTGAACATATCTTTTATAGGTGACAGGTATATCCAACAATCAAGGCGCAACATACAGGTGACCAACAACAACTATCAGTGACATTTGTACGACACTAGAAAAATTAGATTTTGTCCATCTGCGTAGTCACGGGCACCCAATAAAGGTCTCAAGAACCCTCTCCCGAGCCCAAGTGCCCTATTCATCTCTATTTGATAGCTCCAGAATTTATCTTGAGCAATTGTGCTATTATTATCTTCCTATTCAATAGTTTTCCTAGTCTGCAACCTTCCCAAATCAAGCCCAAATCACCTAAGTCTTTATCTCTCTCTCTCTTACACTTAGGGTTTTATATTTTATTAACTTATTGATTGTGTCAAATTGTATCTAAAGCAATTATAATTTATTTTTTCTATCGGTTACTTTACAATATTATGGTTTAGCATGATTTTATTTGTGTTAAATCAATTAGGTGTTTTAAAAGACTTAATGTGGAGGAGTAAGTCGGAGAAACAAACATACGAGAAGACCTAAGGCTTCGTCACATCAGTTCAACCACTTAGATTTTTTAGGTTCATCATCAGGCTCAGTCTCAACTCCCATAGTGATGTGAAACAACCCCTTACCCCTTAGTTTAATTATCATCTTGGATTTCTCTCTGAAGAAGTTAAATGACATAAGAAAAGGTACACCAGTAGCATCCATCGTGAAGAGATAGAGAGAGAGAGAGAGAGAATATTAATGTAGAAGGAAAAGAAGCACACACACACCCCATAACAATATTTTAACCCCTATTTGCGGCACTTTATAGTTTAATGTGTTGATTACAATCAGTGCAAATGTGTGTTGTGAAATAGTAGGTCACTCACCTTACTGATCGGCGTAATAACATACAAGTGTGAAGATCAAATCAAGTTTCAGCAATCGTGACAGGTTCAACATCGCAAGCAAGCACAAAATGATGTGAAAATAATAGAAAGGAGGAAAAAACAAGTCCTATGTGAGAAATAGCATCTCACATCACAAAAGAAACTCCCTTGTCATACGGTTGTGGTGGGGACACTCACTAGCCTACAAATAATAACAAGAGTGATATAATGTAGAAATGACTCAAAACGGGTCGATGGGCCTCCGAAAAGCAAGAAAAGTGTCCCAAAAGGCAAAAAGGACTCCGAGACGGTGCTACACACTTCACAAAATGTTAGCGATAGGAAAAATCCAATAAGACTATATTTCACAATTTTAATTTTCTAATTAATTTAATTATTTAAAATAATTTCAAAAATTAAAATGGAATTAAAAATTATGAGAAATAAGCTTTAAAATATTAACCTCCTAATTAAATTTAACCTCATAATAATGAACAGTGACCTATCTTTAATAAACCTTCATTTAATTAAATTCAAAAAAACCATATTTAGATTATATAAAACCTAGACTAAAAAAATTAGCCTAGGTTTAAAAGAGATAACCTAAGCTTTAATTAATAATATAAGCTTATTCAAAGATACAAAAAGTTTTTAAAAATAAACTTATAAAGAAAAGCGGGCTTTTAAAAACTAAAAAAAAAAGGGAAGATTTTAATTCGGTCAAGGAGGAGAACCAGATCTCTACGGAAATCCATGTGGGAAGCTCGGGGTTCGAGGCGAGGATAAACCCAAAGGAAAACTTCGAACGGTTGGAGACCGAGTAAAAAAATACACATAAGCCAAAGTGGGGGATAAGCTCGAGATGAGTAATGCGTGGGCAACATGATAGAGCATATCGGAGTGGTTTAACACAGAGCCAAGAGGATACGGTCAAGCACATAGGGAAGAATAACCAAATAGGGCTTTGACGGCCAAAGGAAGCTTGCGGGTCAAGGTGAGCTTAGCACAATCCAAACAAACTCAAGGGAAACCAACGAAGGGTAGGAAATCAAAAGGAAAATCAAGAAAATGAGTTCGAACATAAGCTCCACAAGCCAAGACAATGAGCAAAGGCCGAGCCAGGACAAGTCCAAAAGGCCGAGTGAAACCAAACACATACCAAACAGGTTTAAGATGGAAACAAGCATCCAAGTAGGAACAAACACATGAGCTACATGTAAAGAAAAACAAATCTTCCATCAAAGTAGCTATCTCACCAAGGTAAAACCCGGGCACAAATGAGTTGGAAAGGTTACCAACTCACCGAGTTGGTGAGGAGCTTACCAAGATCTCATAGCAACTCAATATAGTTGAGAGAGGATAAAGGTAGGAAGAGGCAAGAACATAATCCAGGGAGTAGAATATTACAGAAAACTTTAATTTTTAATGGATTACTGATAAAACTAGCAACAAAAAGTACCTATAAAAACACTTTTCCACCAAATACAACTGAACTAGCTAAATCTAGTAGAGAAACACCTAAAAGTGCATATGTATAAAACCCAAGAAAAGCACATACTCCAAGCCCAAAACTATTAAACCAAATTAGCAATATTCCAAAGATGATTAAAAACTTACATGAGAAACACAAAAATGAAACTGAAGCAATTAGCAACCAAATAAAAATGAGTGCACATTTACCAAATCAAGGCTCCGATACCATGTGATATTATATTGCAAGTATCAATATGGAAGCCCATGCACGTTGACAAGGTTTCACTCCAATGGTGATGTGAAAGCTCCAAGTAATCAACAAACGTAATCAAACAAGGAAAATCATGCATGAAATAATAGGTCTACTCAATCTAGTAGAGAAACACCTAAAAGTGCATATGTATAAAACCCAAAAAAAGCACATACTCCAAGCCCAAAACTATTAAACCAAATTAGCAATATTCCAAAGATGATTAAAAACTTACATGAGAAACACAAAAATGAAACTGGAAGCAATTAGCAACCAAATAAAAATGAGTGCACATTTACCAAATCAAGGCTCCGATACCATGTGATATTATATTGCAAGTATCAATATGGAAGCCCATGCACGTTGACAAGGTTTCACTCCAATGGTGATGTGAAAGCTCCAAGTAATCAGCAAACGTAATCAAACAAGGAAAATCATGCATGAAATAATAGGTCTACTCATTCTCATAGATCAAAAGAAGGGTACATATGGGAGTGATGTGTAACTCTTGTGCCTAGACAATCATTCCCTCCATGAGGGAAAGAGGAGTTATAATTCCAAAATGGAATATAACTCCTATGACACCATTGACACATATGACAATGACATATTCTATGATGGAATATTCCATGTGTCATATAACTCCTATGACCTATGATCTCACCTAAGTGAGATGACTCACCATGTGAGGTGGACAAGACCTTAAGTGATGAAGAGGCAAGTCACACACACCAACATATGTCACCACATAATTTTAGGTCTACATATTGTTGTTTGTATCTTGTTGCACATGATCACCTACATACAAAAATGTATCTCACTTTTACTTCAAGTTGAATGTATTCACCGCTCAACCATATTCCAACAAGGTATGACAATCAAATGATCTTTACAATTAGAGGATCTCTAGAATCGGTTGCCCTCCTATACAACTATTTTTATAGTTTTGCACCTTCCAAGCCATACCACAACACATCCAGTTAAAACATTACAAACATATGAATAGGAAATCTCTTTTGTTCTTATTCACACACACACACACACACACACACACACACACACACACACACACACACACACACACACACACACATCACTAAGCAAAATGTGGCCCAATCGTTGGTGACTAACGAGAGGCGTTGATCACCCTCCATCCTCTGTTGCCTCCAACCTTTAGTGAATTTCTTTTCACTCAACAAATTTGATCATGAAGTTCATCTACAAGTCATTTTTAGGATAAAATACTTTCCCACACAAGAATGACATGTTTATTATAAATTAGACATCAATTACTTTGATAATGCATCTATAAGGTCGTTTTTTTAAAAAAATGAATACTTTTTAGAGGCACAACATTAACTGACAAAAGAATTAAAACGATAATACTTGACTCTTACTTTTAAGACTAAATGACAACACAGAGACAAAAATGTCTCTTGATAGTGGCTTCACGGACTTAAAGGCCTAATGACATAAACAATATTTAAAAATAAAAGTGAAAATTACTTTTAAAATTAATACTTTTGACTTTTATAAAAATAACAATTTAATATTGGATTAAACAATTATTATATAAACTATGAATTAGATAACACCTAAAGACTTTTAAACACTTCTTACCTCTAAAGACTAAATGACACGTAATGACTAAACACTTGATCAATTATCAAACACTACTAAAATGACTAAACTTAGACACGTATTAAATTTTACCAAAAATAATTATTTTTTACTATAATCGACACATTAGTGACTTAAAAACCCTTTCCTAGAGATGAATGGTAAACACGCATTTGCATGGAAGGATACGACTAATGCATGCAGCTTTGAGAATGCATGACAGAATAATGCATGAAATATGATTGAGAAACTAGTGGATTTGATAACAATTTAAGTATGGAGATGGCGGTGGAAGCACAAAGGAGAATGAATAATAGTGAGTTTGAATAGACAATAGTATTGTAATGATATTGACTGAAAGTCACATGAAGATTCCAGATCTGTTGGGGTATGACTATGAGCAGATCATGAAAGAAATGATGATCAACATTCAATCTTTAATTGCCAACACAATAACTATGCAAGTACCAAAAGATGTATGAATTTAAACATATAGCTTACGATTTTTGATAACCAGGTGTGCGTGTCATGCACCCTCACTAAGAACTTTGAAGTAAGCTTGAGATTGGTGTCTACGTTGCTAACTCTATGGATTAGACCTGCATTGATCTATTTTACTGTAGTACTTCACGATCCGTGCTTAGGCATAACTTCACAAATCCATGCAACAAGATGATCACGAAGATAACATGAGAGAAATTCTTGAACATAATTACAACGAATGAGCAAGTTGTAATATGTATTTGCAGAATATACATGGAATTACAAGATCTTAATGCCTTTAATGTCTTCTTACCAAGACGTCACTCTTCTACCAGACTCTCATTTTAGATGTAAATCGTATAACTACAACCTCTTGGATCTCATGGCTAATCAGCTCTTATACCGAATGTGGATTTGGTCTGATTTTTTCAAAATTATAACACAACAATAATAAACATTCATATATTTGATTAATATAATGTATAATTGTATAGGCGTAAATAGGCGTCATGCCCACAAATCTAGTACCAAACACTATTACGGAGAGTTTTTAATACAACTCTCTTAATTAAATAACAATGTTTACCTTATGTGTGAGTTGCTCTCAACAAATCAACCACCACTTCTTATTTTCAAAAGAATAATAATTGACATTATTATTCTAACTCACACACGATTAATATGATGTGAACTCTAAATATTTAATTACTAATTTTTCCTCCAACCCAGCTAGATATATTATCCTTTTCACAATAGAAATCTCAAAAGTTTCATCTTCTATTACTTTAACCAATTTCAAAGTAGGAAGTTTTAGAGAAATGGGAATTTAAGCATTAATTCCATAGAGAAGTTGAAAACAAGACATACCAATAGATCTTTTGGGAATGATATGATCCCCATACAGAGCAGCATACAATGCTTTATGCCATGTCTTTTTATTATCATCTACAAGTTTCCTTGATTACGGTCACCAAGTTCTTCTTGTTTGATTCTTTTTACCATTGTCTTACGGGTAATAATCACAAGCATGGGCTAATGAATACCATATTCACATCAAAACTTAGTAAGTTCATGAGATGAAAAATTGGAAGTGTTATTTATTATAATCTTGCTAGGTATTCCAAACCTTACAATAATGTTCTCTTTGATAAAGTTGCGGATGAATTTAGAAGTAACATGTTTGACTGGAATGGGTTATGTTGGTTCCCAATATAACACCCTTAAAATAAGGCTGAATTGTTGATTTGTATGAAGAGGAGACAAGGGAGGAAGATAGACCTATTGATTTGTCATTTGTAATTGGGGATGGATCTGCCTTCTTTCATGATCAATCCTTGTAGGGATGACATGGAGGCACTTTACTAAGGATGTTTTTGTTTACCTACTATTTTATGACTCTGTTTGAACTAAATTGGGAGAACCTAAGGGGTGGCTTGAAAGAGAGATGGATATATTATATTTCATACCCTTAAACTTGTTGAAACCTCAATTTGAGATCAAATGCAACCACAAAATGTAATACTCATTCAAAAGAATGATCACCCAAGCATTGCAAACACTCGATACATCAAATACAAGCCACTGAAGATAGATTAAATGTGATCACAAGCATCATGGAAGGAATCTATTGACAACTTGGAATGGAATTACATTTGAGATGTTAATCTTCACAATTCATGGCAAATACACTCAAAATATGCAAGGGTATGTGTGATTTATAGGTAGATATCATGTTGGATATGCAAAGGAGATGAAATATGCAAGTGGGTATGGTAAAAGGATAGTGTTAACCTATCTAACATAATGCTAACACTACTCCTACAACTGAAAACCTAACTATATAAGCCTAAATTATTCATTCACAAGCACCGTAGTTAGAGAGATACATGAAAATAAAATCATAAGCTAAGAAATAGGTGATATCACCAACAGAAGGGGGATGAACACTCTCCATAAGGGAAAGCAGAGGGAAAATGCAGGAGAGGGAATGAACATGTGCCACACAACAAAATTGTATTTAACCTTCCATTTTCACACCAAACACAACAAAATAGAACCCTATAAAGGAGAAATACATGTAACACATACTTAACAATAAAGGGAGAGGCAAGAATTCAATGAAATACAAGTATGGGGTAGAAAGAGAGCCAAAAACACATGATTTTATTGCCAAGGGAGTATGCACAGACCATTGCAACTTAACTAGAAGGAAAAAGAACACATTGCAGAGACCAAATAGAGGTTTGTAACTAACAAACACTTGGGAAACCATTTTCGCACAGTGACTTTACATTCTGAGATAGTCTAGCCCTTTACAAATGAAATATTTTTCAAATATATAAAGGGGGAAAGAAAGAGGAGGGAAAGAGATGGAAATGTGCCATTTTCAAACCCAACCACCAACAAAATTCCATAAATGTCTACAATACCATGTGGGTTCCTGTCAAATACATTCCCCCACATCATTTTATCTTCAAGATAGAGTATGGGTGTCATGGAGCAATAAATATGAGTAGTTAAATTGTCAAAATTGCATTTTTCACCTCTAAACACATGTTTTCCATTTTTACCCTCAAAAAACATCATTTTTTACATTTCTTTATACCAAAGTGAAGCCCTCAACGAGACAGTCCCAATGCCACCAATTTTTTTTAATTTGGAGCTATGAGTCAAAAGTTATGTCCCAAAAGCCAACTCCCAACCAACCCAAGTGGATTTACAGAGAGAACTTGAAGAACTCGGGAACATTCCATTTGGGCCTTAAAAATATGTTTTAAAGTTTTGTACCTTATTTTTAGTTTCGGGTGGTCGGAGGAACAAGGGAATGGAGGAACATTCTACTAGTGCTCATCGGGGCCAATATGTCTAATTTATTAGTGCTTGCGGGGAAGTGCGAGAGGCGAAAGAACCATTAGAAGATGGAAATTGTTATGTATGTGCCTATAGTTCCCGATATACCTGATGAACATGTCTATCCTTCTCATCCAGATCATCCTATCGGTGAAATTGTAGAACAATAAAACCATTCCACTTGTACCCAAAACCCCGACTTACCCAATGTTGTGCCCATTCTTCCTTCCGTGGAAAAGGTAGCCAATCGAGGAACCTTGAGAACCTCGACATTGTTCGACAATGACATCCTTTTCTGACATAATCAAAACTTCCTATTTGACCTTGTCCACTCATTTTTGATCGATGAACCTTGGGAACTTAAGAACTATTCTGGGGTGTTATCTCTTCTTGACTTACCCAGTGTCTTGCCCTCAGTCACCTTGTTTATACGTTTACCAATGTAGATCTATTTGGTGAATGTGTGGAACTAGAGAACCATTTCAACCATGCCTTCAATTCCCAATTAACTGAACCTCTTTGTGATATAGACCTACTTGAGAGATGCGAGGAATAGGAGAAATAAAGGAATAATTCAACATGTTCCTCCAAAGACCGATCCACCCTAGTTGACCCAAAATTACCCAGATTTTGCAATTTTTGGCTAAGTCCTGGACTATAAGGCTTACCAAGAGAGAGAGAAAGCTCTAGAAGATGAAGTTTTTCCCATAACACTAAAACTTGCTCAAAACATTTATTTTTTACTATATCCACGACAACATAACCTAAGTCCAAAATGGATTTGTAAGTTGTCAAAATATCCTAGTGGTTATTTTGGACAACAATTTGATGACTCAATGGGGCTATCTACCTACTATATACAATATAAGTGGCCTTGAAGCATCCATTGGGCATGGAATGAAGACTAGAAAACTTATAAAATGCTCTTAGAACTTTAAATTCTTACTCCTTAACCAATATGAAGCATTGCATGGACTTATAGCTAACACGAACTACTTGAAGTTCTCTTGGAAGATGATTTCTTGGGAGTTTTGAATGAAGTTTGTAAAATGTCCCAAAAACTTTAAATATTTTCTAAGGAAGGAGAATGGATAACTTTAATTTATAGTTGATTTTTGGGGTTGAATGAATTCACCTTAGAACTTCCCAAAATACCTTGTATCCAGCATGAAACCTACTCTAAACCAGGTATGCATGTAATAGCAACAAGACCACAAAAACTATGTACAAATATGGAAAATAATACATGCTCGAAGTGGAAGCATACAGAGTGTACACAAGCACTCGTTTTACAATAAACAAACCAAAACTACTCCTATTATAACCAAAAGTGAAGGAAGCTAAACAAATCCAACAATTCATTAAGATAAATAGCTTTCCTTACTTATAAAATTGGACCATGTGATCAGTTTTACAAAAACATAGTCTTTAATGAGAGTGGAAAATTGTTTTGAAACTCATTTCCCTTCCCATTGCTCAAAGTATTAGATGAAAAGAGAATGAATACTTCCTCAAGTTGCTTTGTATTTGGTTTTTGGAGGTGTTGAAGTCGATCTTTGACACTTTGAAGCTCTTCCTCATGCTCTGAGGTAAGCATGACTTGTTGGAATTCCCTTTTTGAATCTAAACCAACCAATTATATGATTGGGAAAGCATTATTTGTAACTATTTTTCCGATCATTGTGATTTTCCCATCTACTTCACACTTAGTTCCATGAATGGAGATAGTAGGAGCACTTTATTGATCATTGTAGATGCTTGCAGAGATGATTTAAACTCTATTTTTTTGTTTTTGTACAAACATCCTTATATCTTTTGGCTTCTCATCCCTCTACACACTAGCATGTAAATTTTCCTCAATTCCTTGGATGCTTGTGAACTGATATGAACCTTGATTTACTTTTTTAGATTCAAATATCCATGTTTCCACACCTACACTTGGTTCTTCTTCATCGAACAATGGGTTAAGAAGCTCAAAATCACCATTTAATTCATCAAGAAGTATGTTTGCAAACTTATTTGTGTTTTTTTCCTCTTCTTGTAACTCATCCTCTTCCATGATGATTTTTGACTCAATGATGGGTTCATAATTCTCTTCTTCCTCATCTAACAAAAAATTTTATAACTCAAATTCATCCCCCTTCTCACCATGAAGCTCAAACTGATTGATTACAACATCTAAGGATTTTCTTAGCATATCATTGCAATCCTCTAAGAATGAAGCAAGTTCTAAACATGCATAGCAATGAGGATCATTGCATTTGGTTAAAACCTCTTGCTTACCTTGGAGATCCTCCTCATCCTTGTGCTTCTTAACCTCCTTCTTGATTTCAGCGAACTCATCTTCCATTTTAGGTTGACCAAGAAGAACAAAAGGAGGTATTTGAGAAAATTAGTCAATTTTTCATCAATTATGTCCTCAAAATTGGTCCATTCCTCAACAAACACTTCATAACTACCAAGAATGGGACTCACCTAAACTGATTTTGTTGTATTTGTAAGGGAGTGAATGATTTCTTCTTGATGATGAACCTCCTTGGATTTGAAATATTGTCTCTAATTCTTCAAAATTTACAACTGATGTTCCTTATTTTGCTCTACAACTTGATGCTCTCGAATCTCATCCTCTACTAAAGGTTTAACTAGTTATGGGATTTGTTTGGCCTCAAAATTTGAGCTCCAATCTTTTAAATTTTGTATAACGACTTCCCTACTTGGTTATTTAATTGGTTGCCCTTCCAAATCAATTTTTGGATTTGTTTCATCCCAAAATGGATTATGAGAATGTCAGAGGAGGGGGGATTTGTCTTCTAAATGATTTTTCAAAGGTTGAAATGATGGACGAGGTACAATATTTTCTTGTGGGAGAGGGTGATCGGAAGATGGGGATTTGAGGAAACGAGGGACATGAAACTTAGGCAGAGATTGTGTGGGCTGGAAAGAAGGAATGGGAGGGCTATATGATGGTAGTGATGGATTTCCCCATTAACATGTTTCTCTGACTAAATTGGAGAGCCTCCAATAACACAATCCACTTTGATATGTTTAAAATAACTTAGCTATAAGATATAATCTCTATTAAGGGTTATACCAAGTTGGAATATGACCAATCCATGGAAAGGGAACTCTAAAACGAATTTGAACCACATTCATTTGACATGTATCTTAAATCTACACCATGATTGCCTCCATATGTTGGACCTTGACCTTAATATCATCTTCAGACATGAAACCACCTCTAAACTATACATATTTTTTCTCTTGAACAACACCATGGTTAGCTAAATAAATATATTGATCTGTAGGATTTGGTTCATAAGATTATGTTTGTTGATTTAGAGGTGTATTTTGAATAAAAAGATATATTTTGGAAACATGGAGGTGGATTTGAATGGTATTGCTGCTGAAACTAAGGATTCCAATGAGGAAATGAAGTCATGATTACACAACTTCATGGAAAAGAGGACTGAAATGGTGGAAAGTGGTTTATTGATTGAGAAAATGGGTTTTTGGACCAGTGGAATCACCATATGTGTTGATAACTACCTCTAAAGGAAGAATATCACCAAGAACACATAAAACTTTATAATTTGTAAAGCTCTTTGATCTTGGTCCCTCTAAGCATGCCGAGAATTGTTATCACTCAAAGGTGCCACCCTAGATTTGATCATGAAAGATCAATACTTTTGGATAAAATGGGGTTGTATCTAAGTGTGGAACCTTGCAATCTTGAGATAAACCTCTGGATAAGGATAGTTCATCTACCTATCTAACCAAATACTAACACTAGTCCTAAAGTTGAAAACACAACTATCTAAGCCTACACTAGTCATTCATAGGGACAAAAGCTAAGGAGATGCATGAAAATGAAATCCTAAGATAAGACAAAGATGATATCACCAAGAGAAGGGGAATGAACACTCTCTGTGAGGGAAAAAATAGGGAAATGTAGAAAGAGAGGGAAGACACATGTGCCACATACCAAAACTACATTTGACCTTCCATTTTCACACTAAACACAACAAAATGGAACCCTGTAAAGGAGAAATACATGCACAACATACTTAACAAAGAAAGGGAAAAGCAAGAATGAAATTAAATACAAGTAAATGGAAGAAAGAGAGCCATAAACACATGATTGTATTGCGAAAGGAATATGCATGCAGACCATTATGATTGAAGTAGAAGGCACAAGAACACGTTATACTGAGACCAAATTCTCTGAATTGCAATAATTTATTATAAAGGACAAAAAATTCTTTATGAGGAATTTCTTCATCAGGAATATTTATATATCCATCAATAGTATCTTTATAAGGATAAGGAAGATCTTCATAAGAAATCTCTTCAAGAAATGGAGGTCTATAACTCACAAACACTTTGAAAACCATTCTAGCATGGAACCTTTACATTTTGAGAGAGTCCAAAAGTTTGCAAATGAAATATTTTACAAATATATAGAGAAAGAGTAGGGAAGAGAGGTAAATTTTCGATTTTAAAACCCAACCACTAATAAAATTCCATAAATTTCTGCAAGACCATGTGGGTTCTTTTCAAAGCCATTCCCAGCGTCATTTGATCTTTAAGACATAGAATGGGCATTGTGGAGAAATAAATATAGGTAGTTGAACTATCAAAACTACATTTCTCACCTCTAAACCCATGTTCAGCATTTTCATCCTCAAAACAACATCATTTTTGCATTTATATATACCAAAGTGAATCCCTCGATGAGATTGTTCGAACACCACTAATTTTGTGCAATTTAGAGCTCGAGTCAAAAGTTATGGCCTAAAACCAACTCCTAGTCAGCTTATGTGGATTTTAAAAGAACTCGGGAACTTAGGAACATTCCATTTGGGAATTAAAAATTTGCTTTAATATTTTATGCCTTACATAAAAAAAATTGGTAGTCGAGGAACGAGGGAATGGAGGAACATTTCAATCATGCTCATTGGGGTTGATATCTCTAATTGTTTAGTGCTTCCGGGGAAGTGCGAGAGGGTGGATAACCGGTGGAAGTAGGGAACTATTTTGTTTGTACCTTGATGTCGATATACCCAATGAACCTTGTCTCCCCCTTGTCGGCTAGATTGGCTATCAAAAAACTCTTAGAACAGTAGTTTTGTTCCAATCGTGTCTAAAACCCCGAACTTACCCGACTCTATGCCGATTCTTCCTTCTGCGAAAAATGCAACCAATCGGGGAGCCTTGAGAACCCCAACATTGTTCCAACATTTTCTTCTCGCCTAACATTACCAATGCTTTTCCCATTTGGCCTTTTCTACTCGTTATTCTTTCGAAAAACCTTGGGAACTTAAGAATTATTTCTATGGTGCCATATTTTCCAATTTACCTAATGTGTTTCCCTTCGTTCACCATATTTACTTATTGATCGGTGTAAATATTCGGAAAATGCATGGAACATGAGAACCATCCCAACCATGCCTTCAATTCCTGATTAACCCTATCCTCTTTACAATGTGGACCTAATTGAGAATCAAGGAATAGGAGGAACAAAGGAATAGTTCCTCTTGTTCCTCCAAAGGTTGATCCTACCCTGTTTGACCTATAATTTTTGAGATTTTACAATTTTTTACTAATTACTTATACTGTAAGGCTTACCAAGAGGGAGAGCAAGTGCTAGAAGATGAAAGTTTTTCCCATAACACTAAAACTTTCCCAAAACATTAATTTTACCCATATCCATGACAACACTGCCTAAGTCCAAAAATGGATTGGTAAGTTATCAAAATAGCCTGGGGGTTTATTTTGACAATAATGTGTTGACTTAGTGGGGATATTTTCCTACTAGATAGAATATTAGTGTCCTTAAAGCATCCCTTGGGCATGGAGTCAAGCCTAAAAAACTTGAAAATTTGATCTTAAAACTTGAAATTCTTACCCCCAAACCTATATGAAGCACTGCAAGGACTTAGATCTGACTCAGAACAACTTGAAGTTCTCTTGGAAGATTATTTCTTGGGATTTTTGAATAAAGATTCCAAAGTGTCCCAAAAACTCTAAATCTTTTCCAATGAAGGAGCATGGAGAACTCTGATTTACAGTTGATCTTAGGGGTCAAATGAATGCACCTTGGAGCTGCCCCAAAATACCTTATCTCTGCCATGAAACCTGTTATAAACCATATTGTGCAGCAGCAACAACAACAACAACAACAAGGCCACAAAAACTATGTACAAATATGGAAAACCATACATGCTCCAAGTGGAAACATGTAGAGTGTGCACAAGCACTTTTTTTACAATAAACAAACCTAAAATACTCCTACTCTAACCAAAATTAAAGTAATATAAACAAATCTAATAATTTATTGAGAGAAATATCTTCCCCTCCTTACAAAATTAGACCATGAGAATAGTTTTACAAAAACATGGTCTTTAATGAGAGTGGAAAATTATATTGAAACTGATTTCCATTCCCATTGCTCAAAGTATCAACTAAAAAGAGAATGAATACCTCCTCGGGTTTCTCTTCATTTGGTGTTTATACATGTTAAAGTTGATCTTTGACTCTTTGAAGCTCTTCCTTATACTCTAAGGTAAGCATGACTAGTTGAAACTCCCTTTTTGTATCTAAACTAGCCAAGTATTTTATTAGGAAAGCATTCTTTGTAACTCTTTCATTGATCCTTGTGATTTTCACATATTCTTCACACTTAGCTCCAAGAATGGAGCTAGTAGGAGTAGTTTTTAACATTATAGATGCTTACAAGCTGATTTGAACTCGATTTTCTTTGTCTTGCACAGACATCCTTGTCTCTTTTGGTTTCTCATCCCTCTATACACTAGCATGAAGCTTTTCGTCAATTATTTGGATGCTTGTAAATTGATCTGAACCTTGATTTTTTGTTCTTATTCACACATCTATGTATCACACTCGCACATGCCTCTTCTTCATCAAAAAAGGGTTTAAGAAGCTCAAAGTTGACATTTACTTCATCTAGAAGTATGTTTATAAATTGATTTGTGATTTTTTTGCCTCTTCTTGTAACTCAACCTCTTCCATGATGATTTTTATTTAGCAAGTGTAGTCATCATTCTCTTCTTCCTCATCCAAAGCATAAAGTTGATAACTCAAACTCATCCCCCTTCTTACCATGAAGCTCAAATTGATTGGTTGGAACATTTAAGGATGTTCTTAGCATATCATTACAATCCTCTAATAATGAAGCAAGTTCTAAACATGTAGAGTAATGAGAATCATTGCATTTAGTTAAAAATCTTGCTTACCTTGGAGCTCATCCTCATCCTTGTGCTTCTTAACTTCAACCTCCTCCTTCTTGATTTCAGCCAACTCATCTTCCATTTTAGATTGATCAAAAATCATAAAAGGAGGTATTTGATAAGATTGGTCAATTTTCCATCCACTATTTTCTCAAAATCGGTCCGTTCCTCAGTAAACACTTCATAACTAACAAGAATGTTACTAACCTCAACTTATTTTGTTGTATTTACAAGGAGTGACTGATTTCTTCTTAATGATGAACCTTCTTGGATTCAAAATCCTATTCCTTTAAAATTTGGAGATGGTGTTCCTTGTTTTCCTCTATAATTTTATGTTCTCCAATCTCAGCCTCTGCTGAAATTTAACCATCTATGGTATTCATTTGGCCTCAAATTTTGAGCTCCAATATTTCAAATTTTACATGAGAACTTTCATGTTTGGTTCTTTAGTTGGATGCACTCCCACACCAATTTTTTTAGTAGTTTCATCCCAAAATGGGTTTGGGAATGTGGGAAGAGTGGGGATATGAATTCTAACCAATTTTAGAAAGTTTAAAAGGATGGAAGATGTGAAATATTTTCTTGTGGGAGAGGGTGGTCAAGTTATGGTGCTTTGAGCAAACTATGGACATGGAACTTAGGTTGAGATTGTGTAGGTGGGAAATAAGGAATGGGAAGGTTATATGATGGTAGTGAGGGATTTCCCCATTGAAAATTTTCCCTACAACTAAATTAGTGGTCCTCCAATAACACAATCCACTCTGATATCTAGGGAAATAGCTCAACTATATGATCTAACCTCTATTGAGGGTTGTACCAAGTTGGAATAGAAACAATCATTGGAAAGGGAACTCTAAAACCAATTTGAACCACCTTCATTTGACATGCATCCCTTATTTACACCATGATTTCCTTCATATGTTGGACCTTGGCTTTAATATCATCTTCATTCATGAAATTGCCTCCAAGATCTACATATTCTTTCTCGTGAACAACACCATGGTTAGTTGATTAACCATATTGATCTATAAGATTTGGTTCATAAGAATATCTCTATTGATTTGGCTCATAAAACTTATTTGGAGGTGTATTTTGAAGAAAATGAGATGGATTTTGGAAACATGGAGGTGGATTTGAATGGTATTGTTGTTAAAACGAGGATTCTAGTGAGGAAATGAAGTCGTGATTGCACAACTTCATGGAAAAAGACTAAAATGGTGGAAAGTGGTTTGTTGATTAAGAAAATGTGTTTTTGGACTAGTGGAGTCGTCGAATGTGTTGATAATTTCCTCCAAAGGATGAATATCACCAAGAACACATAAAACTTGATGATATAGAGTTGTAAATCTCTTGATCTTGGTACCACATGGTGTTCTATAACTATTATTTCTCAAAAGTAGCACCTTATATTTAATCAAGAAAGATCAATACTATTGGCTAACATGGGATTGTCTCCAAGTGTGGGACCTTATAATCTTGAGACAAACCTCCATAGATGTTTAGTTCCTCTACCTATCTAACCTAATGCTAACACTACTCCTACAACTAAAAACACAACTATTTAAGCCTAAACTAGTCATTCACATGGACCAGAGTTAGAGAGATGCATGAAAATGAAATCCTAAGCTAAGAAAGGGGTGATAACACCAAGAGAAGGGTTGAACACTCTCCATGAGGGAAATGTAGAAGGGCAGAGAAGACACATGTGCCACATACCAAAACTGCATTTAACCTTCCATTTTCACACAAAACACAATAAAATGGAACCCAAAAAAGGAGAGATACACGCAACAAAGGTGAAGGGATATGTATGAATGCAATGAAATGCAAGTGTAGGGTGGAAAGATGTCCATAAACACATGATTTTATTTCCAAAATAGTATGCATAGACCATTACAACTGAAGTAGAAGGCACAAGAAAACATTATAGAGACCAAATGGAGGTCTGTAACTCACAAACACTTGGGAAACCATTTTGGCATGGTGCCTTTGCATTCTAAGAGAGTCCAAACCTTTACAAATATATAGATAAAGAGGGGTGAAATAGTGAGAAATGCACCATTTTCAAACCCTATGACTAACAAAATTCCATAAATATTTGTAAGATGATGTGGGTACTGTTAAATCCATTCCCCAGCGTCATTTGATCTTGAAGACAAAGTATGGATGTCATGGAGCAATAAATCTGGGTATTTGAATTTTCAAAACTACATTTCTCACCTCCAGACACTTTTTTACCTTTTTTACCCAAAATAACATCATTTTTTACATTTATTTATATGAAAGTGAATCCCTTGATGAGATGGTCCTAATGCCGCCAATTTTTTTCAATTTGGAGCTTTGAGTCAAAAGTTATGGCCCAAAAACCAAATCCTAGTTAGCCTAAGTGGATTTTTGGAGAACTAAGGGAATTCAGGAACATTCCATTTGGGCCTTAAAAATCCACTTTAATGTTTTGTGCCTTAGTGCGAGTTTCAGTCCTCAGCGAATGAGGGAATCGAGGAACCTTCTAGTTGTGCTCATGGGGGCTGATATATCGATTGTTAAGTGTTTGTGGGAAGTCCGAGAGGAGGAGAACCATTATAAGTGGGGAACTATTCTATTTGTGACTTTATTGCCAAGATCAAAAATGATTTTCTAACCCCCGCTATGAGAACAAGCCTCGTATGTATACATCCATATTTCATCCCTAGAATAATATCCATTGCGGATGCCAAATCGGGAGTTGAGATGGTGAACCATGTAAATTAAGGGAAAATAAATGGAGCATATAATTAGGGAGATGAAAGAGGAAATAGCACCAAATTTTTACTCCACAATGTATATATAATTGATTCTTCATCCGGGGACATGAAGAGTATATCCTGATTCTAAAAGTATATGGGGTCAAAATAAGATCAAGAGAGCATTTTTAGCAAATAAATTTATCATTATATACATAAAAACCATGGTATTTCCTAAAATATTCCCCAATTTGTGATCCAAACACATGCAAATGAAGGATGAAGTAGGTCCCATTAGAAAAGATGCCAAACTGGAGTGCAATGATGGAGAAATGGAAAGAGGGAAGAAAGAAATCCATTTTTAGGGCGTTTTCATTATGTTTTATATTTACGTAATTGTTTCTCACTCTTATATACTCTTACAATCCACTTCTTTATATTATCAAGTTGATATTGGCCCCAAAAGGATAAAATGCAACTTTCAACCTCCCTTGTCCATGTGGCATGCCATGATTCAATCCCTATTCTTCTTGGAAGGAAATACATGTATCATAACTTGATTGGATATTTGGTTAAAGAAACAAATTAGAGAAATGGTGGAACGTGGAGCAGTTCCCTCTATTCCTTGGAATCATGTCTTAACCAATTGCAAACGTAATAGAAGCTAATTAGAGTTTAGATTTTTAGGGGACATGGTGAACAAAAGAATAGTTCCAAGTGTTCCTGAAGTTCTACCTAAACGATAGAAGGGGTGGGAAGTGAATCAATAAATGCGGGGAGTCGGGAACATAGCAAACCAAAGAATAGTTCCTCGAGGCCCAACTTAACAGACAGAGAAGGTAGGAGCTCGAAGCTGTGGATAATGGGGAGAAGTGGGGAACTAGAGAATGGGTGGAACACAATAACAATTCCACATGTTCCCATTTTTACCAACTTAACCAATCAACTAAGGTGTTCGGACATGCGGGAACACAATGAAACAATGAACAAGAGGAAACAAGGAATTGTTCCCAAGGTTCTTAAGATTCTGACTTACACGACTAAGGAATTGGTCAATTTTATATGGTTCCTAGTGGTAAATCGGAGGATTCAAGGAATCTGGGGAACATAAGGAACAAAGGAATATTTTCTTATGTTCTGAACATGTTGATTCAAGTGATAGGGAAGGATTTTTAGAAAAAATGGCTTTTTTTTTACTTAAATGGAGTATAAGCATAAGGAGAAGGTAGATGGAACAATTTTGAAACTCAAAAAATTGTCTAAGAACCATGAAACCTTCACATGGAACCTATAATGCCTCCTTATCTCCCATTATGTCAAATAACACTTAGGATGATCGATAAACTTGTAATTTTTACCCTTAAAAACCTTTCCTCCTTGAATAATGCAATAATCATCCAAAAATCATTAACCATACAAATTATCCTCTTGAAAGTTATTCAAATCATAAACAAGGTAAGAAAACAAAAAGGAGTGCCATGAATATGCAAGATCGTTCTTGGAAGTCCTCCGGCATGCAAATGAACCTTAATATCCCTTCATCCTTCTCGAAACAGAGTAACAAGTACCTTAAGGAACTAGGGAATAGAATGAGGTCATTACAAGGTTTATATCAATGTTTCAATGATTAATTGTGTAAAATAGAGGCACAAATAAGGAACAACATGGGAAAAGGAAAGACAATTATGAACAACAATGAAGAACTCTGTAAATATAGTGCAAAGGATAAACAAGGATCAAAATGGGAAAAAACATATTCCACTCATTTGGTGATATAATTAGTTTTTATCAACACGTGGCTATGCCCAACACTTGATAAGGAATTCGGTACACCAATAAAATCAATTCCCCATTGCTGAAAAGGCTCTTCAATTATTACTAGCCTAAGGGGAAGTGTTGTCATTTTAGGTCTAGCAACCCTAACACTTTGTTACCCATACATGATCATCTTGAAATTAGGTAGGATAATAATACCTTTCTCGTAGAATCTTGTGAGTAATGACAGGTGTCTAAAAGTGGCCTTCACAAGTTTGGTTTTGGAAAACTTCCAGTAGTCTACCTTTTTATCTTTGTCACGTAGTGAAGAAATACTCCATTTATCCCTCTCTTGTATAAACCAATATCCTAGATAACATACCTAACGATATCAACTTAATAATTTTTTATCTTCAAGGCTCAAATGTCTAGGACACTCTCCATTGGTGAGGAAATAAGCAATATTAGAGTACCCTTCTTCAATTGTTCTTATAAACAACACAATATTTAATCCTTCTCAATATTCTTTTTGTTATCTACCACATCTTACGGATTGTTCTCTGTCATCAGTTGAAAACCTTTCCCTCATATAAGTTGGGTAGGTTTGATCTCCAAGCCATAATATTGTACTTTACCAATCTTGTTCCCTCTTTTAGTCCCTAACTCTTGTTGAGTCAAGATGGACTTTACTATTAAATCTAGAACCAGATTACAATGTGTAGGAATTTAAGATATAGTACACAAATGTTTCACATCCCTAACCACAATGTATTAATGTTTCTCAATCCTTGAAATTTTTTAATCCATAATCCTTTAATGGATAACCCTTAAAAGAAATGGGGGACTCAACATCTTCACCATTTATCTGAACTAGGATTACGAGATATTGTATGATCGAGGCATAGTTGTACATGATAAAATATTTATGGTGATTAGGTCACACTAAGATGGGAGCTTTAGCAATAGCCTCTTTAATACCTTGGAATGTTGCCTTATCATCATCATTCCATCGAAAGAGAGATTTAATTATCATCATCTCAGCTATATGTCTCATTTTCTCTGCAAATTCAAGAACAAACCTTCTTAAGAAATTAACTTTCCCAAAAAATGAATGAACACCAACCTTTCTCATTGGGATATTAAGGATTTGTATGGCCTTGACTCATTCGGGATCAATATTGATTCCTTCCTTTGACACAATGTGTCCTAGAAACTTTCCTTACGTTACTCTAAACATTTATTTCTTAGGATTTAAGGAAATCTCATGTTGACAACATCTTCCCAACACCTAATCCAAGTTCTCACAATGGTCTTATCTTTTCTTGGAAAATACGGTTAAATCATCTAGGTACACCATGATGATCTTTCCCATCAAATCATGAAAGGTGATGTCCATGGCTCTTGGGAATGTTGCTCCAACATTAATCATCCCAAATGACATTCTCTCGATAAACAAAGGTTCCCTAAGGAGTGGTAAAGGCCATCTTGTGTTGATCTTCCCTTGTAACCTCTACCGATTATATCCAAAAACCATCCAACATAGACAACATTTCATAACGTGTTATTATTTTCAAAACTTGATCCATTATTGGTAAATGATAATTATCCTTTAATGAAGCTTGGTTCAATTTTGGAAGTCAATGCAAAATGGATCTCTCCATTCTTTTTGCGTACTAGGAAAATATTAGCATTCCAAGTCAAATGACGAGTGGGAAAGATTATCCTTCCATCCAACATCTTCTAAATTTTGGCAAGAATCATACTTGAAATATTTGTATTATATTGATGTTATTTTTACTTATGTGGTTGTGCATCGGACTTCAAGGAATGTTATGTTGAACATCCTAGGGTTTAAATGATTTCAAGTTTGAATATGACCCAATCATAAAATCCTTGTATTTCATTAACATTACCAGAAATTATCTCTTCGCCTAAGGTGAACAACACATATTGATGTTCATGAATCAAGGTTGTTTTGCAGTCCATACATTCACCTACTCAACCTCTATACAGGAATCTAGTTCATCTTGTCACTTTTCCTTGATAAATCAATCATATTTATTAAACAATCTCTTAAGAGACACCAAACCTTTAGGGATATAATTTCCTTTTAAATGTAATAATTCTCCATTGCTCACTTCTCCCTATGTATTTGAGATAGATACATGAAAAATAGAGTCACCGCCCTCAAAATAGACCTCTTTGAAGTTGTTAGGATTCTCCGGGAACGAGATGTTTTGTTTATAATCATTGAAAACCTTCCAATTGATTGTATTTTTATGGAAAACTAGGTTGAAAAACTACCTCAATAGTATATTTATCCCCCTCAAACTTTGGATGAGGAATAAGCAAATATGCAAACACTTTCCAATGAATCAAATTTTTCATTGTGTTCTTGAAGTAAGACCTTAATGGAGAATGCTTCAAAGTATTCTATCGAATCCCACACCTGATTCCTATAATACCTCAAGTGATAATTCTTTACTTGATATAATTCTTTGAATTTATTTACAACAAGCTCAACATCACCTTGAACTTCAAGATTTCTAATCTTTTTTTTTCTTTTTCCACCTTTAAGCCCAATAACAGAGTTTTATCTTTTGTTGTGTTATTTGTGTTATCAAACTGAAGCTTGAAAGAAAAAGGAAAAATATCATCTTTAGGAGATATGAGAACCACACATGCTTTTGGACCAAAAGTAGAGCAACTACCATCAAAATTTGAGGTCCACACCTCATTGGGATCTTTCTCCATTAATGTAGAAGAGATTAAACCTTCATCAAAATTTATGAAACAAGTACCCAAACCTAAATTCTTAAATGAAATTTTAGCTTTAGGATCATCTAACTTGGTTACGAGGTATTTTGTTTGATCTTTAGGTTCAAGCATCCACATTACCCCATTTACCAGGGATCATGCTTAGAACCATCCATTTGGATTTCACCACCTACATCCCTACAAAAATTTATTCCCACAACACTCCATAAGCATGTGGAATATCTACCACTAAGATCATCAACTTGGCCCTTTTCTTTGGAAAGGTAGAAAAAGAAAATTTGGCATCTTTTATTTGTCCTATAGGAAGAAATTTCTTAGTTTCCATGGAATAAAAACATCTAAATGTTTGTTAAGGGTCAACACTTAGAGGCATGAGCTACCTTGCGAGACATGACGTTGTTCAAATCTCCCAAATCAATGATATAATTACTTATCTTGAAACCTTTGATGAGTGAGGACAAGTAAAAGGGTTCAATCTTTCTAGATGAATAAGTAGAGGCTAGATATTATCAGGAAGGAAGAGGCATAATATTAGGGATGATCCCCTTATAAAAATTATTAGGTGGGATAGAAGACTTGATCTTGAAAAATTTGACTAAGCTTTCAAATTAATTAGGGTTGGATTGAACATACTCAACTTTTTACATTTGAATATTTGTTTTCTTAAGCATGATCAATAATATCAAATATAGATTATGAAGAGTTTGAGGAAGTAGATGGATTTTCATGGTTTGTTTAGATAGGTATGGTCTTGGCCTTTAGAATGGCGGAAGTAGATAGGGATGAAGGAAATATTACCTTTTTCTTAGGAATCTTATGTTTTGGTTGAACTAGAAAAGGAGTCCCTCTTCGTATGACATTAAGAGTTGGCTTGAGATATTGTTTTTATTTAGCCTTCTCCTTTGGATTTTCAACATCCTTATTTTCATTTTTTGAATGAGTAAAAACTACAAAGGATTGATTATTCATATCATTTATGACATCATACTTGTCATATTCCTCATATTCTAGGTACTCGATATTAGATTCGTCAGTTGACAAATTATTGGTTTCATTGCATAACCAACTTCTTCATAATCATACTTTTATTCTTCAACTACCTATTCTCTTTCTTGAACCACATTAACAAGAGGAGATTCTATGGCTAGTCTTTTCTAAGGAGCCAACAATCGGTTCCTATCCCGACATCTGTATTAGTGAAATTCCTTTAAGGGATGTCCTTGTAAAGAGTGGTTAAAGCATTTCAGGGCATTTGTATTCTTGATGAAACAAATAATTGGCTAGCTTTTGTATCATCGGATTGATCATATTTTGAGTAGAACTCTAACCTTTATATTTTGAAGGTTCTCTTTGCAACTTTCAATCCATAATCAAATCATCTTTGATTTATGTGGTTGTGGCTTATGTAGTGGCTAGATCTAGGATGTGTGATCTCCTTAGCAAAAGAAAACTTCATGAAGTTAAGAATTAACAAAGAAGCACTCCTAGTTTTCCAAATTGGGAGTAGCACTTGCAGGGAATCTAATGAATCAATTTGCTAATCTTAGCATCAAACTCTATCATAGGCTTATGAGGCTCTTTTTTTCATTTGAGTGAGTTGTGTCAATAATGCATGTATATCTTTTGTAGGATTGAATATAGATTCAAAAAAATTGCATGGTATCCTAATCGTCATTAGAACCCAACAGAGATGATAAAACCATTTAGCATCAACATCTTAGAGTGTATCTACGAATAAACAGACAAATATGTCTTCATGGTCTACTCCTAATACTCCACATGCAACAAAGAACACAACAATATGTTCATCAAGGTGTTACTTTCCATCACCTTTGAATTTTGAAAAACTCTTTTATAAACCACAAGTAAGCTCATGGTTTGGCTTTGACAAAGATAGAGGTCTTATGAATGGTCCCTAAGGAACAAGAAGTAGAGGAGGAGCCACCATGGTAGGAAATATTATGTGTAAGGGATTTTTTGTTCCACTTAATAATAGAGCTCTACAAGTGTTAGATTCATCTTCACCTTTAGTAGTTCTTCTCTAATCAATCAATGGTGAACTCAATGAGCATCTAGGGGTTCAAATTTGAGGTATGAGATTGAAATTATGCAACCACCACATTTCAAAAATAAGATCAATTATACATCAGACTCTACTTCTATGAGTGAAACTTTTCCCAACCATCTCTAATAGCAATGAAAAATAAATGGATCCAAGAAATGAGGAATTTCTTGTCACAAAGTGGTACTTGACATGAAACAAGTTATATAATAAAATGGGACATAACTTCCATGTTTGATTCCCCAACAGATTCACCAAAAATATTTGGTTGGATATTTTTCAAAGAAAAATATGATGATCAACCACAACACATGGGACAAAGTCCCTCCTCGAATAAGGGGAGGCACCCTATTTATTGCTAATATAAGAAACAAGAGGGAGTACTTATAATATCTACACTAATCTAATCTTGGGGTGGGATATTATCCTAATAGAATTCATTTTGTGCTAAGAAATAAATGGGAAAATAGAGAAAGATTGTTTTCATAAGTTATTAGAGTGATAAGAACATATATAAAGTGAGAAGAAGTAAGATGTGATTTTTAATGGAAATGTAGATCCTAATCTACCCACACAATTTGAGAAGAATAATAATAAACCAAACTAATAATTTGTAACAAGAATTAGGGATGATAATGAATTATAATGCATTGAACATAAAAACAATAACACAATTTCAAGACTATTTTCAACACAAAGTTTTAAATTTTAGATCTCTTTATTCCTTAATTGTAATAAAAATAAAATACAAATTTTCTCCTTTCCTCACAAAATTCCAAGAAATAATTTTTACTCAAAACTACATAAAAAAATTTCTTACATCATCAAAAAAAAGTCACTTTGGATGCTTTAAGCATTCTTGAATTTATAGAAAAGGGAAAGGGAGAGGAAATAGGGACATTTGCACCCCTTAATTAATTCCCGAGTAAATAGTAAGTAATAAATCTACTTAATTAAATCCTATTGACTTGTTCTTGTGCAAAATGGCTAAGTCAATTTACATATTCATTTGCATGATGTAAAAATATCTTAGAAATGTACATGTCTAATGAAGATATGAAAATACACAAAAAGTTTTGAATTGTTTCCTCATCATATTTTTCCTTTTCCTCTCCTTGATCGATTAAGACATCAATGACCTTAGATTCTAAGAAACTTTTTCTTTATTTATTTTTTTGGTATCTTTGTGTCATTTTTAAACCGATATTTCATCTAAACCGCATGAATATTGATTAAGGACATTACACGTATTGACTACATTAATCAATATTCCGGAATCCTTTGAAATTTTCTAATAACCTTTGTCAAATTATCCAAAACATTTTAATAAAAAACTAGCTTGTTAATTAATTGTAAATCAAATATTTTCTTTGATCTTAAATATCCTTCAACCAATATTTTAAAATTGGAAAAGATGGTGCTTGAATGGTAGTGTATTCGGATCTTGACATGAAACTAGCAATACAATTTAGCAATTTTTTCATCAATGTCAAAGGTGGCATCTATTCCTTATCTTCTTGCATCCTGAAAGCTTCAGTCAATATCTAGATACGGAACTCAATGGCCTAATAGAATTCATATTTCCTACCCCCTTCTTGATTATCTTTTCTTTAACTAGGGTGTTGTCGGCGTCTATCTTTTCAATTCACTCATAGCTTTTAGAGTGAGTTCCTAATTGATGTTATCCCCCTCAAAATCATCACTCATCCTCAAAACCATTAAATTCTCAATTTCTATTTTGTCATGGATTTTTATGGCTTCTTCTATCCAATTATGGCCATTTGTGATAAGTCTTTCAATCGATCATTAATATCCCTTCCCTAATTTTATATCTTCTCGGTTATTGTAATTGATGATACATTTAGGCTCCTTGTTATAACTATAGTAGTTTGGGTAGCTTTGTTATTTTTATATAAAAGGGTTGTTAACTGATCCACTTTCTCTTTTCATTCATTTTGGTGGCCTTGTCTTTGTCAATCTTGTCAAACAAGTTACTAAGGACAACTTCCACATCTGCTTAGCACCTTATGTTGTAGCTTCTCCTAGAGAAACTTTCATGATTTAATAATACATAGTAGTTATATCCTCCTTATTCTTATATATATTTGACACAACAATCTCAATGAATCTTTCTCTATATTGATCAATAGTAATATGAGAAAGTGTCTTTGTATTTTTTCCGTTCGGAAAGGATTCGAGATATAACATACTAAAATTGAATTCTTTTGGGTGTTGCTTCCTCTTATTTGGGGTTTGGCTTGTTATCAATATGGAACAAAAGAGATAACTAGTTTTTGTTCTAAAGAGGGTGTGGATGTGTCTATGGGACTTGTACCCACAAAGAATGTGGACACTATGACCAAGAAAGGAGGAGTTAAAAAATCACCATATGAATGATGGAGGAAATAATAAATGAAATAGGAGGAAGAGTTTACACAAAGGTAGGAGTGTATGATTAAGAAAAAGGATTCTTTCGGGATAACCCATTAAAATGCTAATTCCTAGAGAAAGTGGTGGAAAAGATGAGAAAACATGAGCCATGGGTGTTAAAGAAACGAAAAATAGAGGAAGTGATAATGGTAGTTAAAAGGAGTGGGGATGTAGAACCAAGATTAGTTTCAAATAATGTTCTTGGAGAGGAGGAATGAGGTGGGGAAAAACATGGGGACTCTACGAGTGAAAAGAGGAATGGAAGGTGTGATCACATGTGAAGAGGTAGAAGAAGGTTATGTGACAAGAGTACTAATTAGCGAGTCCTTGACTTTTTGGGGTGGAAGAAAATCCACACTCATAATTGCTTTTAAAGTAGAAGAGGTAGAATAATTTTCCCCTTTGCTAAAAAAAAATTTAACTTTATCGGCTTATGTAGACACAAAATCATGCACTTGGGTACATTTCTACATCCTAAAAATATGCTAGCATTTACATGATTCAAGAAAACTAGTGATTGAAAAATATCTTTGGCCTATTTTCTTTGTCACTTGTTTTCTCTTTGCCCTTACAAACCCTAGAGCCCAAATAGAACTTTAGTTATTTATATTTCATGGCTTGAAACACCGGCTCCCAACCAAGACAAAGCAACACCCGGTGTTATTCTCCCTCTTGGGTACCACTGACCCTTTCTTACCTTACACTCTCTCTTTGGATATGTTTTATATTTTAGGCATCTTTTTCACTTATGGGTTGGCCTTCTAGTTGTCAATTATTAAATTCAAACAAGATAATCATATAAATACATAGTTGTTTTTTCAAAATGAGGTACCACACACTAAGCATTACTATCATCACCTAAGCTTACATTCCAAAGGTACTAAAGCACTCAAAAGGCATCCATTCAAGGGACAAGGGCTACATACTACTACATGCACTACATAAGAAGGGGAAGTCTATTATATTCCATCCACACATACTATTACATTGCTACATTTTATCTACATCCCGTTATCAAGTGCAACTTGCACAAGGGCATCATATGGCATCATTTCCACACACACACACACACACACACACACAAGAACTACATGGAGTTTGAGATGTAGTGTAGTTTTTGGCCTTAAGTTCACTCTTGAGGTGACCACCGGGGTCAATCCGACTCCCCATTATACATTTTTCCTTGTTGGGATTGATGTGGTTTGTGGGTATATACAAGTGAACTTCTCTTTTACGGAGTTACAGTACCTTCAAAATCAAAGAGTGAATATCAAGCGATAAACAGGGAACAACTATGAAACCATTACAACACGAAGAAACCATATTCCAATCATCTACACAATCACCGGCGTTGGTTCTAGTATCCATCACCTTGGCACCCTTGTCTGCTACGGGCACTCGTTTCTAGCTCTATCGCCACACCATATTTTTCAATGACTAGTGGCAACCCTGTTTGCATTATTTTCATTAGTCACACCTTCCCAAATCACTTCCTGTCCATTCGAAATAAATTAAGTTCCTCTATATATCTTTTTTTCTTAGGGTTTCACACTTTACTTGCTATTTTGTTTGTCATATTGTATTTTAGTATTTTTACATCATTAGGAACAATAGTTACTATAATATTATATTTAATCAATTCAAAATTAAATTAAATCATTTAGTGAACCCTAGTCGCTCTAACCCTTCCTTCGATAATACCTCACAATTCATCCCCTTCTTCTAAATTCATGGATCAATCTTCTTATCCCTCTTATACTCCCACTAAGGTTTCTAGCATGGCTACCACCACTATTGATTTTATGCAAGTCCATACTCAACATCCTCCTCACTTCATCACTCCAATGTCATATTCAACCATCAATGTAGTCACCACTTGCTGCACTCATCCTCCTATAGCTCCACCTGTCTCTATTCCACCACCTATTACTCATATAGTTCCTACCACCACCTTTAAGGGTTATGACATCATTGAGCAGCTTAAGAATACACCAGATAAAATCTCTCTTTATGATCTCTTTCACAAGTGCACCCAATTGTCATCATATATTAGAGGTTTCCCTTCATTCCATCCACATTGAAAACAATAATTCACATGTTGCCTTTACTCACCTCATTCAATCCCTCAAAAATCTACCACATGTTATATCTTTTAGTGATGAGGATATCCCTCCCTCTATTGTTGACAATCCCTTTGCACCTTTGCTTATCACCACTACTATTGGCTCCATCTGTATTAAGTGTGTACTCATTGATAATGGATATGCTATAAATCTATGTGCTTTATCCCTCCTCAAGAAAATGGGCATTTTTGATAATCTAATTAATAAATCCTCTCAACTCATTTGTAGCTATGATTCCACTACTCGCACATGCATGGGCATTATCACCCTACCTCTACAAGTTGGGCCTAAAATTGTTCCTACTTTATTCTTTATTATCGATGCCTCATTCCAGTTCAATTGCTTACTTTGTAGACCATGGATTCATGTAATGCATGTTGTTCCCTCCACAGTTCATAGGTGTGTTAAATTCCTACATGATGGTTATGAACATACCATTGTTATTGACCCTGAACCCTTCAATTTTTTCCATATAGACCCCATCACCACCATGCCCATTTGTAGACACAAAATCATGCACTTGGGTACATTTCTAGGTCCTAAAAACATACTTGCATTCATATGATTCCTAAGCGAGAAAACTAGTAATTGAAAACTATCTTTGGCCTCTTTGTTTTATTTCTTGTCTTCTTTTTAGTCTTTTACACCCTCTGACCCAGTCAGGTATTTTACTTTTTTATCTTATATGGCTCTAGACACCATCACCCAAGCGGACGCCAACACCCAGTGCCCTCATCCCCTATGGGCACCCCCGACCTCTTTCTACCTTACTCACTCTTTTTGGGTCTCTTTTATCTTTTGGGCATCTTATTTTCTTATGGTTCAACCTTCCAATTGTTAATTACAAAATTCAACCAACATAAGCATATAAATACAAAGCTATGTGACCAAATTAAATGACAAATATCTAAGCATCTATAATCATCACCTAAGTTTGCATCCAAACACACCTAAGAGGACTAAAGCCATCCATCTAGCATCCATTCAAGGGACAAGGGAATGTATTTTCTACATACACTTCATAGGAAGGGGAAGTTCATTTTTCCATCCACACATTCTATCTACATTACTACATATAGTTATCATGTCATCAAGTACAACTTGTACTAGGGCATTCTAGAGCACCATTTTTACGCACTCACCAAGAACTACATGGATTCTAAAATGTAGTGCAACACTCAGTTGTAATTTCACTCGGTCGGGTGACCATCGAGGTCAATCTGAATACTCATAGTACATCTTTATTTTTGGGATTTGTTGTAGTTTGAGGGTTTAGCGGTGAACATATCTTTTGCGAGTTACAACAACACTCAATGATCAAGATGTGGCATACAAGTGACCAACAATGAATATTAGTGACACTTGTGCAACATAATAAAAATCATATTTTGATCATCTTCACGGTCATGGGTGCCTCCTAGAAGTCATCGGCCTTTGGCACCCTAGTCCTAATGTAGGTGCCCTACTTAGGCCTTATTTGATAGTTCTAGATTTAATATTTCACTGTTATAATAGTCTACCCTTCATGTTCATAAGTTTTCCCAGGACCATAACAACTCTAGGATAGCGTTAATCAGCTAAGTCATTATTTCCCTCTCTTGCACTTAGGGTTTCATAATTTGTTAGCTTATTACTTTTATCAACTATACTCTAGTTGTTGATTATCATAGTTTACATCAATTACTCTATAATATTAGGGTTTTACAAAAATCTTATTTTTGTTCAATCATTTGTGAACCTAAACCATTCGAGTACTTTTGGATCCTCATTCATTCCTAGCATCACTATCCTAGAATCCACTCATCATGGATGTCTCCATCCATTCCTTTTTATGTGATAATCATGATTGTGTAAATAAAATCAGATCTCATTTGGCTAATACTTACATTCATCCTCTTACTTCGCCTGAATATGCATATCATAAGTTTACTTCAACCTTATCTCTCAATGAAGAGCACATTACTTTCATATCAGATGATTTACCTTCTCAATCCATGTTAGATCATGATCCCCCTCTTTATATTCATGTTTGCATCAATAATGTTGGGGTTAAATGTGCCTTAGTTGACAATGGATCGGACTAAACATTTTTAATCTAGCATTTCTCTACCAAATTGGCCTTTCTAAGGCCTCTTTAGCTCCTTGTTTGTTTCAATATTTTGTTTTAACAATATTCCCAAGCATGTCTTAGGTACTATTACACTACCCATTACTGTTGGGTCATGTACTCTACCTACTCCATGTCATGTGATGCCCAATAATATTAATTATAATATTCTTCTTGGGTGGCCTTGGATCCATGTTATGCATGTGGTTCCTTCCACTCTTCATACATGACTTAAATTTATTTATCAGGGAGTTGTCTACAAATTCCTAGCGAGATCCATCCACTGTCACATTTTGTAATTCTATTGATCATTCCTCAAAAGACCCCATCTCTTCTGTGTTTAATCTACATTTCTCTTAATATAGTCTTGGCTATAAATATCGGCTTTGTTATGGTTTTTCTGGTGTTGGTTTAGGCCAGCATGGTCAAGGAGTCACATAACTGTTCGCTCTCCCCACTCGATCTAATAAACTTGGCCTTGGATATCATTTTCCATCTAGAACCTCTTTAGAGGATTATATTATTTTACATACTTCTTCACTTCCTCTCTTATATCTAGAAATCGTCAGTGATTCTACTTCTATTGATTGGCATGATTTGGAAAATTTTGCTGCGATGATTCTCTCGTAGAGTACATGGGGACTTACAATCATCTCCCCTTTTTCCATCACAAGAAATGCATTCCATCAGATTCTTCACGCATTCTGCTACTTACTTTGGTAATTCAAGTACAACTAATGACATTACCGATACTCTTAACACCATCCCTAATGATCCATACATAGAGGATCAGTTGTCTCTTTTAAATGAATAAACTATTCAATACAACCTTGGCACCAACACCAACCCACACATGGTTTTATTGGTTGCTTCTCTTACACCTGTTGAGAAAAATGATATTAAACAAGTCCTTCAAGAATTCTCTAACATATTTGCATGGGATTATAGTGATATGTTTGGTATATATCCTTCTGTAGCCATGCACAATATCATTCTCAACCACAGGTGTTAAACCTCTTCAACAAAAAATCTGAAAATACATCCAAAGGTCACCCTCCTAGTTAAATAATAAATACAATGAATTTTCGATGTTGGATTTATTCGTGTTGTGTAATATCTTGAATGGATGTCTAATATCATGGTCGTTATGAAATCGATGACAAAGTCTATTGTTGCACATGATTTTCATGATCTCAATAAAGCTTGTCCTAAGGATAGTTTCCCATTACCACACATTGATGTCATCATTGATTCCATTTCTGGATATGACATACTCTCCTTCATGGATGGCTTCACCGGTTACAATCAAATTAAGATCAACCCCGCAGATCAAGAAAAGACTTCATTTACAACACCATGGGGTACATTTTGTTACATTTTTATGCCCTTTGGCCTTAAAAATTCGGGGTCATTTACCAATGAGAAATGACACATATCTTTCATGACTACATTCATAAAATCCTAGAAGACTATGTTGATGATATACTTGCCAAATCACGAAATCATCTCAACCATGCTCAAGTTCTCTAAACGCTTGTGAAAATACAAAATAAAACTAAACCTAAAGAAGTGTGTTTTTGGCATTATAACTGAAAATATCCTTAGTTACATTATCTCAAGCTAATGTGGCATTGAAATTGATCCCAAAAAGATAGTCTATTTTTGATATGCCTCCTCCTTGCAATTTGCATCAATTAAGCTCCTTTGAAGGTAAAATTTAGGTCATTCATTGATTCATTATGCAGCTTGCTAAAAAAACTCAATAATTCACAAATCTCATGAAAAAGGATACAAAATTTTTTTGGGACGACCATTATCAATGAGCATTTGAGGCTTTCAAATCATATTTGTTAAATTTTCCTATTCTTGTGCCTCTGTGGCCGATCAGCCCTATATTTTGTACATATCGGCCACATTCCATGCATTAGGGGCCCTTCTTGCTCAACATGATGATTCTCAACGTGAAAGGGTCATATATTACATTAGTCACACTTTTCTCTCCTATGAATACAATTACAGATATATCAAAAAGGTATGCCTAAGATTAGTCTTTGTTGCGGATAAGTTACGACATTGCATTCTTAATAATGAGGTGCACATAATTACCAAAGTAGATCCTCTATGATATCTCTTATCTCTCACGCATCTCTCGGGCCAAATTGAATGATTGTTCATGTTACTTACCAAGTTTGATTTCAAATTTATCCCAAAAAAAAATCAATGGGAAAATCATCACTAATCGGTTAGTTGATGGTCCTCTTTTAGATACATCACCTATTTGTGATACTTTACGAGATGACTTCATTGCATATAACATTCACACCGACATTTGGACTATGTATTTTTACATGTCTCATTTACGCTTAGGTGTCGTGGTCGGGATCATGTTCATTAATCCATAAGATGATCATCTCCCCTTTGTGCATCACTTAGGTTTTTCATTTAACAAATATTGAATTTATAAAACCCTAAGATATATTTCAGAGTCATGTATGATAAATAAATGATAAAACACATATCTGACAAAAGTAATAAGCTAGATAAAAATGAAACCTTAGGTGCATGAGAGAGGATAAGACAATTAGTTGATATTCACTTAAATCCTAAGATATTATAGACTAGAGAACTAGTAAATAGGAGGAGTGGAATTTATGCAATCAAAACAAAAAAATTGGAATTCTGGATGATCCGGGACTAGGGATCCTGAAACAAGACTGCATAACCCATGCACTAGAGACCACTTTGGTAGGTGTCTGCAGTGACTGCGTGAAAACTCAAAAACTATTTTTTATTTTGCCACAAAGTGGTCACTAACCTTCATTATTGGTCACCTGTATGTCGTCAGATGATTATTGTGTTCACATGTAACCTGTAAAATAAATGATATCATGTAAAACCCAAAACTACATCAAATCCTAAATAAGAAAGATGTAAATGGAGAGTCAAACTGACCCCAAAGGTCACCTAATAGAATGAACTTACGACCGCGTTGCACTACATCTCGAGTCAATGTAGCTCTTATGCATGTGTGATAAAATCATGCCCTATGAAGCCCTTGTGCAATTGCACGTGACAGACAGATTAATAGCTACATGTACCAACGTAAATAGATGTGTGGATGGAAAAATAAACTTCCCCTCCTATGTGTGTGTGCATATATTGCAGTCTCTTGTATGAGTGTTAGATGGATTCCTTTGATGCTCTTGGAATACCTTTGGATGTAACCTTAGGTGGTGATAATAAATGATTAGACCTTTGTCCTTTATTTTGGTCACATAGCTTTGTATTTATATGATTCTCTTAGTTTAATTCCGTGATTGAAAACTAAAAAATTGACCCATAAGAAAACAAGATGCCCAAAAGATAAAAGAGGCCCAAAAGGGGCGAGTAAGATACAAAGAGGTCAGGGTTCCCGGAAGGACGAGGGAGCTTGGGTGCTTTGAGTGTCTTGGATGGGTGTTAGTGTCTAGAGTCATGAAATACTAAGTAATAAATCATTGATTGGGTTGCGGGGTGTGAAAGATCATAAATAAAGCCGAGAGACAAAGCAAAAAGGCCAAAGATCCCTAGCGGTCACACCGAAAGAGTAAACTTATGACCAAGCATTACACTACATCTCAAACTCCATGTAATTTTTATGCGTGTGTGATAGAATCATTCCCTAGGAGGTCCTTGTGCAAGTGCATATGATAGTGGGCAATAGTTAGATATACCAATATAAATAGAAGTGTCGATGCAAAAATGAATTTCTCCTCCTATGCATATATGCAAAAAATGTAGTCCCTTTTCCCTTATATAAGTGTTAGATGGATGCCTTGGATGCTCTTAGGAATCATATGAATGCAAGTGCTAGTTTTCTCACTTAGGAATCATATGAATGCGAGTATGTGCTAAGGACCTAGAAATGTACCCAAGTCTTTGATTTTGTGTCTAAATTTTCCCCCACTTTATGTTGTTCGGTGAATACTCAATAACACAAAGTAGATAAGAGATGTATACCTTATAACCATGTAGAGTGTGATGGTGATAGCATCTTGAGTGGACATGTGAAAGCGTGGAGTGATAAAAATGAAGTGGGAAAGCTAAAAAGAGGAAGTGACCCTAGGGGTAAAGCATATGAGTTACATTGTGTTATACTTATTGTTCTTATAGCTTGATATAGGGTTGTTTCTTGTTACATATTAAGGACGGACCTATAAAAGAAGATAAAATAAGTAGTCAAATATGTATATATGAAAAGTCTGCATAACTATGTAAAAGTATGAGAACAATGTGTAAAAGGGAAAGTATGCACTGATATGTGACAAGTAAAAAGAGATAGAAAATGTCTGAATGCTTTGTAGAAGAGGAGTGTTTCTACGTGATCTCACACCAAGTGTGATTTTTTGGGTGATCTCCGCTTGAGAATGAGTTTTTAAGTTGATCTCACACTACGGCAAAAGAGTGTTGGGGAGAGAGGTCTAGTTTTACTCTCCATCCATGTTGCTTCTTAAATTTATACACCACTACAGATGGTGTGATCCTACTTTGTTCTGTGGTTTTCCAGTTTAATCGAAGGGAAAAAAAAGAAGATAGAATGCATTTTGATTATTGGAGGATTATGCCTATACTATGTAAACTTATCTATAAATTGCTAAAAATTGTGTTGGTCGATAAAGTGACTATAAGCGACCCTAGTCATAAGCACCCGGGAAAGGTCATGACCACCCGAGGCAATAGTGTCTATATTTGGACGTTGGTGTCTCTACTAAACCGAGGACCAAAGTCGGAATATGGGTCGTTTTGTGATTGTATATTGTTTTGTTCCTATATTATGTAGGTCTAAATTGTAACTTTATATTTTTTACGGGGTGACTAATTCACCCAATGTATGCCCCCTTCATTTGGGATCCATGCAACGTCACTAGGAGGATGCATCCCAAAGGAGAGGACCAGATGATGATCTAAACTAATACCTTGTAGGGGGAGGGAACATGAATGGTAGAAACCAAGGCACATGCAAACAAAGTGACTAAAAACATGTGTTAGTAGGAAAAGTGTCAAGCATTCTATAGAAGAAAATGAAAACAAGAAAAAGTGTGGACAAAAGTAGGCCTGCAAAAGTAGGTTTCAAACATAGGGCATTGCTCACAATGTCATAAGACACTTAGGGTAGAAACGGCCAAAAGAAAACAAGAAATGATCAAATAAGACATAAGGCATAGCCTACAAACAATGGCATATAAGTAGAAAGTAATGAAAAATAGTGTCAAGCAAGATGTAACAGAACAACCATGGTGGGAAATAATCTTGCAAATCAAATGTTTCACATTAAGTACCCATTAACATGTTAGGAAGATAAAAAGTATGCCAAAGAATGTATATATCTACGAAATAAGTATTGTTCTTATAAGAATAAGAAGTAGTATATAAAGAATAATAGCACCCGTGATATATGAGAATGTAGATTCCCTTGGGAGCCTCGGTGGGACTAGTAAGAAGTACAAAGTGTCAATCATCAATGTTGTGTGTAAAGCTCTATAATAATTTTGCATTCAAAACGAAAGACCAAGTGAAGGCTCATGTGTATATGGAAAATATAATGACATACAAAATATCTAACTAACATAGTAAGAAAAATGTATATGTAAGTAGAAGCAAGTAAGAGTAAATGTAATCAAGATATGCAATATGTTGTGAATGAGTGAGATGGAATGGTATGCAATGTGAATGTGATAGGAGCAACATTCCCCCTAAGTAGATGTGTGTGAGTATGAGTGAAATGAGGTTCATTTATAAAAGACATCTTGATAATCAAGAATGAACCATAGAACAAGAGTGCATCATTAGGAAATGGTGTGAAAGATGTGTATGCTAGAAATATGAAATCATGAAGTGTAGACCATGAAAATTATAATGGGGTAAGGTTCAATTAAGATTCGGACCTTCAGCGGATTGAGTATGAACTGTGTGGAACTAGAGTGTATCATAGGGTAATGATGATACAAGTGGTGTATCAATTTGTATATGATTTATGTTTAGAAATATGTAATAGAAAGCATGGAGTGCGATAGTAGAAATGTTAGACACCTGATAATTCTAGGAGGGAAGTGAATAAGCATGATGCCCCCAAGTGTATCTTTATGAAAATAATCAAGTAACATCATTTAGGAGATCAGAATTTTCATGGTCAAAGTCAAATTGAGAAGCATCGAATACTTGGTAAGTAATAGTATGAGGTTGATCACATAAAGATCTATTACAGTGTAATTTGTACATGCCCATCAAGTATTATTCATCAGTGAAAGGTGGAAGTTGACAACCTTGTGCATATCATCGAGTAATATTTTGTGAATATCTGAGAAATGAATCATTGCAAATAGAAACATGGACGAAAGGCATGGGAAATGTGATATCAATATGATCAAGATCCAAAGTGCCCCTAATCTAGTCAAGCCAATATTGTCCAAGTTTGAATGGATAAGCTGCTAGAAATTACGTGCAAGAAATACCGATATGTGGAAAACACGAAGGCCATAAGAAGAAATGATGTGAACATATCCATGATAAATATGAGGAGGATAAGGTGGAGGAGGATATCATCTATTGTGAATCGAGGCCAAACCAAACCATCATGTGTGCAAATAGTATCCAAGAAAATATGATCAAATGAAATGTGTGGCCAATAATAATTATTAATGAAAAGAGTGCATGTGAAAGGAGGAAGCACTGATTTCGAATGTTCATGAGAAGTTGAGGAAGGTGGTATGACATTTGACATATGGACGGACCCCAGAAAGAGTACCAAAACATTAGTAGAAGGATGGGGTTTCTTGAATTGATATTCACCAAGGCAATAGCAATGAAATTATCATTGAAGTATGACTCATCTATCTCGATAGGATTAAAATTAAGATTGTGTAATTTTTCATCAGTAAGCTCAATGGTATCAACCTCATCATTAGAATCATCAGTGTTGGCATTTTCATGTTAGATAGTAGTATCAAGGATATTGGTAGGAAGTGAGCTAGATGTAGGAGCAAGAGGAGTCTCAATGAGAAGAGTGGTGGTGGTTATTGGAGTAGACACGGTGGGTGAAATGATATCTATAGGGTGAGTGGGAATGGATGGTATGCTTGCAGAGATGTGGAAGAAAGCGAGTGTAACACTAGATTTACCAACATCATATGTATCAATATTTTTATATGGAATAGGTTGCGATGGAGGAATAGGAATAGTAGTAACATGGTCTATGTGATAGAACTTGAATGGATCAGGGTCGGCAGCAATAGTGTGTTCATAACCATCATGTAAGAATTTAATGCATTGATGAACTGTAGATGTGATTGCATGCATTGCATGAATATAGGGTCAACCCAGCAAGAGATTAAATTGAAATGAGGCATCGATAAAAAAGAAAAAAGTAGGAATAATCTTAGGGCCAACTTGTATAGGAAAGGTAACATGCCCAGGACATGTGCAAGTAGTAGAATCATAGCACCGAATGAGAGTGTAATTTTTATCAATTAGATTATCAGTAATACCAAGTTACTTGAGAAGGGAATGAGCACATAGATTTATAGCAGATCCATTGTCAATGAGTACATGCTTGACACAAATGGTGTCAATAATAGTGGTGATAAGTAATGGTGCACATGGATTGTCAACAGTAGATGGAGGTATATCCTCATCATTAAATGATATAACATGTGGTAGATTTTAGAGATTGAATAAGGTGTGTTAAAGCAAAAGAAGAATTAGCACTCTCAATGTGAATAGAATGAAGAGCAGCCTCTAATGTATGATGACACTCAGGTGCATTACACAAGAGGTCATAAAGAGAGATCTTGGCTGGTGTATTCTTAAGTTGTTCAATAATGTCATAACCCTTAGAGGTGGTTGTAGGAATTGTAGGAGTAATGGGTGGTGGAACAGAGGCTAGTGGAGATGTAGGAGGATGAGTGCAGCGAGTAGTGACTACATTGATAGTTAGATTAGCCATATGAGTGATGAAGCGAGGAGGATGTTGAGTACAAACTTGCATAAAATCAGCAGCAGAAGTAACAATGCTAGAAAACTTGGTTAGAGTAAAGGAAGGATATGAATATTGATCTATAAATTCAAAAGAAGGAGAAATATTTCCATACATGCTCAGAAGGTAGGGCTTGAATGGATGGGTTCACCAAATGATTTAACGAATATTAAATTTGTAAAACCCTAAGATATATTATAGAGTCACATATGACAAATAAATGATAAATCACAGATCCGACACATGCAATAAGCTAGATGAACATGAAACCGTAGGTGCAAGAGAGACGATAAGAGACTTAGCTAATATTTTCTTAAATCCCAAGGTATTATGGAATGGATAACTAGTAAACAAGAGGAGTAGACTATCGCAATCGAAAATAAAAAAATTGGAATTGTTGGATGAGTCGTAGGGCACCTAGAATAGTACTGGGGCACCTAGGTGTTATAGACCACCTGGTAGGTTCCTGTGACTATGAAAGAGCTCGAAATTGATTTTTGTGCTACTGAGGTGGTCACTAACCTTTTTTTTTGTCACCTCTATGTCATTGGATGATCAATGTGTCCTCTTGTAACCTACAAAACAAATGATATCCTATAAAACCAAAAACTACGTCATACCCTAAAAAGAAAGATATAAATGGGGACTCGGGCCGACCACAGCAGTCACACGATAGAGTGAACCTATGGATGAGAATTGCACTACATCTCATACTCCATGTATTTCTTGTACGTGTGTGATAGAATCATACCCTAGGAGGCCCTTGTGCAAGTGCACGTGATAGTGGGAAATAACTAGATGTACCAATGTAAATAGATGTGTGGATGAAAAAATGAACTTCCCCTCCTATGCATGTATGCAGAAAATATAGTCCCTTGTCCCTTGTATGAGTGCTAGATGGATTTCTTTGATTCTCTTAGAATGCCTTTGGATGCAACCTTAGGTGGTGATAATAGATGCTTAGAGATTGGTCCTTTATTTTTGTCACATAGCTTTGTATTTATATGATTCCCTTGGTTGAATTTCGTAATTGACAACTAAAAGGTTGACCCATAAGAAAACAAGATGACCAAAAGATAAAAGAGGCCCAAAGGGGAGAGTAAGATACTGAAAGAGGTCGGGGCACCCGAGAAAGATGAGGGTGCCTAGGTGCCGACATTGACATCTGGGTCAGGTGACGATGTCCAAAGTTATGAAAGATAAAGCAATAAAGCATATATAGGGCAGTAGGGTGTGAAAAATGTGAAAAAAACCAAAGATAAAGTAAAAAGGCCAAAGATATCTCACATTATTAGTTTACTCGCTTAGGAATCATATGAATGCAAGTACGTGCTTAGGTCCAGAAATGTACCCAAGTGCGTGATTTTGTATCTATAGATTTCACACACCAATAACATCACCGAGTATGAAGCCCTCATTCTTGGCCTCACTATAGCTCACAATCTTCTTATTTGAAATATTTGAATACATGGTGATTCACAACTCATTATTAATCAATTTAATGACACCTATCACACTAAAGAGGAACATCTTGTGCCATATAATAATCTTGTTAAAGCCCTTTTAGCTATATTTGATTCTTACTCTATCACCACAAAAAGAAAATCGTCATGTGGATGCTATGACTAGTTCAGCATCACTCATCCCTCGAGATATCAGCGATGAGCGAGGCCACCTTCATCATTTTATACTTGCGACAAACTTCTATTGATAGTTCGGCTCTCGAACCTTGTGTCATCACACACGTAATAACCATCTGAATGGTTCACTCCAATCTATAAATTACTATATTGATAAACAATTCCTCATGGCTTTCAACCTCATGAAGCTCATTAATTGTGATGTGAGGTAACACAATATGTCATCATTGGCATTGCATTATTTAAATGATCATTCGATGGTTGTTTGTTACAATTCTTAGGACTTGAATACATCCCCACAGTTTTATCTCAAGTGCTTGATAGTCTATGTGGAGGTCACTTTACAGGAAAAGCTATGTCGCACAAGCTCCTACACCAAGGCTATTATTAGCCTACCATGGAACAATATTGCTTAGAATATGTTAAACTTTGTGATAAATGCGAAAGACATAGCAATCTCCATCATACGCTTTCCTATGATCTTCAGTCAATTGTTCCATCATGGCCCTTTTCCCTATAGGGTTTTGATATTATTGGAATGATAAATCCTGAATCAGCTAATGGCCAAAATTTTATTATTATTGTCAAAGAATATTTTACTAAATAGGTCAAAGCTACATCATTGCAAACTATTACTAGTCTTGATATTTTTATTTCATCGCCACTCACAAAGATTACATGCTTTGGCATCCCCTCTGTCATCATCACTGACAATGGATCTTCTTTTGAGAATAAGGATGTTAAAAGGCTCTACATGAAATTCAAGATTAAACAATCATTCTCCACTCCTTATTACCCACGGGAAATGGCCAAGCAGAGGCCACCAATAAAACCATCGTCAAAATATTATGAAAGACTGTTAATACTAGTGGTGATGACTAGCATAATCAAATCATATATGCTCTTTGGGTTTACCGCACTAGTGTGTGTACTCCCACCGGTGTTATGTCCTTCTTGCTAGTTTACGAAACTGAGGTCATCATTCCTCTAGAGATGGAAATACCCTCATTACGGGTCTCACTCAAAGGCCTCACGAAAGATAATGAATATCGTGAAAACTAACTACATGAGCTTGAAATGCTTGATTCTCACCATGTACAAGCTCTTGAACATCTTTGAGTCTATCAATCTCACATTTCCCAAGCATACAATAGAAAAATGTTCCTCATGAATTCAATATTAGTGATCTTGTATTAAAATAAAATCAGAAGAACACAAATGCTAAATCTCACCTAAAAGGGAAATTCAAACCTAATTAGCTCGGTCCTTATGTCATCACGCACAAACTTGGGGTGGCATTTATCATCTTGACACTCACCGTGGTAATCCACTTAGAAACCCACTCAATGTGATGTATGTCAAATTCTATCTTGCATGAAATGTATACATTACCCTATGATGCAATCTAGTTCCATGGTTCATACTTGACTACTGAGGGTCTAAATCTCAAATAAACCTCACCACATTCTCGTTTCACACTCTATGCTTCATGATCTATATTTCTAGCACACAGTTTTAAACCATTTCTTGGTGACACACTCTTGTTCTATGGTTCATTCTTGACTATCAAGGGATATTTTATAAATGAACCTCATCTCATACATACACATCCTCTAAGGGGTATGTTTGCTCCCATCACATTCCCATTGCATTCCATTCCATTCCACTCATTCACCGTGAATGTAAACTTTCTAATTATTTTTACACATAGCAATGATTTTTGTACACAAGTACCTTTTACCAGTCCCACGAGGCTTGTGGGGGCATCTACATTTACCATTCTTACACATCACAAGTGTTATTATTTCATTATTCACTATTTATTCCTTCTAACACATTACTTTCCATTTAATCTATACACACTTTTACATAATTTTTATCTTTCTAACATCTAATGGGTGCTTCATGTGTATCATTTTATTTGCAATACTATATGCCACCATGGTTATCTATTACACTTTATTTGTCATTGTTTCATTATATCTTATTGTTTGTGAGTTATGCCTTTTTACTTGTATGCACATTGTATGATTTTGGTCACTTTGGTGTGATTGTCTTGTGATATTGTGAGCAATGTCCCATGTTTGAAACCCACTCTTCACGGTCTATCTTGTCTTCTTATTTATTACAATATCTTCTATTGCATGTTTTCTAGATTTTTCTACTAACACATGTTTCTAGCCATCTTGTTTACATATGCCTTGGTTTCTACCATGCACATCCCTCCCCCTGTAGGGTATCCACTTTAGATCAGTTTCAGGTCCTCTCCTTTGGACCGCATGCTCTTATCAACCTCACATGTACCCCAAACCAAGGGGGCATACATTGGGTGAATCAGTCACCCCATATAGCAGTCGAGCTACGGTTTATATTTACATAGTACGGGAAGAAAAGAGGACACATTTACTTAAATGGAGCAGAATCTTACTTGGGTCCTTAGTTCAAAGCCATTGCAGAGACTCGAATGCCTAGATAGAGACACTAGCACTGGGTGCTCCCAACCTCTCTGAGCGTCTATGTCCAAAGGACAGAGATACGATTACTTTCTCGGATCGGTGTAGTTTATAGTAGTTCACATATCAGCTTTCATAATACGAGACATAGTCCTCCAACAAGAAAAATGCATTCTTTCTCCATTTAAACTTGGAACAAATACGAACTAATATGGTACATCTTGGAACAAAATAAGATCACACATTTTATAGTGGTGTATAATTGGGAAGTATTCATGGAAGGAGAGTAACATTATACCTCTCTCCCCAACACTCTTCCTCATGTCATAACGCCAGATCGCCCAAAAAACTCACACTTGGCATAAGATTTCCCAAAAACTTGTTATTGGCATGAGATCACCCAAAAAAATCACTCTTCTACAGTATTTTCAAGACACCTTTCTATCCTTTCAGTAATGTTCATCAGGTGCACACTTTCTTGTTACTAATTTTTCACATTCACATATATTTACAAGAGTTTTCATAATACATGACTTTGACTGCTCTTTCACTCTTCTTTTGTATGTTCATCCTTAATATGCAACAAGAAGTATACCTACATCAAGTACAACAATAGGTACAACATGGTACAATGCCATATGGTTCACCCCTAAGGTCACTTCCTCTTTCTTAGCTTCCATGCTTCATTTTTATCACTTCACCCTTTCACTTCGCTCTTCGACAAGTTATCACCATTACATTATACATGGTTATCAAGTACGCATCTCTTATCTACTTAATGTTATCAAGTATTCACTCAACAACATAAAGTGGGAGAAAATGTAGAAAAAAATCACAAACTTGGGTACATTTCTAGGTCCTAAAAACATACTTGCATTCATATGATTCCTAAGCAAGAAAACTAGTAATTGATAGTTATTTTTGGCCTCTTTGCTTTGTTTCTTGTCTTCTTTTTGGTCTTTTACACCCTATATCCCAGTTGGTATTTTACTTGTTTATCTTTTATGGCTCTAGACACCGGTGTCTAGGTACCCTCATCCTCCGGGTGCCCCCCGACCTCTTTCTACCTTACTCACTCTTTTTGGGCCTCTTTTATCTTTTGGGAATTTTATTTTCTTATGGGTCGGCCTTCCAGTTGTCAATTACAAAATTCAACTAAAGGAATCATATAAATACAAAGTTATGTGACTAAAATAAAGGACCAATCTCTAAGCATCTATTATCATCACCTAAGTTTGCATCCAAAGGCACTTAAGAGCACTAAATGCATCCATCTAGCATCCATTCAAGGGATAAGGGAATGTGTTTTCTACATACACTTCATAGGAAGGGGGATTTCATTTTTCCATCCACACATTCTATATACATTGCTAGATCTAGCTAGCTCGTTATAAAGTGCAACTTACACTAGGGAATCCTAGGGCACCATTGTCACACACACACACACACACCAAGAACTACATGGAGTCTGAAATGTAGTGCAACTCTTGGTCATAAGTTTACTCAGTTAGGTGACCACTGGGGTTAGTGTAAATCCTCACATTGCATATTTATTTTTTGGGATTTGATGTAGCTTGAGGTTTTTGAAGGTGAACATATCATTTACAAGTCAAAGCGACACTCAACCATCAAGGTGTGACATACGAGAGACCAACATCGACTATCGGCGACACTTATGTGATACCAAAAAAAATAGGTTCTAATCATCTACGCAATCATGGGCATCTTGTAGCAGACCATCATCACCTACGTGCCCTAGTCGAGCCTTATCCGACATTTCCATATTTTACTGATGCACATTTACGAAATTCTTCCCTTCTTGTTCATCATTTTTCCCAGTCCAAAATATCTCCAATCAGTTCAAACTACCTAATTCATTACTTCCCCTCTTGCTCTTAGAGTTTTGTAATTTGTTAGCTTATTGCATGTGTCATATAATATTATAGTAGTTGTTTATCACGGTTTATATCGGTTACTCTGCAATATTAGGGTTTTACAAAAATCCTATTTTTGTTAAATCACCATTCCTCCATCATGTTGGGCAATGTGTCAAAATGTTTTCATTGATGTCAAAGTGTCCCCAAGTAGTCTTAGGTGTCAAATCATGATATCATGCTATGCAAACATGATCTTGGCACATGGTCAAACAAGTGAGTTGTGTAAATTTATCTTCCCAAGGTTATATCAAGGCTTCATATGGTCTAACATGGCCAATGAGATGTGTGTGAGGAATGAATGTGTCTGTAATAGGTCAACATGCTCAAATTCATGAAGATTCAGGTAGGTCTATGCTTAATCTTAGTCCTACTCAAGCACGTTAACATGGAAACATGAGAAATGGATGGATTCAAAGCATATAAATCATAGTTAAATCAGTATGATCTTGAATATCTTGCAAAGGAGAAGTATCAAGTCAAGAATCAGGGTTATAGGGCATGAAGATGGTCATTCCAGAGCCTTTCAGTGAAGACAAGCCTAGTAGACAAGTGAGGATGATGATCCAAGGTATGATGATGCAAACCAAGCATGTCATGAGCATAATATGATGGTATATGAGGTGTACATGGATTCATAAGTGCCAAAGGAGGTGATTTGAGCACTTATACGGGTTTACATAGTATACTCTTCAAGATAAGAGAACTAAGGATGAAAAAATTAGCTTCAGAAGACATTTCTAGAGAAAATCATGATAAATTGGTCATTTTACTCCATGGAGGGGTGAGTGGTGAAGGTGTGGTTAAAATTTTGGGACCTAAGGAGGTGTTTTTACAAGTTATGAAATTTTTACCAAAACTAGGTTTTTGGAAAATGCAAACTAGGCACTCTAACTTATTAACACTTAAGAAAAATTAACAAGCCTCCTTCAGATAAATATTTTTTAAGATAACTCAAATAAAAAACTTTTTCAAAAATTTTTAGGTCAAAAGGAGCAAAAACAAAAAAAATCTATTCAATCTACTAACATGGTTCTTCTCTCTCGAAACCTCCTTTCTTAAGCGATGAACTTATTAGTGCTTTGAGAGAGAGTGCATACTTTGCAAGTCCTAGAAATTTTGAATCAAATGCTTTGAGTTGATGACTGCAACTAGTGTGGTAAGTTGAAAAATATTATGGATCCTATCATGACAATTCTTTATAAGTATAAATCATAGTTTACGTATGTAAATCCATCTCTGTATTAAAGACTTTTTTGGTCCTTCTATAACAGTCAAGTGGTAAGCTTTTTTAGACCCAAAACATGAATTTTTCCATATCATTCAAGGAAAATGAAGGTATGAGATGATTGAGGAAACATCTGATGAAGCTATTACTCATGTTTCTTGGCATGAAAATGAGATATTAAGTGTTGAAAGTCTCAAAATAGTTGTCTAAGGGTTTGTGTCTAAAAACCCTACCTGAGCAACATTTGAAGATCAAACTATTTCAGTCTAATGGACCTGTTATCAAACAAGAATGGATCTAAGAAGTTGTGTTTTTTTATTATTCTTCTTGAAATATGACTTTGAATTCTTGAGTGATTGAATACAAATTTTATAATAGCTCCCAAATCCTCTTTCTTTTCATGAAAGTCTACTCTAAGGTGTTTAAAATGAAGAACACAAGAATGAATAGTCACATCCATGTATTAAAGAGAAAGTAGAGATCATCCTATTCTACATCATTCCAACTTTGAAAAGAAATGAAAACTTGACTCTTGTGATTATACAAACATCCATAAACTAATATGTAGATCTCCATGACCGTAAAACCTAGTTCTTGCACTAAGTGTGCTTCCATAAGCTTAAATAAAGCCTGAAGGTAGAATGCTAAAGATGAGGAATAAAAAGATTTATAAGGAATATTTATAATCCCTTGTAACATTATAATATTCTCTCAATGCTTTGAGGAGTTGATATTACGCTACGATACTAAAGACCATCCGGTGGAGAAGCGACAAAAGTCCGACTAATTGACAAATTTGAATGAAATGGTGAAAAAATATTCTTTGCGGGAGAAGGAAAAGTGACGAGGAGTTCAGGGGGCCTTAAATTTTTCATCATTTGATCTCAAAGAATCCTTAAAAGAGCCTACATATCATGAAGAAGCAACTGTCATATGTCTAATGCAAGAAGATAAACTTTGAGGCGCTTTTGTAAAGTCCTTTTCATGCATTTGTACATATGAAAAGTGAGTGATTTGAAGAGTCCTTGTAATTGAAAGTTCAAGGGTCATTTCAAAATGTTATGATTTTTATAAAATATTCTTTTTGTGCATGTAAATGTTGTTAAAAGTGATGAGAACTGAGTGCTAGTTTTGAGAGTGAGAAGAGTGTTAAAATTATGGAAATTAGGAGAGGAGAAGAGAAGAAAAGTGAGCTGAAAAAATTATCACATTAGGTTAGTGTAAGCAACCGGATGAAGAAGGTGATCAAATATTCTATGACAAAGGTTTAAGTTGTTTCTCAACAATTTGGGAGTGGGTTCTTCCTATCAAGTATGTGTTTATAAAATCATTCAAGTGGGTGTTTGACTTTGTATTGGAGTGGTTGCTTCAAAATTTTGAATGGGTGCTTCAACATGAGTGGATGCTCAACACATGGTGAAGTCACTGTAACATTATAGGTTAATTTTTCCAAGCAATTTCTCTTATTTCTATGAGGTTTTATCCCTTCATGGGTTTCCCACCTTAAATTTTATCTTCTCATGTGTCCATCTGTGTTTGTTCCTCTTTCTCTCTCATGGATGAATACTCATGCTTATCATGGTTACGAAAGTAAAGTATGATAGTTTGAATAATTGTGAATTGCTTCAAATGTTTTAAAGAGCACCAATTCACCCCCTCTCGTTGTTGTTCTCTTGGTAAAATTTTAACAGGTTAAGAGAAGGTCCTTGAGGCATAAAATGGGCGGTCCAGGTTGTAAATAATGTTGAAGAAGAAGTATGAGATTGTTCAAGCCCTTGTAAATGAGTTAAAGATTTAAATCAAGCTCATGGAATCTAATCATCTTGAAGAATTCAAGGAGGTGGCATCAGTTGTTAGTAAGTTGTCAAAATATCTAAGTGTCAAGTAAAAATCTTGTCTCAAACATGAATAATAATTGAAGACTCTAAAGGATGAGCTAGAAAAACCACAAGTAAATTGATGATGTATCAAATAATTGAGGAAGGTTCAAGAAACCCTGATGATTTGCTAAGAAAACAAAAACATCCAAATGACAAATCAGGTCTGATTCTTAGAATTGAAGAAAATTAGAATAAATTAAAGCATGAATCTTGTCATGGTCCATGTTGAGAAACTATCAAAGCCAAGGATGAAGAATGTGATAAACTAAATGCAAAATTTAAGACACTAAGAGAGGAACTAGAACAAGCAAGGCAAAAGGAGTTGACAGTGAGTCAATCCATGTATCATATCAAGGACACAGGAAGACCATCAGGTAGCCAAATACAAGGATATTCCTAGGTAAGTGCCATGGAGTTTTTTTCATGTCATGTCTTTGGACATAGAGCTAGGGATTGTATAAAGATATTAGACAAAAACACCCATTGAGAGATTGTAGGAATGAATATGAAAATAATATATCTTGTTTCAACTACCGTGAGAAGGGTCACATAGCCAATTTTTTCTTGAAGAGCCTATGAAGTAATATTGGATAAAGGAAGCATCTAGAGACAAGATTCATCTTGTATGTTTTAAGTGCAAAAAAATAGGTCATTTTGTAAGACATTTTCATAAGATAAAGCTCATCTACAAGAGAACTATGAAGTCAAACTAACTCCTATAGAAACAGCCAAAGAAAAATCAAGTACTAGCAAATGAAGATCCAAGCTCAATTGAGGTGACAAATTGCAAATTCAAAGCTAAGAAGGAGGAATTTGGATTAGTCAAGTCCATAAAGATCAATCATCCATTCAGCCTCGTGAGAGGTATGTTTTCTCCGGTTGATAACAATTCCATGTATGAGGAGGAACTCATGTGTCTAGTAAGAAAAACTCAAGAGATCATCATTCCTAGGCGAGTATCTAAAGGTCACCAAACCCTATGCAAGAGAGAAAGGAATATGGAGTCGTTGGACTCCCATGAGGACTTCATGTTGTTCAAATGATCTTAGGAGCATGAAATGTCTTCCCTAAGCTTCTAAAATGCATTGACCACTTAAAGGAAGCACAATGAGTTTGTGGAAGTAGTTGGTCATCTTGTAACTAATAAATCAAGTCCTCTCCATGATAGGTTTTGAGTAGACAAACCAAGGCATGTTTGCTAAGTCTTTTCTCAAAGTCTATATGCCAAACAGTTTGTGAAAAATGTAATTTTGTCACACCATATCCAGATTACACACTGTCGATAGTCATTATTGATTAAGCTAAATGTGAATTTTATGCCTAATCTGATTATTATTACAGCAATAAATGAATATATAATTAAGTAAAAAAATTAACCCAAGCAAACTAAGCCAAAATATATGAAACCCTAAGTGTAAAGAAGAGGTAAAATGACTTAGCTGATTTTCAAAAATCCTAGAGGTGTATAGAGCTAGACAACTAGAAATTATGAAGCACTTACCGTCACACCAAAGCTTAGAAAAATGTAGATTTGGAATAATAAGTTGGACTGGGGCGCCTAGAGAGGGACAAATATGCTGCAGGTTTCCTAGACCTATTTCTAGGTGCCTAGGTCTATGGAAATGATCAAAAAACATCCTCTCATTGTTATTTGTTCATTTTTGTTTGCCTTTGATTACTATGATTACACACAAGTGATTGTAGAAGTCGTTGAAACCCTGCAATGAAGTATTGACTTGTAAAACCCTCAAATAGACATCAACTTCTAAAATAGAAAGATATAGAATTAGGTTCGAAGTGTCCTCAACTATCACAATGGTGAACTTATGACTGAGCGTTGCACTACATCTTAAACCCAATGTAGTTCTATGTGTGTGTGTGTGTGGAATTGTGCCCTAGGTGGCTCTTGTGCATGTCACACTTGATAGCGAGAAAAGTAGCTAGATGTAAAGAAATATAATAGATGTGTGCATGGAATAGAATGAACTTCCCTCCTATGAAGTGTATGCAAAATAACCAGCCCTTATGTCCCTTGGATGGTGTTAGATGGATGCAATAGAGCTCTTAGATGCTTGATGGATACAACCTTAGGTGGTGATAGTTAATGCTTAGTGTTTGGTCCCTTATTATGATCACATAACTTTATATTTATATGATTTCTTTGCTTGAATTTCATAGTTAACCCCAAAAGGATGAATACCAAAAAGATAAGATTCTCAAACTCTGCTAGAAATGTCCTAAACGATGTGAACAAAGTATACTTGAGGTCAATGGAACCCGGAGGGAATGAGAGCGCTCAGGCGTTGGCATCATGGCTAGGTGCTTTGGTGTCCAAGATGATAAATGACAAGGTATAAAAAGGTAGACTGAGAAAATAAATTTGCAATACCAAAAGTGGAAACAAAGAAAGGTGGCCAAAGACATGGGTTAATTATTACTTTTCTTACTTAGGAATCATATAAACAGTAGTATGTAATCATGACTAGATAATTACACAAAGTGTGTGATTTTGATTCTAAATTTTCCCCCACTTTAAAATGGTGAACAAAAATATTGGTAACATAAAGTAGATAGATATGTGTACCTAATAACCATATATATTGATCTAGAGGAACATGTCGAAGGACATGACAAAGTGTGGAGTGATAAAAAAATGTGAAGCATGGATGCTAGGGAGGAATGAGTACAAAAAGTGGTGATGAAAATGAACCTAGGGCAGAAACTCATGTGTATATATCGTGATGTGCTTGTTCTTGACATTAATGTTGTTGTTGTTGATATTGTGAATGGTGTTGACTACCGCTTCCCATACTAACGGTCCTACAAAAGAGAAGAATGAACAAGTAGTCAAATATGCATGTATGTGTGTAAAAATTATGTAAAGAAGTATGTAAAATGAAAAATGTGAAAAAGGAACATGTGCACCTGATCCATGATGAGGAAAGAGTGTAGAAAGGATCCCTAAGATTTTGTAAATGAACAATTTTTTTAGGAAATCTCACGCTTGTTGCGTCGATTCAAGTTTTTGGGGCAATCTCACACCAATGATATAGAAGAAGTGTGGGGAGAAAATTCCATTGTTATCCTCCAACCTTTAACTACTTCCCACAATGTAGGAAACAAGTGTTAGTACAAGCAAATACAAACATGCATGTATAAGACAAATTGTATGCTACGCAAACAATGTGTAAGCTAAGACACAAGAAGACAATGTAAACACGTAAGAAGACAATCTAGACTAAAAAAGGTGGGTTGCAAACATGAGACACCACTCACGATGTCGTAAGACAATCAAGGCCAACGAAGCCAAAAGTAGACAATGTGCACACAATACAAAGGGAAAATCCCATAAACAATAGCATACAAAGAGAAATCACCGACAAACAATGTAACAGATGACCATAGAAGCAAATACTCATGTATAACAAATTTTACACGTAAAGCACCCATTAGTATGTTAAAAAGATAAAAAAATATGTCAAAGCATGTATAATTTGATAATAAGTGATATGAAACAAAATGAAACAATATCACATGTAGTGTACGAAAGTGGATACCTCCGTGGATCTGTTGTGGGACTAGTAAGAGGTATTGTGCCAAACATCCATGTTACATGTAATAGATTTGTATATTCTGCGATCACAACTAGAAATGCAAGTGAATGTGCATGTGTGTATGATAAAGATAATGACATACAAGATATCTATCTAGCATGTGTAATAAGATGTGCATGTAACAAGTAAATGTAAGCAAGACTAAATACAACCAAGATATGCAGTATGTTATGGATGAGACGGAATGGAATGTAGTGTGAATGATAGGAGCAGCGTGCCCCCAAGAGGATGTGTATGTATGAGATGAGTTTAATTTACTTATTCCCCCTCAGCAATCAATAATGAACTATAAACGAGAGTGTGTCATCAGGAAATGGTTTGAATGCGTGCGATAGAAATATGTGATTGATAAAGCGTAAAGCATAGAGTGTGTGAGTGATTAAACGTGTGAGTGTGATGAGGTCCATTTGAGATGTAAACCCTTAGCATTTGAGTATGGACCATGGAACTAGAGTGCATCATAGGGTAACGAGCATAGTGCGAAGAAGTAGATGTAAGAAAGATGTAGTGTGAATGCATAGAGTGAATAGTTTGTAAAGTGTGTAAAAGACATCATGGGATAAGATGTCCTAAGTGTATGATGTGTGATGTGTGAAGTATGTAGTATGTAAATTTGAATGTATGATGTGTGATGTGTGAAGTATGTAGTATGTAAATTCGAATGTATGATGTGCAGTGTGTGAGTTTCATGTGTATAGGATGCCCTCAACAGTCAAGTGTGAACCGTAGCACAAGAGTGTGTCATCAAGAAATGACGATACTAGAGTTTGTCAAGATCCGTATGTCATATGTGAAATTCTAGATGTGAAGTGATGATAAGATAATATGCTTGCTAATGTTAGGGGGGAGAGATAAGTCCAATGCCCCCGAGTATGTGGTGATGAGCGTGATCAAGTCACTCTGTCTAGAAGATCATCATTTTCTAGATCAAATTGATTGGAGCGGTGTTGGATACTTGATAGAAAATAGTATGAGGCTGATCATATAAATATTCATTGCAATGTAAGGTGTAAATGGTCATTGCATATTCTTCATTAGTGAAAGGTGTTAGCGAAGCACCTGTGCATTCGAATGACTAATATTTTTAGAATATCTAGGAGATGAATCACTACTAATAGAAACTTTGTCGAATGGCAAGGGAAAAATGATAGAAGTGTGATTGGAGTCTAAAGTACCCCCAATATAGTCATATCCAATATTTACTGAGTATCGTGAAGAAGTATGAGGGGTACGTGCAACGAAGAATGATAGATGAAAAATAAAAATACCATATGCGGTCGTAATTTGAAAACATCCATGATAGAGATGTGGTGAGTGAGGTGGTGATAGAATATCATTAAGCGCAATCCAAGCCTAGTTAAGTTGCCATATGTGTAAATAGTATTGGAACAAGTATGATCCACTATACTATGATGTCAATAAGAATTTTTAGTAATAGTGTGCATATGAAAGGACGTGGTATAGTAGGAAATTGCTCGGGGAGGGTGAAACAATGTCCAAGGAATGGACATACCCCTGATAAAGTACCATAACATTAGTTGAACAAGGTTTCTTGAATTTGTATTCACCAGGACCATCGGCCATGAAAATGTCATTAAAATAGGAATCATTTATATTGATAGGAGTGAAATTAAGTTTTCCCAATGTTTCATCAATAAGTTCAATAATATCGAATTCATCATCAAAATCTTCGAATTGTTTGTGCTAGCATTTTCATGTTGTATAGATGTGTCGATAATATTGCTAGGAGGCATACTAGATGTAGGGGTGAGAGGAGCCTCAACAAGTGGAGCAATAGTGTTTAGCGGAGAAAATATTGTGGGTGAGATGATTGCAGTAGTATGAGTAGAAATAGCTAGAGTGCTTGGAGTGGCGGAAGAAGACTGTGAAGTGCTAGATTGACCAATGTCATATGTATCAATATTACTATATGGAATAGGCTATGAAGGAGGAATAAGCATAGTAGTAATAGGGTCTATGTGACAAATTTGAATGGTTTAGGATCTATAGTAATAGTATGTTCGTATCCATCATGTAAGAATTTGACGCATTGGTGTACAATGGATGGAACTGCTTGCATTGCATGAATCCAAGGTCTACCTAGTAATAGATTGAATTAAAATGAAGCATCTATAACGAAGAAGTCTGTGAGGAAAATCTTAGGCATTAAATATGTAATGAAATAGTTCTTATGCATGTGCGAGTAGTTGAATCATATCCCGAATAAGAGTAGAATTATTAGAAATTAGATTATTGTTGATGCCCAATTATTTGAGAAGGGAATGAGCACATAGGTTGATGATTGATCCATTATCAATAAGTACATGTTTAATGTTAGTGGTGCTAATAATAGTGGTGATAAGCAAAGGTGCACATGGATTTTTATTAGCAAATGGCGATATGTCCTCATTAGTGAATAATATAGCACGCGGAATTTTTTTGAGAAACTGAATGAGGTGTGTTAAGGACAACAAATAATTATCACTTTTTATATGAACAGAATGAAGGGAAGCCTCTAATTTTTGATGAAAATCAAAGTGCGAGTGCATAATAAGTCATAGAGGGAGATTTTGGCAGTGTGTATTCTTAAGTTGTTCAATGATATCATATCCCTTAGAAGCAGTAGGAGGAGCCAAAGAAGTGATAGGTGGTGGAATAGACACAAATGGAACCGTAGGAGGATGAGTGCGGTGAGTAGTTACTACATTGATAGAAGGATCATCCCGAGGCATAATAAAGCGAGGAGGATGTTGAGTACAAACTTGCATGAAATCAATAGTGGTAGTAACCATTCCGAAACCTTAGTGGGTATGAAAGAAGGATAGAATGATTGAGTCATGACTTGATAAGGTCCAGACATATTCAGAAGAAAAGGGTTTGATCGGTTGGGTTCACCAAAATGATTAAGCTAAATGTGAATTTAATGCCTAATTTGATTGTTATTATATTAGTAAATGAATGTACAATTAAGTATAGAAATTAACCCAAACAAACTAATCCAAAATAAATGAAACCCTAAGTGCAAAGAAGAGGTAAAATGACTTAGTTGATTTACAAAAATCCCATAGGTGTACAGAGCTAGAGAACTAGAAAATATGAAGAATTGGCCGTCACATCGAAGCTCGGTATATTGCAGATCTGGAAGAATAAGTTGGACTAGGGTGCCTTGAGAGGGACAGAGGCACCTATAGGCACCCTAGACTGTTTCTGGGTGCCTAGGTCTGCAAAAATTCTTAGAAAACCTCCTCTAAAAGGTCGTTAGTTATTCATTGTTATTTTCCTTTGGTCGCTATGAATTTGCATAGTGATCACCGAAGTCATTGAAACCTACAATGAAGTATTGACCTGCAAAACCCTTAAATAGACATCAAATCCTAAAAAATAAAGGTAAAGAATAAAAAGTTGGACCATCCTCAATTGTCACAATGGTGAACTTACAAATAAGTTTTGTACTACATCTAAGACCCACCGTATTTTTAAGTGTGTGTTTAGAATTGTGCCCTAGGTGGCTCTTGTGCGTTTCGCACTTGATAGTGAGAAAAGTAGCTAGATGTAAAGAAATGTAATAGATGTGTGCATGGAATAGAATGAACTTCCCTCCTATGAAGTGTATGTAGAATAACCAGCCCTTGTGTCCCTTGGATGGTATTAGATGGATGCAATGGAGCTCTTAGATGCTTGATGGATTCAACCTTAGGTGGTGATGCCTAATACTTAGTGTTTGGTCCCTTATTATGATGGTATAACTTTATATTTATATGATTCCCTTGCTTAAATTCCGTAATTAACCTAAAAATTTCTAATTACCAAAAAGACATGCTCAAACGGCTAGAAAGGGACCAAAAGATGTGAACAAAGTATATTTAAGTGAGGGGCACCTGGAGGAGATGAGGGCGTCTGCACCGCATCCTAGCTAGGTATTGGTGTCCGGATAATAAATGTCGAAGTATAAAAATGTAGACTGAGAAAGTAAGGGTGCAAGACCAAAACTGGAAACATAAAGAAAAGAAAGGTGGCCAAAGACATGGGTTAATTAGTTATTTTATTACTTAGGAATCATATGAATAGTAGTATACAATCAGGACTAGATAATTACCCAAAGTGTGTGATTTTATGTCTATAATTCTTTTACATCTCGCACTAAAAGAAGATTAAAATGTTCTAGGTATGTATTGTGATTACGGTCTAAATTTTTGTGTTAATAGAAAGGTTGTTGTTAAGCTCATTCATAGAGTCATCATGTATAGTGTGCATAAAATATCTCAAGAAAAGAGCTATAAGTCATGTACAAACTTGTTTGATCAAAATGCATTTTATCTGCTCCTCCATTAGTCCAAAAAACTTAAGACAAAGCCTTTTCCATTCTAAGTTTGAGTATACAATTCACGGTGCTTGTTGTTAATATATCTTATAAATTCTCTGTAGAATGTGTATAGGGCCATGGTGAACATCAAAGAGTCGTCTTGCATAGAATGCATGAATAGTTTGCATGAACATTATCAAGACAACACTTAAGTATGAACCGAATGCTTTATTAGCTCACTAAGGTCTTGTTTAACTTTGTAGAAAGGTCTTAAGAGTGTGTTAGATGCAAAAGAGTCTTGAAGTCATGCTCTATATTGTATTTATGAATATGATTAAACTAAAATGTGGAATAATGACTAATTCTATAGTTAATTTGACATTAAGGAAAACTTTAAATAACAGATGAATGTATAAAGAAAATTATCTAAGCAACTAAGAAAGTAGATATGCAAAACCCTAAAGTGCAAAGAGAGTTAAAAAGAACTCAACTAATTCGATGAGCTTACTGGATTGTGTCACAGAGATGGCTAGAGAAATAGGAGGAGGAAATGACAATGCAAAAAGCATAGATCTGGGAAATCTGAATGGATTGGGACACCTAGATAGGTACAGGGGTGCATTTGGGTGCCCTAGTCTGGCATATGGTCACCCCAGTCTGTGAAAAAATCAGTAACCTTCCTCCAAGGTGTCACTCGATGGTTTCCTACCTTCGCTTCCTATCGCACTAACTTCACTACACTTGTATGTGCCATGTCGCTAGTAATCGGTGATGAAGAAAAAAACACAAGCAAAACTCCAAGACAATCATAAAACCCTAAAAAAAGAATGTTATTTAAAGGGGTCGACCGACGTCACCTTCCATAATGGTGAACTTACTAACTGAGTGTTGCACTACATCTTAGACCCAATGTAGTTCTATGTGTGTGTGTATGATCATATCCTAGGTTCTCTTATGCCAGTCACACATTGTGAAAGTAGCGATTAATAATTATGTGTAGAAATGTAATAAAATGGTGGATGGAATAGAATAAACTTCCCTCCTATGTAATGTGATGTAGATGAACCAACCTTGTGCCTTGTGATGGAGCTAGATGGATGCAAATGGAGCCTTTAATGGATGCAACCTTAGGTGATGATAGTATTGCTTAGTGCTTGGTCCCTCATTATGGTCTCATAACTTTATATTTATATGGTTCTTTTGTTATAATTTTGTAATTAACCTGAAAAGGCCAACCACTAAAAAGATAAGAAGCTCAAATAGTCAAAAAGTGCCCAAAAAGTGGCGGGAAAGTGTAGAAAGGCTCAGGGTGCCCCAAATAGGACCAAGGTGCCCCCTACCCCAAAAAGGTAAAATCATGCCAAATGACAAAAACCTACTAGGAAAGTATGTGTTGAAGGTCAACAGTGATGACAAAAAATCAAAGTAAAATGGCCAAAAGACATGGGTTAATTAGTAATTTCTTCACTCAAAACCATATGAATATTAGTATAAGACCGGGACTAAATAATGTCTAAAGTGTGTGATTTTTGACTACATTTTCCCCCACTTTATGTTGGTGAGAGGAAATCTCAGTAACATAAAGTAGATAGAGATGTATACCTAATAATCCATGTAGAGTGATGTAGAAATGCGTTAAAGGAATAGATAAAGTGTGGAATGATGAAATAGTGGAGCATGGAAACTAAATATGTAAACGTGCAAAAGTGGTTAGAGTGAACCTAGGGAGGAAATGCATGTGTAGTTGCCAATGTGTGTTGTGTACCTGTATGGTTAGTATCATGTGTGCTACAAAGCAGAATGTTATTTTTTTGTCCCCATTGTTGTAGTTGTTGTTGACTGCTTGTTTCTCATACGGACGATCCTGTAAGGAGAAAATGATCAAGTAGTCAAATACGCATATATATGGAAAAATGCGTGTAAAAAAGACACATGTATATGTATGTGAAATCATGTAAATGTAAAATATGTAAATGAAAATGGAACATGTGCACCTGATCCATGTCAAGAGAAAAAGTGTAGAAGGATATCATGTACTATGAGTTTTTTGGGCGATCTCACACCACCCTGGCTGAAGAAGTGTAGGGAGAAATTTGTATTATTCTCCAACCTATAACTATTTCCCTAAAGTTGTGTGTGAAGAGATCTTTGTACTTCCTATTTTTTTGGGTGATCTGATGCCACTTGGATGAAGTAGTGTAGAGAGGAAATCCATTGTATCCTCTAACCTGTAACTACTCCCTAGAATGCTAAGGAAAACTTGTCTGTAAAATTTATTGTGTACGGGGTTTGTAGACTGGTCTAAACCCACTCATTGTATAACCCACAATGCCAAGGGTGAAAAATAACTTAATTGTACCATTATAGAAGCGTTGGATAGTATGTAAAAACCCCCAAATGATGCCCCCCTCTTTGGGGTGCATGCGACATCACTAATAGAAGAATGTGGCCCCAAAAGAGGACCAACCGCATAAATTTTTCCCTACAGAGGGGAAGGGAATGCACTTGGTAGAAACTAAGGCACACATAAACAAGTGGCTAGAAAACAAGTGTTAGTATGAACAAGCATGCATGTAAAATACAAGTGTACGCTACACAGATAGTGTGTAAGATAGAATGCAAGAAAACACACAAGAAAGCAATATACTGCCAAAGCGGGTGGTAAACATGGGACATCACTCATGATGTCGCAAGACACTCAAGGTCGTAATGATCGCATACAAAAAACAAGTGTGCACACCAACTAAAATGGCAAGGCCCACATATATAATAGCAAACAAAAAAAGCAAGTACAAACAACAAATAACCATGGAAGCAAATAATCCTGCAAACAAATGTTACACATGAAACACTCATTAGCATGTTAGAAAGATAACCCATATGTCAAAAGTGTGTATAATCAAGTGATGTAAAGTGTTAAGTATAGAATGAAACAATAACACCTATAAGAGATGAATGTGGATGCCCCCAATAACCATTATAGGAGTGGTAGGAGGTGAGCATCCATGCCACGTGTAAGAGACATGTATCTACGATCACAACTAGAAAAGTGATAAAACATGCATGTGTGTATGGTAAAGATAATGACATATATGAAATCTAGCTAGCATGTGTAATAAAGTCGAACATGAACAAGAAAATGTAAGCAAGAGTAAAAGAAACCAAGATATGCAACATGTTGTGGATGGATGGAGTGGAATGCAAGATGGATGATAGGATCCACATGCCCCTCGAGTGAATAGAGTTGTTACAATGAGGTTCATTTAAGTATGCCCCCTCAAAGAATCAAGAATGAACCAAAATAAGAGTTCATCGTCGGAAATGGTCAAATCATGTGTGTCATGTGTCTAACACGTTGTGATGAGTGTGTATGTGTAGATATTTGACCTAACAATGAAGTGTGTATGTGACCCTATATTCGAAGTGTATATCACGACAAGATGATCAAAATAATGATGATGTAGCCTAAAGTGTATACCACTACAAGGTGAAGGGATAGGTGACCATTTAGCCTATAGCATATGTCACTAACCTAGTAATGTCACATAGTAAAAGGTCGGATGATGAATGTGTGTATATGATAGGGTCCATTTGATTTGTAAACCCTTCAACAATCAGTATGGACCGAGGAACTAAAGTGCATCATAGGGTAGTGAGTGTAGCACATAGAAGAATATGTAGTATGTGTGATGATAATAGACAACCATATGATGTGTAAGATGTGTAATGCACGATGAATAATATGCAATGCAATGTGTGTAGATAGACTAGTAGTGTGAAGATGTGTGTTATGTAGTATGCAAGATGAGGAGTATGGAATGCTAGACTTGTAGACAATAGGAGTGTGACACATATGATGAAGACTAGTATGGTTTATGATGTAGGAATGTGTAATGCAATATGTGTATGTAGACTAAAAGTGTAAGGTATGCATGGTATGCAAGATGAGAAGCATATAATGTAGACCCTAAGAGTTTGATACATGTATAATGACGACTAGTATGATGTATGATGTGTAAATGTGGAAATGATGTAGACTAAACATAGAGTGTATGATGTAAAATGTAAGACATATGATGTGAGATGTGTGAAAAAATGCAACGTGTAATACCTATTGTGCAGTGTATGGTGTTCAAGTGTAGTAAGACCTTAATATTCAAGTGTGAATTGAAGCACAAGAGTGTGTCATTAGGTAATGGTCAATAAAGGGTGTAGATGAATGTGCTTATGCTAAGAGAGCGATGTATGATAATGTAAAGATGAGAAATGCATTAATGCTAATGTGTTATGGGGGGGCTTGTGACATGTTATGTCCCCCAAGTGTGTGTGAGTGAGTGATCTATCCAATGATAGTGAAGGATGAAGGTCCTTCATCTAATGAATGTGGCGATGAAAGCGTATGACCATGTTCTAGTAATGGTGGTATAGTAGAGAAAATTTGCAGATTGAATGAAGTTTGTATGTATGTGAGTGATGAATATATGATGACCGCATAGGCGCCATAAAATGTGTAGGTGATGGATATCTACGTGAAGCTGAATGTGGAGGTGATGGACACCCATGGAATAAAACGAGGTGGTGACCTATGGCAATCTGATGCAACAATTGTCCTAGGATGGGCTTATGTCGATGTATGTAGGACTAAGCGATCAATGAGGTCACATAGATGGTGTACTTGATAGGTGAACTAGGAGTAGATTTTTCTTTTAGTAATATAGATTGTGATGTGCGAGATGAAGTGGAAGATGTGTGAATCGATGCTCACGTAGATGATGACCATGGAGTAGATGGGGGTACACCATCAATAGAGATAACCTAATTGTTATGAATGAATTTGAGTTATAAATGATTCATAAAGATAATGGATTGAGACCTATGAATCCAATTGAGCCTAGTAGCATGTCACAACCATCGACTAGTTACCCAACTAGGAAAGGGATAAGAAAGTGAGAGGACCAACAATAATGTGTAGTTTGACAATGCCATAGGGTTTGTTTAAAGGGTATTCGATTTTTGATTGAGGGTAACCAATAACATCAAGAAATGGAATAGAGCATGCACTAATAGGCTAATATGGGTCAACCTTAGTATTATTGATGGGGATCAAGCCAATATATGTGTTGATATGTAGGTGATCAGATGTAAAAGTTACATGATAGTCATGATTAGAAAAAGAGATGACCGGTGGCGAAGAATCAATATGAACTAAAAAGTCAAGGGCCCCTAAAGTAGGAGGATACGTTGCATGCTATGCATGATTAGCACAAGGTTCATTTTTTCTTGTCACATTTTTGAGGTTGATTATTAAAGAGTTTGAGTTTTCCCTTGTCAGTGTTAGGTGGAGAGTCAATAGGTGTCAGAAACTCAAGCTTGTTGTTATCAATAAGATCTTGGATAATTGTGCGGAGCTTGAAACATCGATTCGTCGAGTGTCCTACACATCTATGATAGTCACATCAGAAGTTCTCATTGTAATTCCTAATTTTTTGTCGTGATGGGTCTATCTCAAGTAGTGGTGGAGGAATCGTTGATAAGATTACTCTCAAGAATTTGTTGTAATATGATAGATGGGACCATAGGAAAGCTAGTAAACATATGCCTAGGTGGTGGTGACGGAACCTCTTTAGGAGTAGTGATTGCATTAATAGTAATTTTGGTATCATTTGGTTTAGTTGCGGATGGCTTGAATGGTGTCTTATTTGGAAAACAAGCAGAAGATGAGGCTTGTTCTTGATATTTGAGCTTTCCTATGGATAGAATTTTGGTTTCACGAAGCTTAAGAGTATGAAAAGTTGGTCAAATGAAGGAGAGGTCTCAAAGAGAACACTTTCCTAAAGTGGTGGTAAAAGACTTTGAATGAACAAGTCCTAAAGCTCAAAGTCTACTAGCATATTTGACATCTTAGCTAGATTATTTTTATATCTCAACACATAATTGGTGAGGTGTTCATTAGAGCCTTGTTTAAGTTGTGTTAATTGAGCATAAGAGATCTTGGAGCCGATATTGATGGAAAAATGAGTAAGAAAAGCATCAACCAAATGCGTAAATGAAGTTACCGAATGAACAAGTAGGTCATAAAACCAACACATCACATAATCATGGAGACTATGGGGAATTTTTTTATCTAAAACCATATAATCGTTTGTAAAGTCAATACAAGCTACATGGAATACGCTAAGATACTCTTACGGATCACCGTTTGTCCATTGAAAATGGGAAGCTTAGGGGTGACAAAACTAGGAGGGAGTGGATAAGTGGAGATGGCCGATGTGAATGGCATATGTAATAATAAGGTAGAATCTAAATATAGAGATGCGCAAAGTAACATGTTATAATCCCATGAATCTACGCTTGGAGGTCTTGATGGAGAGATGTTAAATCTTGAGTACCAACAGAGGAAACCTACCATGTATGAGAGACAAGAGGTGGTGTGAAATGATTTGTAGGAGTAGTGATAGAAATGGGAATGGTGGAAATGGGCGGAAGAGTGGAAACAAGCGGTTGGGAAACCATGGAAGTAGAAATGGCCATAGAAGCATTAAGCTCTACTAAATTGGTAGCTTCCTCACGAGAAACATGTAAAAGTAAGTCTAGATCTTGAGGATTCTCAGTGATATGGTCATTGATGGCTTTAAGATGAGCCTCAGTAAAATCATCAGAAGAATGAGCCATAGTAAAGAAGAGAAAGAGGGTCCTAAGTGGAAGGTAGTTTTAAACATGGGGTTCACCAAAATGATTAACTAAAATGTGGAATAATGACTAATTCTATAGTTAATCTGACATTAAGGACAACAAAGAAATAATAGATGAATGTATAAAGAAAATGACCCAAGCAACTAAGAAAGTAGATATTTGAAACCCTAAAGTGAAAGAGAGTTAGAAAGAACTCAGTTGATTCAAATATCTTGTTGGACTGTGTCATATAGAGATGGCTAGAGAAACAGGAGGAGGAAACGATTGTGCCAAAGTCCAAAAAGTACATATCTGGGAAATTTGAGTGGATTGGGATGCCTGGATATGTACATGGACATCACCTATGGGTGCCTTATTTTGCAATATGGGCACCTGTGCATGAAAAAAGCTCTGTAACCTTCCTTTGAGGTGTTGCTTGATGGTTTCCTACCTTCGCTTCCTATCACACTAACTTCGTTGCATTGCACCGTATGTCACTAGTAATTGGTTATGAAGAAAAGACATATAAAACCCCAAGAAAAACATCAAACCCTAAAAAAATAAAGATGCATATAAAGGGATCATACTTGACCTTAGTTGTCATGATGGTGGACTTACTAATCGAGCATTGCACTACATCTCAAACCCAATGTAAGTTCTATGTGTGTTTGTATGATAATGCCCTAGGTGCTCTTGTGTCACTCGCACTTGATGAAAGTAGCGAGTAATAACTATGTGTAAAAATGTAATAGAATGGTGGATGGAATCGATAAACTTCCCTCCTACCCAATGTGATACAAACGAACCAGCCTTGTGCCTTGTGATGGAGCTAGATAGATGCAAATGGAGCCTTTGATGGATGCAACCTTAGGTGATTATAGTAGTGCTTAGTGCTAGGTCCCTCATTATGATCTCATAACTTTATATTTATATGGTTCTCTTGTTCTAATTTCGTAATTAACCCCAAAAGGATGACCACTAAAAAGATAAGAAGCTCAAACAGTCAAAAAGTGCCTAAAAAGTGGTGGGAAAGTGTAGAAAGGCTCAGGGTGCCCCAAATGGGACCAAGGTGCCCAGTGATTAGGTGGATGCCCCATCAAAGGTAAAATTATGCCAAATGACAAAAACCTCTTTGGGAAAGTAGGTGTTGAAGGTCAACATGATGATGAAACCAAAGTAAAATGGCCAAAAGACATGGTTTAGTTAGTAATTTATTTTATTTTTTTATTAAGGGCAAATAGTTTTGAAGGGACTATACCCTGTATACAAAAGGGCTCAAAAGCCAGATAGTAAAGATGAGAGAAGCAGCCCAAAGAAGGACAAAACAGTCAACCAAGGAAGGCTCAATAGCCAAATATTACAATACAGGTGAAAAGAGGATGTAAACATACAAAGATCCAGAAAAAAGAAGGCAAGATCAAAAAGGAACCAAAAGAGAAACAACATAAAGAGCCCCGCCACAAAACAACTCCAGAACCGCTCGATGACAGCCACATCGCAGCCAAAAAATAGCATCACAACAGCCCTTTACTTGATGGCTCTGTCAATTTTGGTCTTGATAGCCTGCAGTGACATGAAGAAGGAAATGGCAATGGCCTGAGAGGAGTCTTGTAAATCTGCTTGGGCAATTGCAATGTCTCTTTTCTCTTTAGGGCCTCATATGTCCTCATTGATCCCACTTAAACTGCAAACACTGTGGATATGTTGTTCAACGAAATTATAAATGCTTTTGAGGGCAGACAATATGTAGTCATTTCAGATTTTAGCATTCCCCAATCTACCATCTAAGGACTGTAGTTTCTTGAAGATTTCACCAATAACCCCCTCTTCCTCCTCACTTTGAAGGATCCTTTTACCCTTAGCTCTTTCCATGTTTTTTATAGCCCCTTTGAGCTCTTGTATCTCCTTTTCTAATCTGTCCACCCTATCCAGTAATTCCTCCTCTTTGGGCTCCTCCACCACTTACTAATATGCGGGAGGTTTTCAACTAGTTCCAAGTCCTTGTGGCTCCTTAGGACTCGTTGGGAAGCGGGGATTTTGGCTTTAAGGCTCTTACTTTTCTTCTTTGGAGACGATCTTCATTCTTTCTTTTTAGCAAGGAGGAGTGGGAGCGGTGTGGGGCGGTGGGAGGTATGGAGGAGGGAGGTGGGATAGGATTCACGGAAGGGCGCAGCCGGAGAAATGGCGGTGAATCAAGAGGATAAGGCCTTGGTGCAAAGGGACAGCCCTAGAGTGGCTTTGAACTTCCCTTATAGATTTCTCAGAGAGTTAATCAGATAATGAGGAAAGCTGATAATGTTATTTCTACAAAAATGATTCAGAAAAATCAGATGTTTTTGAGGTATAGTCACATATCTTCCTTCAAGGGTAACATACCTTACCACCATTTTGGCTAGTTCAGCAAAAGGTTTAGGGATCGACTCCACCTTGAGGCCAGCAGTCACGAACTCAAGATTCTCTCCCTCTTCCAGAAATTTCTTGGTTTCCACCTCCCTGTCTACCTTCTTATTGAAGAATTTTGTGCCTTCCAGGCTGAGGCCCGTGATCTGAGCTATGAGCTCTTCCGTGATTTCCATTTTCATGTTACTATATTTGACTATTCTGTTCTTCCATCCTCGGGTGAATTTGATAGAGATGTCTTGGTCGAAGCCTTGGATCCTTTCAATGAAATTCGACAGGCCCCCGATTTGCAGGTAATCCCAAAGCTCTGTGTTCTCTTTCCACTCAGGATTGTGGGTCGGTTCGGTTTTGCATGGCGGCCCCCCCATGTTTCCTCTGCACCTTTTCCTGTTCTCAATGGTAAAATAGCTATCAATGTGTGGAATAGGCCAAACTTTGATTTTGGTATTTGAATCTTTCCTTCCCGTGAAAGCCGATTTAATAATTATGCTACACTTGTTATTATTGCCCCGCTCCTCCGCTTTCCTCCTATGCCAAGAAATGATGACAAAATTGACCCGCATATACGATCGCAACAATCATCCAAATCTTTCATGATGTCATCATCATGTACTTGGGATCCGCTCATTAGCGTCTAAAATACAGCCGTTAGTTATGATTTTCACTGCCATGGAGATCAATGATTATGGCTTTATTGACATGGGCGGGCAGAACGTCCCCTCCAATCCAAGTTTGAAAGTGATTATTAACACCAAAGTTAGCCAAACTGTCAGCGACCCTATTTCCTTCCCGGTAGGTGTGGGTGATTTGGAAATTTTCAAAGATTTTACATATATCAATAGCTTCTTCAATATAATCCCTAATAGACCAGCTGGGGTGTTGCTTTTTATTCAGAAGATTGATAATATTTAGAGAATCACCTTCAATTATGATATTTGGAATATTACAATCTCTGGCAAGTCTAATACCCCAAAGAGCCACCATGGCTTCGGAATAATGATTAGTCTATCTACCCATTCTCCCAGAGAAAGCAGCAACATAACAACCTCTTTGATCCCTGATGATTCCCCCTCCTCCAGAGTCCCCCGGATTTCCCTTAGAGGCCCCATCAAAATTTAACTTGTGCCCGATCGGTGGGGTTTAATCCATCGGACTATGTTTCTCATCAATTACCATTGTTATTTCTATTGACAGTGGCAATATTCCATTCAATCAGAATGCATTCTTCATTCTCCTGGGTAGAGTCTATTTTTAGGGGGTTTAAATCTAGCAATATTATCTTGCACAAAGAATGATAATTTCCTTATATACTTTATTACTGAAGCTTTGTCTATTGTTTCTGAAAATACTATCATTACGAGCCTTCCAGATTCTCCACATAGTGTGGGGCAGAACAAGTTTCCATAGCATTTTCACCATGCAATGTTTGAACAGAGAGCTCCATTGCTCCTAAGCCTGAAGGCAGGTAAGGGGAAAAATCCATTTCAGATTAAATTTTGCAAAAACAAGCTGCCAAATTTTGGAAGCAATCTCACAATGGAGGAATAAATGCTTTATATCTTCAGCCTCTTGCTGACACATGCAACATCTATTCGGCATGATGAATCCCTTCTTGATGAGGTTGTCATTAGTTAGGATCTTGCCATTAATAATTAGCCACCAAAAGAAGCTCACTCTAGGGGTTAGCTCCGACATCCACAATTTGTGCCACTTAATTTCGCTTGCCATGGATGCAAAGAAAGAATTATATCCTGCTTTAACAGTGTAATCCCCATCAAAAGAATCTTTCCAGATGAGCTCATCCTTAAGATTTTGATTACTTATATGGATTAGGGAAAGTTGATTCTGGAGAGATATAATATCAGCCTAAATATTATCATTCTCCACTTTTAGTTGCTTCCATTTTCTTTTGTTTCCATTCCTCTCAATGTACCCCTGGATTTTGTGTCCATACTTTGCAATTAAGTTGTCTTTAATATGATCATAATCAGAAATCCAGTTAGAATCCGTCCACTTATCAGTCCAGAAGTTTATGTTTTGCCCATCTCCAAGCTTCCAGCTGCACCCCTGAGAGAGAATGTGTCTGCTGCGTAGAAGGTTGTTCCAGAAAATAGAACCACTCGGAAGGGACTGATCATAAATGAAGGAAATCTTGCTTTGATTTGAAAGATATTTGATCTTAATCAGCTCTATCCAAGGTCTGTGCTCTTTTATAAGCCTCCATCCTAATTTTGCAAAGTAAGGGCGACTCATATGTTTGATATCTTTGATGTCTAACCCCCTAGTCTCTTTGATATCATATGAATATTATTATGAGACTGGGACTAAATAATGTCTAAAGTGTGTGATTTTTTTACTACAAAATAATCCATGGTTTTTATCTCATTGCTTCATGTATAAAGTCTTGGATAAAGTATAAGTTTTGAGAGTCTACCGAATTCATAACAAGGTTTTGAGTTCTAAGGGTGTATCCAAGGACAAACAAAGTGATCATGTTTCTACACATAGTTTTCAAGAGTGTAAGGTATGAGTGAATGTACATGAACCTCTCAAATTTGTCAAATAATGTTAGAGAAGAGCTCTATTGCATGTACAATGGAGGACATCAAGGAAATTGAAGATGCGCTAACAACTAGTGAATCATCAAGAAGGATATAGATTACTCTCTCGGAGGTAAGGTAAGTTGAAGAGCTTAAAGAGAAATGTCTTCAACTAAGTGGCCCTATTCACTCCCTACTGAGGTATATTGTGTCATATAGAGATAAATTATATCTAAGGTAATAAGTGTATCATGTTCTATAAGTTGAAAATTGCTCTAAATAACATAGAAGAGCTACACTAGCTTACAATATTGGTTGCGAAGGATATTCCATCATGTACATAACTTGTGAAGTAATTATAAGGTCTATAGGCTCCTCTTAAACCTTTAGAAAGAAGTGTAACAGGTCCTAGGTAACAAATATGTGAAATGAATTTCAGGGTCATGCAATAGGTCTCAATGAAACTAGTATTAGGTGAAGCTTGAGGAATTGTCATTCTCTCAGTATCGATCATAGAAAACTTGGTAAGAAAAGAAGACTATGAAAATCATATTAGAGTTGATGTTGCTAATCCTTATAATGTGTCTCAAAGATTTTGATTGGATTTAATTCATAAAGAGAGGGTGTAAATGCATCAACCTCTGAGGTAAAAAGACTATGATGTTCATGATAAAATGTGATCCTTACAAACAAGAAGGAATAATATTCTCCACGATGTCCGTAACATGATTTAAGATAGAAGTTTTGTCATGGTCAAGGAAGAATAAACACTAATCTATCGTAGAGACAAAGAAGCATAATTGTGTGAATGTGTAGGCAACAATCTTGAAAAATCATGAAAACACTTTCTTACCCTTGAAAAGAGGGTTAGTGGGAGTGAAACCCTAGATGTCAAGTTTTATGTCTTGCAGGTATGAAGTGACAAGTAGGATTGCTTTGTATGAAGACGTGTGAAGCCTTGATGGTATTGTTAAGATCAAAGGGTGAATTGATTGGAGTAAGAAAAAGGTAAACAAGGCTCTTTACACAAAAGAGAAATATAAGTTAGTGAGAAGATACTAATAATGTGTCCTCAAGACAAGCATGGCTAATTGTTACCAAACCAAAGGAGAACTAGAAGGCCTAACCATGAAAGTATACAAAATGGAGTCTATGAGGTGTATAGGAAGTGAAATTACTCTAAAATAGGTATGATAAGGAAGGTGAAGATAACTCGGGGATGAATAAGGTGAACAAAGATCAAAAACCTAAATGTTAACTTGAAACCCTAACAAAGCTTAAAAACCCTAGTTAGAAAGGAGAAAATTTGGATTAGAAATGATGGAGAATGAATTGACTAATGAAATTTGGTATGAAGGAATAATTCTCAAAAGGGTATCCTAAACATGTTTTAGTTCTACACAAAAGTTTGTGTGTATTGCTTCCAGTTAAATTTTTTGTCTATATGAAGGGCCAATTAAGTGATTTTGCTTGAAACAGTAGAAAGAGGATAACATCTCACAAACAGAGAATTAGTGTCTTAAATGTTAGAATCCTTCAAAATAGAGAAAAGGGTATTCATAAATTTTACCAACAAAGGTTAGTTGTGAGTATTTTGTTGAAAACCTTAAAATTTGTCAATTCAAAAGGTTAGTTGCTTTAGATGGGAGGTCTATAAAGAAGATAGGTGAAGATAGTGAATTAAGAATTGATTAAGGCTCATTCCAAGCAAAGGAAACATTCTAGAAGGGAAATTTAAGATATGTCCTTGCTACTTGTTAGGAAATAAGTGATAAAATATGCGGAATAATCCCTCACAAAATCGCAACAGTAGAAACTAATATGCAGAAATTATTATAGATCTCAAATAAAATTATAGAATAAAATAACACAACACAAAGATACAGTATTTAACGTGGTTTACCCAATTTGGGCTACGTCCACCAAGAATCACTTGCTCAAATTTTATTACAAGCCACCGCTCTCTCAATATAATACCCAGATCTGTTTGGAGCTATGCTCAACAAACTCTATAGAATTCACAGCCGAATTCAAAGCACATCTGCAATGTTTTTCATTATACCCTACCATATGCATAAAACCATATAAGTAGGCAACTACTTAAGTAGTTTTACAATACCATGTGTATCAAAACCATGGGCCAAAACCAACCCAAAAACCTATGGGTCAAAAATCTCGCCCATATGAGAAGAGCACATTTCCCGATATGTCGTGCATTTTTTCGAGGCGAGGATACATGAAAAGTGTATAGTAATCTTAGTGTACAGTCTTCAACACTTTCACACATGAAAATAGGCTCCACAACCTAACAATCTCCCACTTAGAGACTAGTTTTCCTCTGAGAAAACTTCCCAACCCTTCACTAGTTTCGTGAAGACCAACCAAAGCCGAACACGGCTTCGCTTTTCCCTTGTGAACACCTTGGTCATCATGTCTACGGGATTCTGACTGGTATGAATCTTCTCCGCCTTCAACTTCTCTTCCTCCAAAGCTATCCCGATGAAATGGTACCTTAATCAGCGTATATGCTTCGTCCTAGAGTGGAAAGCAGAGTTCTTAGCTAGGTGTATAGCACTCTGACTATCACTATGTAACTTTCCTTCCTCCTGCTTATGCCCCAAATCCTCAAGTAATTGTTGTAACCAAATCATTTCCTTGCTTGCCTCTGTGGCAGCAACATACTCAGCCTCCATGGTTGACAAAGCCACCAACTTCTGTAGTCATGAAATCCAGCTTACTGTTGTTCCACCTACAAGTGTAAACATACCTTGTTGTCTACATCTCCAGCCATATCTGAATCTACATAACCACACAAAGTGGTGTTTGATCCACTGTAGCACAAAACTGTCCCCATGGTCCCTCTCAAATACCAAAGGATCCACTTTACTACCTGTCAGTGATCTCTACCTAGATCACTCATAAATCTACTCACCACTCCCACTGCATGGGCAATATCAAGCCTAGTGCACACCATGGCATACATCAAACTGCCAACCACTGATGAGTAAGGTACCTTGGACATATGGTTTCTCTCCTGCTCTGTCTTAGGACACTATTCCTTTGATAACTTGAAGTGGCCTGCCAAAGGAGTCCCAACTGGTTTAGCATCCTGCATATTAAACCTCTCTAAGACCTTAATGTACTCTTCCTGAGATAAAGTTAGCTTCGGTTCCTTCTTATCCCAAGATATCCTCATACCAAGGATTTGTTTGGCTGCACCCAAATCCTTCATAGCAAAGGATTCACTTAGTTGCTTCTTGAGTAATTTTATTTCTTGTATGTTTTTACCTGCAACCAACATGTCATCCACATACGACACGGATAATATAATTGCCATCCTCAAATTTCTTTGTATATGCGCAATGGTCGAATGACATCTAATATAACCTTACTCCAACATGAAGCTATCAAATTTCTTATACCATTGACGTGGAGCTTGTTTTAAGCCATACAAGCTCTTCTTTAGTTTACACACCATCTCCTCTTTACCTTTGACCTCATAGCCCTCTGGTTGCTACATATATAGTTCCTCCTCCAAATCACCATGGAGAAATGCAGTCTTTACATCAAGCTATTCTAAGTGCAAGTCTTCTGCTGCAACTATTCCTAGAACAGTTCTAATAGAAGTCATTTTTACTACAAGAGAAAAAATCTCATCAAAATCTATACATTTTTTCTATGCAAACCCCTTGACCACCAACCGAGCCTTGTATCTTTTCTTGCCTCCTTCTTCCTCTTTGACTCTAAACACCCACTTGTTCTGTAATACTCTTTTTCCTTTGGGTAGCTTCACCAAATCCCATGTCTGGTTCTCCATGAGAGCCTGATTCTCCTCATCCATGGCTTGCTCCCACTTCTTCCTAGCATCTACCTGTATTACTTCATCAAAGCTCTCTAGCTCTCCACTATCAGTGAGTAATAAATAATAAAGAGAAGGAGAAAAATGTTCAGGTTCTCTTCTTACCCTAGAAGACCTCCTCAATAAATCTACTCACCACTCCCACTTTGCATGGGCAATATCGGCCCTAGTGCACACCATGGCATACATCAAACTGCCAACCGCTAATGAGTAAGGTACCTTGGACATATGGTTTCTCTCCTGCTCTGTCTTAGGACACTATTCCTTTGATAACTTGAAGTGGCTCACGCCAAAGAGTCCCAACCGGTTTATCATCATGCATATTAAACCTCTTCAAGACCTTCTTAATGTACTCTTCCTGAGATAAAGTTAGCTTTCATTCCTTCCTATCCCGAGATATCCTCATACCAAGGATTTGTTTGGCTACCCCCAAATCCTTCATAAAGAAAGGATTCACTTAGCTGCTTCTTGAGTACTTTTATTTCCTGCATGTTTTTACCTACAACCAACATGTCATCCACATACAAACACAGGATAATATAATTGTCATCCTCAAATTTCTTTGTATACACACAATGGTCAGAATGACATCTAATATAACCTTACTCCATCATAAAGCTATCAAATTTCTTATACCATTGACATGGAGCTTGTTTCAAGCCATACAAGCTCTTATTTAGTTTACACACCATCTCCTCTTTACCTTTGACCTCATAGCCCTCTGGTTGCTGCATATATAGTTCCTCCTCCAAATCACCATGGAGAAATGTAGTCTTTACATCAAGCTATTCTAAGTGCAAGTCTTTTGTTGCAACTATTCCTAGAATAGTTTTAATAGAAGTCATTTTTACTACAAGAGAAAAAATCTCATCAAAATCTATAACTTTTTTCTGCAAACCCCTTGACCACCAACTGAGCCTTGTATCTTTTCTTGCCTCCTTCCTCTTTGACTCTAAACACCCACTTGTTCTGTAATGCTCTTTTGCCTTTGGGTAGCTTCACCAAATCCCATTTCTGGTTCTCCATGAGAGCCTGATGCTCCTCATCCATGGTGTGCTCCCACTTCTTCCTAGCATCTATTTGTATTGCTTCATCAAAGCTCTCTGGCTCTCCACTATCAGTGAGTAATAAATAATAAAGAGAAGGAGAAAAATGTTTAGGTTCTCTTCTTACCCTAGAAGACCTCCTCAATATAGGAGTTTGGGGTTCCTGTTGAGGGGGTTCCTAAACTGATTCATGTGTCACTTTTCCATCTGGAAGATCCTCTACTGCTGCATATTCTTTCTTGGATTCTTCCCTATTTTCCTGTTGCTGCTTATACATGACTTTCTCATTAAAGACCACATCCCTAGATCGAATAATTTTCTTGTCCTTAATACTCCAACATTTATATCCAAAGTCATCACCACCATAACCAATGAAAGTACATTTTTTTATTTAGCCTCTAGTTTGGTCCTTGTTGTTGCAAATCAGCAGCACCCCTGGATGCAAATCAAGGTTCTAAATGATGTTTAGAGCATCCAGTGTGATTGCACAACATGGAAACCTCTCTCCAAGTGTGGGACTTGTGAAAATGAGAGAGGAATCTCCAGAATAGAGGTTGGTTCCTCAAACTCCTCTGATTTAGATCTATATTTTGCACAACTACAGAGGTTCTAATCCTAATTCTACCCTAGATTGCAAGGAGACAGGGATAAAAATGCAAAAATGAAACTAAACTAAAGATGGTGATGCACCAAAAGGAGTGGTGAAACATTTTTGCCATGTAAATAGACACAAATTCATGAAATGTAATAAGGGAAAACATACACAAGCTGATAGATGTAATTAGAGGTCTTAAAATGAAGTAAAACAATACAAACAGAGAGGATTGAAAGCATTCACGAGTTTGCTCAGACCTGTCAATTCCATGTAAAAATCTCTTGCATTCCACCATCAAAGAGGTATAAACTTTGTTCTACAAACTGTGAAAAGGTCTTATTCTTACAACTATCACTTCTTTGGAGGTGAAAGAAGAAGTTTGCAATGCCAAAAAGTGTTCAACCATGAAGAAATGAGCCAAATCTGGCTTTTACAGTGCATGGGTCGAGCCCAGGAGAGAGAAAACGTAAAAACATGGGAGCCCATTCCTCATTGATGGAAAATGCATTAAAATAGCATGGAGGACCTTACAAACCCATACCCTATCATTTTTGACCATATTGGAGAAGAATGCGACCCATTCTGTATTAAATTTGGTTGTTGAAATGTCATTTCTGGCCATGGACACGTACCAGAACCGTTTTTGAATTTTCTCTCTCCAAAATAAACCAAAATTAGAAATTGACCATGGAATCATGTAGATAATTTTAACAGCTTTCCAATGATATAAAGAACATGAAAATCCGAGCTTTGGATCAAAAGATATGATCGTTTGAAGATTTAGGGCAAAAACGGCCCAAAAACGGATCGGCGGGAAAAATTTCAAATTTTACCTCTTTTTTGTCTTTGGAAAAATTTTCAAAAATTCCCCACGCTCCACTGGTCAGATGCCACGTGGTAGCTTCCTATTGGCTACGGGCCTCAAATGGGAAAATTTTCCACAAAAACTCCGCCGAGCCATAACTTGAAAAATATAAGGAGTTAGGAGGCAAACTTTACCTTTCTGGAAAGCTGAGAGAGAGCTCTATCTGATGGTGCCATTTCCAGAAAGCCTTGAGTGCCTTAAAATCAAAAAATGTGGACTGAGGCACAAGAGAGGCAAGAACACAAGGAGTTAGCCACAAAAAATGAGCTGGGGCACATTTTGGATAACATCCTATCATCCTTGTCTATATGAATAAACACCTCACATCCAAATACTCTTAAGAAATGAATAATCAACTTTCTTACCATACCAATCCTCCTCGGGTATGCCTCCATCCAAGGCACTTGAGGGTCCTCTATTTATCAAGTACACAATTACAGTGCTCACCGCTTCGCCCAAAAAGAAAGAGGCAATCCCGCATGTAACCTCATGCTCCTAGCACGCTCCATTATTGTTCTGTTCATCTTTTTTGATACCCCATTCATTGCGGAGTTCTTGAACCATATTTTACTGCGGATTCCATTCTTATAAAAGTAATCATCAAATTCATTGCTACAATACTCCCCTCCATTATCGACTGAGACATTTTAGATTGAGACTGTTTCATTTTCTACCAAGGCTTTCCATTTAACAAAAGTGTCAAATACATCGATTCGTTTCTAATACAATAAACCCAAACTTTCCTTGTTGCATCATCAATAAAAGTAACATATTAACTTGAACCCCAAGAGATGATACCCGAGTTGGCACCCACACATCGAATGCACCAGCTCTATCTTACTCTCTTTCTTTGTGGTAGGTCCAACCTTGAGAAACCTTACTCACTTGTTTCCCATATATGCGGTCCTCACGAAGTCCAAACATGTTTCTGTATATTTGGGTAAATCTTTCTTTATGATCTCTATGCCCTTATGGCTCATATGACCGAGCCTATAGTGCCACAATATTGTATATACTTTTGAAGCCACAAGATTATAAACATTAGTGCTATAAGTGGTTAAATACAAGGTTCCAACCTTCTTACCTCTTGCCACCACAAGAGTACCCTTAGTAACCTTCCAAGAGTCTGCTATAAATATCACAGTACATCCATCACTTCCCAACTACCCTGCTAATATCAAATTCCATCTTAATGTAGGCACATGTCTGACATCCTTCAATAACCAAGTATTCTTATTTTCCATCTTAACCTAAACAGAACCTTTTCCAACTATGTTGCAAGGCTCATCATCACCAAGAAAAACATGCCCAAAATCTCCTTGAACATAATCAACAAAATAATGCCTATGTGGAGAAGCATGGAAAGAAGCCCCCGAATCTAAAGCCCAAGATTCGATAATATTGTGCAAAGAAAGAAACAAAACATCCTGACATACATTACCCATTGCCACATTTGCCTCCTTGTTTTCTTCTTGTTGTTTCTTCTTGTCCCGAAGCTCCCAACAGTCCTTCTTTGCATGCCCAGACTTTCCACAATGCCAACATACTATCTTTCTTTTGGATTTTGACCTTGCCCGATCTTTTGATTTTCCACGGCTTCTTTTATTCTTCTGTCTCCATCTAATTTCCACTTTGTCAAAGCATTCCCACAAGTAGATTCACCAGAGCTTTTTCTTCACATTTCCTCGCTTAGAATCACCCCTATAACATCCTGAAACTTCAACTTTTAGTTAGCTAGAACCAGTTGCTTACCACCATTACCAAGCTATTCCGACTCTCAGGTAAAGAGCACAGAACTAATAAAGCCCTAACTTCATAAAATTCTATTAGAATCGAAGCTAGTATATTTACAACCGTATTAAAATCATTTAGATGATCTAACTCTTGAACCATTCTTAGACATCTTCATATTAAACAACTTTTTCATTAAAAATATCTTATTAGAAAGCGAGAGGGTTTTCATACAACTTCCCTAATGCATCCATCAGTTCTTTTGTAGTCTTTTCCTTTGAAACATTAAATAATATCGAAGATGCAAGACACAGCCAAATTGTCCCAAGTGCCTTCCTATCCAGAAAATCCCATTCCACATTTTTCATGCTTGAGGGTTTGTTCACCTTCTCAGACAACGGAGTATAAAGATCCTTCTGATAAAGGTAATCTTCCATCTACATCTTCTAAAGACTGAAATTATGCCCATTGAATTTATCAACCCTAGATCTTCCATCATCTGCCATAGCTCCCACTCAAGATAAAAATTTCCCTATGATTCAACACTTCAGCAAACCAAACCAGGCTCTGATACCAATTATTAGGAAATAAGTGATAAAATATGCGGAATAATCCCTCATAGAATCGCAACAGTAGAAACTAATATGCAGAAATTATTATAGATCTCAAATAAAATTACAGAATAAAATAACACAACACAAAGAGACAGTATTTAACGTGGTTCGCCCAATTTGGGCTACGTCCACCAATAATCACTTGCTCAAATTTTATTACAAGACACTGCTCTCTCAATATAATACCCAGATCCATTTGGAGCTATGCTCAACAAACTCTACAGAATTCACTGATCAAATTCAAAGCACATATGCATAAAACCATATAAGTTGGCAACTACTTAAGTAGTTTTACAATACCTTGTGTATCAAAACCATGGGCCAAAACTAGCCCAAAAACCTATGGGTCAAAAATCTCGCCCATATGAGAAGAGCATGTTTCCCAATATGTCAGGTGCATTTTTTCGAGGTGAGGATACATGAAAAGTGTACAAGACTCTTAGTGTACGAGTCTTCAACACTTTCACACATGAAAATGGGCTCCACAACCTAACACTACTTGTGATCAAAGAACCCATTTAAAGGAAAATGCATTTTAAACTAGGATGTGATAGCATTGTTTCTTTAAATTGTGACTGAAATGAAGTTCTTTTGTAAAGTAAGTATTAATGTTTGGTATTGTAGTCTATTGGATCCCTATGAGGAAATTTAGGAGTGCCTTATGAGTACTTAAATATGATATGAGTCAAATTGATACATCTCATAATCCTTAAAGAAAGAGAAAATGAGAAATTATGTCCTTCAGTCATGTACATTGCAGGTTTTGAATGCAAGACTACTTTATTACAATTATGAATTTCCACACTGGTGTTAAAGGTAGGCATACATGTTTAATAACATATATGGTAAAGGATTGGAAGAAGGTTCCATAAGGAGGTGAGGTCTCAAAGGCTATCAAATTTTAGTCAAAATACACTTGAAAATATGTTACACGACCCTATATAGCGAGTTGAGGACAAGATGGAGATGATGAGAATCTCAAGGCCTATGTGAGCTTGGCTAGCCAAAAATAGTCTTTACTTTCAAATGAGGTTGTCTAATTCCGGGGAGCTTCGTTAAGCTAAGAAAAGAGTAACTCATAGTGGTACAGTGTCTTTGAAAACTAAGGAAGCGGGTATGAAGGAAAATGTGTTGACTTGGCAATGGTTTCTTGAGAATACAAGTCTAGAAGTTTGTGTAGAGCCAAGATGAAGCCAAGTTGTAGAGCCAAGATGGTAAAATAGGAACACACTCTCGGGCGGAGTTGTTTCAATGCCTAAGATAGGACCATGAATCCAATTTGTTATTGGTTGGAGTCAAGAAGAAAGAGTACAATCCTAGGGGAGCCAGAAAGTAGTAAGTATTTTTCATGCATTGTTGTTCTTGGTTGTCATTGTGTTCATGTCAAGTGGTCAAGTTTTCTTTTTCATAGATGTCAAAGGGGGAGATTGAACCAAAGAACATGAGAAAAATAGGTCTTACATGTGTTGTTCTTGTTGATTATCATCAATATTTGTAGGTGGTTGTCATCAATAATAAAGGGGGAGATTATTGGGAAATGTTTCAAAATTTTATCATTGATGTCGAGTGTCCATTGATGTCAAAGTTTCCCCAAGTAGTCTCAGGTGTCAAATCATCATGTCATGGTATGCAAGCATGATCTAGGTACATGGAAAACAAGTGATTTATGTGAATGTGTCTTCCCAAGGTTGTATGAAGGCTTCATAAGGTCAAACATGGTCAATGAGATGTGTATGAGGTGTTAATGTGTGCAGTAATCAAAAAAATGGTCAAATTCATGAAGAGTCGGGTAGGTCTAGGCTTAATCCTGGTCCTAAAAAGGTAAGTTAGCATGAAAACATGAGAAATGGATGGAGCTAAAGCATGGAAATCATAGTTGGAGTAGTATGAGCTTAAATATCATGCAGAGGAGAAGTATCAAGTCAAAAATCAAGGTAATAGGGCATGAATATGATCATTCCGGATCCTTTTAGTGAATACAAGCCCAATAGACAAGTGAGGATGATGAGCCAAGGTATGAGGATGAAAACAAAAGCATGGCATGAGCATAATATGATGGTATTTGAGGTGTACGGATTCACAAGTGCTTAAAAGGTGGTTTGAGCACTTATATAGGTTTACAAAGTACATTCTTCGAGATTAAAGAACTAAGGCTGCACAAATTATATGGAGAAAATATTTCTAGAGAAAACCATGATACATTGTTCATTTTAATTCATGGAAGGGTGATCTTTGTAGGTGTGGTCAAAATTTCAGGACCTAAGGAGGTGTTTTGTGCAACTTATGAAAGTTTTTTCAAAACCAAGTTCTTGGAAAATGTAAACTAAGCACTCTAACTTATTAACACTCAAGAAAAAATGAAAATCCTCCTTCAGATAAATCATAGAATTAATTTTTTAAGAGCACTCGGACACGAAACTTTTAGAAAAGTTTTAGGTCAAAAGGAGCAAACAAAAAGTTCTATTCAATTTACTAACATGGTTCTTCTCTCTCCAAACCTCCTTTAAAGTGATGGACATGAAATTGAATGTTTTGACTCAAAATCAACTTTGCAAGTGGGAAACATATCGGGGTATAGAACACTCATTCTAGATCTTTTTTTTGATAGTTTAACTTTTCAAGTATAAATTTATTGCATGGACTATACCTATCTTGCATGTTGTGTGAATACGGACCTAGTTTGTTGGTTCCAAGGTGAATGTCCAAATGTGCAATCATGAAGGAAATTTACATGTTCTCTTTTAAGTTTCCCTTTCTCGATTGGTAATGAGATTGAATATGGATTATCAAGAAGACTCAAAACCAAGTCTATTTATTAGTGTTTTGAGAAACAGTGCATACTTTGCAAGTCCTAGAAATGCTAAAACTTCATGATCAAATGGTTCGAGTTGATGATTGCAACTAGTGTGGTAAGTTAGAAAATATTATGGAGCTTCTCAAAAAAATGCTTTAGAATTCTAAATCAAATTTTACATACGTAAATCCATCTCCTTATTAAATATTGTTTTTGTCCTTCTATGACGATCAAGTGGTAAGCTTTCTTAGACCCAAAATATGAAGTTTTCCATATCATTCAATGCGAAAGGAAGGTCTAAGATGATTGAGGAAACATCTAATGAAGATATTACTCATGTGTCTTGGCATGAAAATGAGGTATGAAATGTTGAAAGTCTCAAAATATTTGTCTAAGTGTTTGTGTCTAAAAACCCTACGAGAAACATTTGAAAATCAAATTGTTTCAGATCTAATGGACCTTATATAAAAAAGAATGGATCTTAGAAGTTATGTTTTTATCTTAACCTTATTGAAATATGACTTTGAAGTCTTGACTGACTTGAATGCATGTTTTAGAAGATCTCAAATCCTCTTTCTTGGTCATGAAAGTCTTCTCAAGCTGTGCAAAATGAAGAGCATAAGAATATAGAGTCACATGCAGTCTTAAAGAGAAAGTAGATATCATCCTACTCTACATTCCAAATTTGAAAAGGACTAAAAACTTGAATCTTGTGATTATACAAGCATCCATACAATTGATATACTGAGATCTCCATGACTATAAAAATATGTTCTTACACTAATTTTGCTTCCATAAGCTCAAATAAATCTTGAAGGTAGAACAACAAAGGATGAGGAATAAAAAAGAGTTACAGGAATCATTGTAAGCCCTTGTAATTTGATAATTGGAAAAAGTCGATTAGTTGTTACAAATCAAGAAATGGTCGAAAATATTCTTTGTAGAAGAAAGTAGAATCACAGGGGAGTTTAGGGGCCTCATATTTTTCATCATTTGATCTCAAATAATCCTTAGAAGAGCTTGTAGATCATGAAGAAGAAATTGTCATATGTCGATGCAAGAAGACAAACTTTGAGGTACTTTTTGTAAAGTCCTTTTTCATGCACTTGTACGTATGAAAAGTGATTGATTTGAAGAGTCTTTGTAAGTGAAAGGTCAAGGGTCATTTCAAGAGGTTATGCTTGTTTATAAAAGCTTATTTTTGTGCATGTAAATGTTGTTAAAAGTGATGAGAAATGATTGTTGGTTTTGAGATTAAGAAGAGTGTTGAAACTATGGAGAATTAGGAGAGGAGAAGAGAAGAAAAGTTAGTTGAAACAATGATCACATTAGGTTGGTGTAAGAAACCAGGTGAAGAAGGTGATCCAAGATTTAATGAAAAAGGTCTAAGTTATTGCTCAAAAATTTGGGAGTGGGTGCTTTCTAACAAGTAGGTGCTTGTCAAATCAGTCAAGTGGGTGCTTGGCTTTGTATTGGAGTGGGTGCTTCAAATTTTGGAGTGGGTGCTCACCACATGGTGAAATTATTATAACATTATAGGACAATTTTTCCAAGCAAGTTCTCTTATTTATGTGGATTTTTTTCCCTTGATGGGTTTCCCAACTTATATCGTGTCTTCTCATGTGTTCATGTGTGTTTGTTCCTCTTTCTCTCTCATGGTTGAATACTCATGCTTATAATGGTTAAGAAAGTAAAGTTTGATTGTTTGAATAATTGTAAATTACTTTAACTAATTTTAAGAGCACCGATTCACCCCCTCTCAATTCCTATAATCTCTAACACATGAAAACCTATTTCATATTGTAATATCGAAAATATGATGTTGGTCAATCTAGTGCTCCTACTCCCTCTACTACCTCTACATGCTTTATGTCCACTCTTACCCATACTACCTACCTCCTATCATCCACCATTTCTATGTCTATGGCTACTACTTCCCCACCTGTCATGGCCCCTCTTGATTGTATATCTGACTCCATCCCTACCAATATCCTTGATAATGCCATCCAACAAGATAATGTCAGTACTGATGATTCCAATGATGAGGATAATTTCATAGAGGTTAACGATGACACATTATGTACTCTTAAATTTACTCCTATCAAAATTTATGAATCCTACTTCTAAGATACTTTCGTTGCTATTGGCCCTAATGAATATCAATTCAAGAAGCCTCCTCCTTCCACTAATGCCATGATACATTTTCAAGGGTTTGTCCATACATTAGACATTATACCACCTCCTTCATCTCCCCAAGTCCACTCTACACCACAGCTTGACCCCTTCACATGCACTCTTTTCATACATGACTCTTATTGGCCTCACATTCCATTTGACCCCACTTTCTCTAACTATACTTGTTTGCACACATGATGGCTTATCCTGGCCTAGATTCAAACTTACCGATCTCCTCCTTCCACCTCATTCCCCTCACCTTTATCATGGATGTGTACTTATTCTTGTTTCTTATGGTCTCCACGTCTTTCATTTATCAACCTTCCTTACGCGTACTCCTCGTTCCTCTCCACTCACACTTAGGAAGTCTTTGCTTCACTTTATTGGTGGCACTCTAAACCCCAATCATATTGATATCACATTTCCTATGTCTTTTAGTTGTATCTCTATTTGTAATGATTCATTCCTTGGCTATACTCAAAATCTCACTCGTTGGAATGCACACAATTTTCCATAACCACCTTTTACTAATAAAGAATATGTTATGGGCATGTATAATTTATGCCTCACGGGATCTTTTTATGATAAATTCCACATTGTTGCTTACCAAGTCTCTGATCCAAATCCAATCAGCTATGATCTTGACACCGATGACCTCCTAGATGATTTTACTTGATCCTTTTCTACATCACACACTCAGGGGAATCATGCTTTCTCCCCCTCTTTTATTCATGCTAATTGTCTCTAGTATATACTATCACACTCCACGCTCCACGCTTCATGTCTAATCCTTCTAAGCACTTTCAAACCCCTTAATACACACATTGTATCATCATTACCCTATGACGCACTCTAGTTCCACAAATCATACTCAACTGTTGAGGGTCTATTTCTGAAATGAACCTCACATCCACTTTGCACATTTTACGATTCGTGTTTCACGATACATCTTTCTAGCATCTATTCTCATATAACACATTATTTGATGGCACAATCTTGTACTATGGTTCATTCTTAAGTGTTAGGGTTCCTATAAATGAACCTCATCTCATAAAAAAGCTGTTGGGGGCACATTGCTCCTATCATCTTCACACTTTACATACCATTCCATCACACTCATACATTACATTTGCATATCTTGGTTACATCTACTCTTGCTAGCTTATTTTATTTACATGTTACACTTTGTTTTCCATGCTAGACAGATTCTTAGTATGTCATCATATTTCTATATATACACATGTGCATTCACTTGGTATTTTTACGGTGAATGCAAATCTCTTCTGATTCTTACACTCCATAATGATGTTTGGCATTGTACCTTTTACCAGTCCCACCGAGGCTCCTAGGGCATATATTTTCTTTACTATCACATACTACATAGGTTATATTGCTACATGCCTCGCATTACAGTCACTTTACCTTTCATTGATTTACACATGCCTTGATATACTATTTATCTTTCTAACATGCTAACGGGTGCTTCATGTGTAGCATTTGTCTTGCAGGTACATACAACCATGGTTATCTGATACATTTTTTTGATATTTTTTTCTATTGTATGTTATTGTTTGTGGGCTATGACCTATGTATTGTATGCTCATTGTATACTTTTGGCCACTTCAATCCTGATTGTCTTGCGACATTGTGAGTGATGTCTCATGTTTGAAACCTATTTTTTGTGGTCCATCTTGTCTCGCACACTTACTTGATACATTATCTTCTTTTGCATGCTAGTTTCTTTTTCTACTAACACATATTTCTATCTAATTTTTTTGCATGTGCCTTGGTTTCTACCATGCACATCCCCTACCCCTTGCAGGTATCCTATTCATATCAGCATCAGGTCTTCTCTTTTGGGACACATTCTCCTACACACATCGCATGTACCCCAAACGAGGGGGGCATACATTGGGTGAACAAATCACCTCATAAAACAACTCATAACTATAGTACAGATCTACAGACTACAAAATTGACACAAGAACACAATTGTAGACACAAAATCATGCACGTGGGTACATTTCTAGGTCCTAAAATCATGTTAGCATTTACATGGTTCCTAAAAAAAAAACTATTGGTTGATAACTATTGTTGGCCTCTTTTCTTTCTCTCATATATTCTCTTTGGTTTTACACACCCTCTGACCCGAGTTGAAACTGGACTTTTTATATTTTATGGCTTCGGACACTAGCACCCATCCAAGAAAACATCGCTCAGGCGCTCTTGTCCCCTCTAGGCACCCCCGACCCTTTTTTATCTTACTCCTTTTTAGGGTATCTTTTATATTTTGGGCATCTTTTTCACTTATGGGTTGGCCTTCCATTTGTCAATTATGAAATTCAAACAAGGGAATCATATAAATACATATTTATGTGTTCAAAATCAAGGACCAAGCACTAAACATTACTATTACCATGTAAACTTGCATTCAAAATATGCCTAAAGCACTCCTATACATTCATCTAGCATACATTCAAGGGACAAGGGACTACATATACAACATAGGAAGGGGAATTTTATTTTATTCCATCCACACATTTGCATCTTAGAGAAAATCTAGTTTGTTATCAAGTACAACTTGCTCAAGTGAATCCTAGGGCACAATTTATACACATACTAACAAGAACTACATGGAGTCTAAGATGTAGTTCAACTTGGCAGTTGCAAGTTCACTCTCGGGGTGACTCCAGGTTAGTCCAACTCCCCATTATGTATTTTTCTTTTTAGGTTTGATGTAGTTTGTGGGCTTGTGCAAGTGAACATCTCTTTTGTAGGTTATAGGTATCATCAACGATCATAAGTACGAACAACAGGTGATCAACAGAGTGATTGTGAAGAACTTGTGACACAACAAAAACCAAATCTAGATATTTTTTGCAATCACAGTGTCGATCCGGTCATCGGCGTCGGCGCCCTCTGTCTGTTGCGGGCACCCCTTCCTAGCCTTGTTCATGAGCTCCAAAATTTATAAATGTTAGTCACGACATTTTTCACTTCCCATTCATCACTTATCCCTACCTAGATCAATTCCAAATTGTGTGGATATCAGCTAAGTCATCTTTTTCTATCTCTGTTTAGGGTTTTATACTTTAAATCTTAGTTTTATTGTGTCATTATTGTACTTTATTTTTTATACATCAGTTACTCTATAATTAGATTTAATTCATATTAAATTAAATCATTTGGTGAACCCAATCGATCAAACCCAACCTTACTCCTAGGCATTTTATCATCTTTTTACCATGGCTAAAACCTATGACCTCATTATCGATGCGAGACCTTCATGATCTCCAAGCTCATCTTGTTGACTGAAGACTTAGATCTATTTGTTTCTCATGAGGAAGACTCCAACCTAGCTAAGATCAACCCTCCCACCTCTAATAATTATTCCATTCCTATTGCCACACAACCTCCCTCTTCTACCCTTCCACCTACCTTTGTTGTTCCCATTTCCATTCCTACTCATACTAACCATCCCACTCCACCTCTTATCTCTCACACACAATAAGTCTCCTCTTCTGGAACTCATGACCTAATTTCTTTATATTAGGACCTACAAATTCAAATCCATCAACTTCAACAAGCTACTTCATGCTCCTCTCCATCTCTTGATTCCTTATTGCTCCTTCATACCCCTTTCGCACCCGTCATTTCTACTAACCCACTCCTTCATAAATTTTTCACCCCTAAGCTGCCCATTTTCAATGGCCATGGTAACCCTCAAGAGCATCTTCGATATTTTCACGTGGCATGTTTCGACTATTGATCATGCATTACTAGCTAAGATATTTCCTAGAAGTCTTTAGGATTATGCCATGTGTTGATTTTGTGATCTACCTGTTCATTTGGTAACTTATTTTACACATCTAGACGATGCTTTTCTTGTTCATTTTTCTATCAATATCAGCACCAAGATGTTTTACACACAACTCGCTCAAATCAAAAAAAGATCTAATGAACATCTAGCTAATTATGTTTTACGATACAAGAAAAATCTAGCTAAGATGACCAATGTACTTGTTGATTCTAAATTGCAAGATATTTTTGTTCAAAGCCTCTTACCACCACTTTAAGAGAGTGTTATCTTTGAGACATCTCCTTCTTTTGATCAATTATGCCATACGCTTAAAATGCGCGAGGTCAAACTCTATCTATGGGAAAATTAAAATATCATGATTCACTCCTTCATCCTCTTCTAATAGGTTTCAATATAAATCAACATTCAAGCCATCTCCTAAGCCCATCAAAGCAAAGGCAAATGCTGTTAATGTTGTCTCTCCACCTAAAAATATTCAATGGCAACCTCCAAATCATACTTTCACCAAATTACCTTATGCACCTCAATTTTTCTATTGCCTCAACTCATTAAAAGCAATCTAATCACCCTTCCACCACCACTCAATCTTGATCCATCTCACCCCTGTGGCCGTAATTATGATGAAAATGCTAAATGTGACTATCACTAATGTATTGGGCATTCTACTGATCGCTACTTCAAACTCAGGCATCTCATTCAAGATCTTATTGACAATAATTCACTCGAGCTCCCTGATCCATCTACTTCTAAGCCAATCAACGATAATAAAAAGCTAAAATATTTAATGACCCTTTTCCTAAGCATGACACACAAGCTCTTGATTCTTCGTTAATCATACATATCGAGTTGTACACCCTCCTTCATCAGGGGCCCTGATTTCCTTGTCGCTTTTTTTGATGCATCACCACCATTCATTTCATTTTCATATCATGATTATCATGCTACATTCACTTTTAATTCATTACATATCAACGCTTTTATGGGTTTGTATACCATCAATAACACCGTGATCTATTCAATGCATTCCCTATTAGTGTATGCTCCATTGCACTTCTCATGGCTATCAAATTTCCACTATTTATCACATATCTAGTTCCTAATTCTTTTAGCTACATCAGGCTTCCTATTACAGTTGGGCCTCTTACCATGCTTATGTCATTCATTGTGGCATCTTCAATCAAAGGTTGTGACATGCTCTTAGGTCTTCCTTAGCTCCGCATCACCCAAGCCATTCCCTCCATGAATCATTTTTGTCTTAAGTTCATTCATAATAAACAAGTTATCACTCTCAAAGGCGTTTCACCATGTACACCATTTCCTAAACCTAGTCTTGATGATATCTTTACACTAGTTACAACATCTAGGCATCCTGGCCTCTCAAATATAAGGCACACTCTACACTTAGTTCCTCCTATTCACACACAACCTCTTTGCATGGCCTTGTCATTCTCATCGGTCCACTATTCTACCTCATAGGCCTAAGTCCCCTACTCAAGAATCCCCTTCACATAAGTGTTCACCACCTCCTTCACCACATATGTCTCTTTCACATATACGTCATTACTCCCATACTCCACCAATTTTAGAGCATCGTCACATGCCTTTATCTCCTCGGATATCGAGTGGAGGGCCCTTTCCCTTCACTATCATTGGATAACCTTCTATCATCCTCACACTTGGGGGAATCATGCTTTCTAACCCCTCGTAGTATCATCAAGTTCTCTATAGTATTTATTATCGTGCTTTGTGATCCACACATCTAATCTTTCTCACTACTCTTACAAACTTTGATACACACTTTGTAACATCATTATCCTATGACGCACTCTAGGTCCATGGTTCATACTCAACTACCAAGGGTCTAAATCTGAAATTAACCTCACTACATTCACTTTTAACACTCTATGCTTCATGATCTATCTTTCTAGCGCACATTTTTAAAACCATTTCCCGATAATGCACTCTTATTCTATGGTTTATTCTTGATTATTGAGGGGCCTTTTATAAATGAATCTCATCTCATACACATCCATTGGGGTGCATCCTGCTCCTATCACATTCACTCATTGCATACCATTCCATCATATTCATACACTGCATTTACATATATTGGTTGCACTTACTCTTGCTTGCTTATACTACTTACATGATGCACTTTGCTTACTATGTTAGTCAAGATACTTTGTATGTCATTATCTTTTCATATACACATGCATATTTGCTTGGTCTCTACTTGTGAATGTAGATCTCTTACAGGTTCTTACATGATACAACAATGCTTGCACTTTGCACCTTTTACCGGTCCCACCGAGGCTCTGGGAATATACTTTCTCTACTATCACTTACTACACAAGTTCTATTGTTATATATTATTACCATTACTTTACCTTTCATTAATTCATACATGCTCATAACATGTTATTTATCTTTCTAACATGCTAACGGGTGCTTCATGTGTAGCATTTTCTTTATAGGACTATATGCCACCATGGTTAACTAACATTTTGCTTGATATTGATTGATTTTTGTATACTATTGTTTTGCAGGCTATGCCATATGTCTTGCTTGATCATTGTTTGTATGATTTTTTCCTCTTTGGCCCTAATTATCTTGTGAAATTCTGAGTAATATCCCATGTTTCAAACCCTCTTTTCATGGTCTAATTTGTTTACACACTTGTTTTTACATTGTCTTCTATTGCATGCATGTTACTTTTACTACTAACACATATTACTAGCCACTTTGTTTGCATGTGCCTTGGTTTTTACCATACACATCCCCTAATCCCTATAGGTATATAGTTCAATCAGCATCGGTCCTCTCTCTTTTGGGCCACACGCTCCTATAGTCATCACATGCACCCCAAATTAGGGGGCATACATCGGGTGAACAAATCACCCCTACAACATCTCATAGCTACAATAAATATCTGCACAATACAGGAACAACACACAAATACACTCATAGAATTACCCAAAACTCTGACTTGGGTTCTTAGCATAACACAAACACTAGCGCCCAGACTCAAACAGTAGTGCACGAGTGCTGCTTCCTCCCCTAGACGGTAATGTTCTTTGGGCACATACTATCAAGTTATCAAATCAACACAGTTCATAGAAGCCTTCAAAGTAGTTCTATAGTTATAGGCACTTTCCTCCAATTACATAATGAATTCAATGTCCTTGAAACTAATTCGAATAGTCGGGACAACGGGAAAAAATCGGGGACGCACCATCTACAGTGGTGCTTATCGGGTAGAGTCATGGATGGAGAATAACACTAGACCTCTCCCCGAAACACTTTCTCTTTAGCGTGAGATCGTCATAAAAACTCTCTTAGCATGAGATCGCCCAAAAAAAAATCACTCTTGAGCATTTCAAAACACTTTTCTATCCTTTTACACTCTTACACATCAGTGCACACTTTACTACTACTTTTACATACTTTATGCAATTTTTTCGTATATATGACTTTGACTACTCTTTTGCTCTTCTTTTACAGGATCATCCTTAATACGCAACAAGAAGTAGCCTACAACAACAAATAAAATCACAACAATAGGTACAACGTAGCACATACGCTCCACCCCTAGGCTCAATTTCCTTTCATGGTCTCCAAAGTTCACTTATGCATCATTCCACGCTTCACTTGTCCACTCGGCACACTATTCACCACTCCTCTATAGGATCAAAAGGTAAACATCTCTTATCTACTTTATGTTATTGATTATTCACTCAACAACATAAAGTGGGGGTAAATGTAGACACAAAATCACACCCTTTAGTACATTTTCTAGGTTCTAAAAGCACGCTAGCATTTACAGGTTCTAAGCAAGAAAACTAGTGATTGATAACTATCTTTGGCATATATTATTTATCTCTTGCTCTCTTTGGTCTTACACGCCCTACAGCCCAATCAAAACTAAACTTGTTTATCTTGCATGGCTTTAGACACCAAGCACTAGCCATGATAACAACGCCCAGTGCTCATGTCCCCTTTGGGTGCCCCTGACCCTTTTCTATCTTACTCGCTCCTTTTGGGTCTCTTTTATATTTTGGGCATCTTTTTCACTTATGGTTCGGCCTTCTAGTTTTCAATTACAAAATTCAAACAAGGGAATCATATAAATACATAGTTATGTGTTCAAAATCAAGGATCAAACACTAAGCATTACTATTACCACCTAATATTGCATTCAAAAGGACCTAAAGCACTCTAAGGCATTCATCTAGAATCCATTCAAGGGACAAGGGACTACATACACAAGATACACAACATAGGAAGGGGAAGTTTATTTTATTTCATCCACACATTTACATCTTAGAGAAAATATAGCCCGCTATAAAGTGCAACATACATAAGGGCATCCTACGGCATAATTTCTACACTCACTCACAAGAACTACATGGAGTCTGTAATGTAGTTTAGCACTTGGTTGTAATTTCACTCTTTACATGACCGTTGGGTCAGTCCCACTCCCCATTCTACATTTTTCTTTTTATATTTGATGCGGTTTGTGGGCTTGTGTAGGTGAACATCTCTTTTGCGGTTAGACGTATCATTGGCAATCATAGTGCGAACAAAAATGATCAACAAAGAGAAATTGTGAAGATCTTACGACACAACAAAACCATATCCAGAGCTTGTAACGCCTCTAACATGACTGGTACCTATGATGACTTCTACTATAGAAGGTTCAAACATTGACAGGTGATTTTTTCTTAAGATGATGTACTCTTATGACTTGGGAAATCATGTTTGCAGTAGATAATAAGTCATCTGTTGAACAGTACATTTTGTCATGTTTTTGCTTAATTTAAATGGAGCAATCCATCTCCTTTATGCAGAATAAATTCACTGCTTTGAATTGAGAAATTTAGTTTCCGTTTTCATAAATTTTGTATTCAGAACAACATTACCTTGGATCAATTCCATTGATCCAAGGTATGCTTTTAATTCATGACTTTGTGGTCATAACGACCAAGTCAGATAGATCAGGTGATCTCTAGATTCTAATTGTGCTAAGTCAAGAATGAACTCTTCAGACCCCTACTTCATATATGAATTTTGATGATTAGTTTGGTTCTTCTTTTGTTAGTAGAATGCAATACTTACTAGGAACATGGAACCTAATAATAATTATGTTAAAAAATTAGTGACTATAGCCTTAAGTTAAATCTAACCTATGTCACTATGATCTTTTGTTAATTTGGGATGCTAAGACTTAAACTAAAGACTTACCTATGGACCTATGTAGGTTCCTAAATTAATGTTTAACCTAACTTAAGGTATGGCTAACCAAAAAGGGGCCTAAGGGATGACATGGTAAATGGGTTGGTCGGTGGCATCGATTTCTAGATATTTATTGGGAATTAATGCAGTCTTATCCTTTGGTGCTACCAACTTTGGCATGGGCATGAGGAAAAATAGGGAAGGATGAGTTGGCACCTCAGTCGAGTTTAGTTGCATGCAAAATTTGAATTTAGTCATTGCTAAATATAGAGATGGTGGTGGCATGGGAATTAGAGGGACTGATAATCCTATTTTGCATTTAATGTTTTTGAAAGTGGCAAAACTGCTAGGAAGGAGAAAGAGGGGGTTTTGGTTGTTTTGATATTTTGTTCATTTTCGAGCCTAAGATCTGCATGAGGTTGTTTCTACTCTTTGAACCTCCAGTTCGATTCTTGCATGACTGTTATTCTTACATAACATGGAACTATTAGAATGGGCACTATGAAAACTATAAAAAGAATAGGAAAGTGTTGAAGGTTTTGTTGGCATTTCGTGGGGAGGAAGAAGCTATTGAAGTTATGTTTGGAGATCTTCTAATGCGAAAATTGAAGACAAGAGCTCTATCAGGAATGATAGGCTCTATCCATTAAGTTTTATGCTTTTACTTAAATGTTCATAAAAACAACTCTACTCTTTGGAATAATTTGGTTTTATTTTGTTGATAAGATTATTCTGCTAGTGGTTTTTGTGTTGTTTTTGGAAATGCTTTATCGACCCTGTGATCTAGGTTTCGGTTTTCTTGTGTGGATAGTTGGGTTATGCTTTAATCTCTCTACATGGGCTTGAGTTCAAAGCCAAAAAATTGTATGTGATCTTTGTTGAACAATTTAAACCTTGTAGGTAACTCGGTTGCTTAAATATGAGGATCTTGTTCGAAATGATCTTGTTTCATCTCTGTTGGAAAACTTCAGTTTATAAAACTATTTGAATATCTTGACTGTTGTTTGATCTTACATGATTATTTTTGGGAAGATAAAACTCTGCGACTCTAGCTAAAACATATTCTTCTGGGTACTGATGAAAGGCTCAAAATTAGAGAACTTGTATGAATTCTTATCGTTGTCTGTGATTTGTGATTCCAGTTATTGCGAGTAATTCTTCTGTTACAAATTCTCTGACCCTTTTGGCTATTATGAAAGGATAAATTTTATTGTGGGTTTGTTGGGAAATTGTTGGAATGACTAGTAGGACTTGCATGAATTATTTCAGTTATTATTTGAAGATCTGTGATGGGACTCTTGTGTTAAACTCTTTTAATTGAATAGTCATCTTTATAGAAGTTTGATCTTTTTGATTCAAGTAAGAAGGTATGAAATACAATTTTATTCTTCTAAGTTTGTAGGTAACCAATGGATTTGTGGCTCTTGATGCAAAAAGGGGGAAACCTCTCTTGAGCATTGGTTAAACTGTAACTTGTTTATTGTTGTTACCTATAACATCTGATTACTCTATTAACCTTGCTTTGATGTTCTATTTTGGCATGATTCTTAGACCCCTCGGGTCAATAATCATGGTTTTAGTTCTTTTATGAACTAAGGCAAATGTATCTCCATGGAAAAGGAATGCTTGCTCTTGACTTAGCTATACCGTTATGCATACTTATCTTCTTTTAAGGATCTAAGTTTTAGGAAGTTTATTGCAAACTTATCCTTTTGTTCATCTCTTTTTCCTCTCTGAGTCCTTTGGGGGAATGAATTAATTATTGTCTTTACGGATATTGAAGCTATCAATATCATCTCCTTGAATGATGAAAGGTAATGGAATGTTGTTATTTTTCATTTCCTTCCTTTCTTATGGTTTTTAAGTGTTCAAATAATCTGAGCCCAGAGTATTCTCTGATTGGGATTTTGGTTTGTGACATTGAAACCGACCTTGTCAATATAGGTTCTTGGTTTCGTAGTGCTCTCTTTTTAATCATGCTAGAACTATGAGGTAGTAATATCTCTCTTTCCTTTAACCTTCTTTCAGTCTTTGGACTTGGTAAAGTGGTTGTCCCTTCTCTGGACTGTTTTGATATGCAACTTCTTGACTATTTGATGAGATTGAATGTAGAATGTGGTTAGGGAAGTTTAGCTGAAGTTGAAAATATTTGGATGGGTTATTGTGTTTGGTTGGAAATATTTGTATAGATCATTGTGTTTGGTAGAAAATATTTAGATGGTTTATTGAGTTAGATCTGAATGATAAATCTCTTCATTCTACTCACTTGACTTAACTATAGAAACGATGTATATTTTTGGGATTGAGTGTTAACTTATTTACTTGTTAAAATAACCTTACCTCTTTATGAGGTCTGATTTAACTTGTTTTGGCTTTTAACTTAAGTTGGTTCCTAGATCTGAGCTTGAGTATTAGGATACTCAAATCAGGGACACATTTAATGATATGATGTTTGGATCATCCTAAACTTATTCTTATGCTTTTTAATTTTGATTATTGGCATCTCTAGACTTAGGATGAATCTAGGTTAATGAAATATTTGGATGAAAAGTAATGTTTGTAAATGATCTACTGTTGAGCTATGCCTATAAGATAGTTAGGGTAGTTACCTTCTTCTAGTTAAATAGGTTAAACTGAGTAAGGAAACATGTACAGAAATGTATGAAAGATTAATGAAATGTTACTTCTCTTAACTTATTGTTTTAATTCTTTGGATAAAAGGAAGATAGGATGGTAGGATAAAGTGGTTGATTTCATGTCATAACCTTGATTTTGATTGAAGTTTATCTCTTCTCTTTCTCTCTCTTGGGATTGTATCTCTTTTGGGCATAATCTTTTTGAAATGCCTCGGAGATCAATTTTCATAATAGCAAAGTTCTTTTTATGAAACAGTTAGCTAAAAGCACATCATTTTAATGATTTAGTGCTTATCATGCTCAGTTCAATGAACTGATCTATGCTAGCAATTTTACAGATGGACTTCGTAAAAGATGAAAGGAGAAAGATCTTAGAAAGTTACATTTATTTATCAAAGGGGCTGAATCTTTATTATGTTGAGATATGGTTTCATTACTAAAATGTACTTCATGGAAAAGAAAGTTATATCAAAAATTATTTTAATATTGTTGTTTGGCGCTTAATATTGTCTCAAGTGTTTGGAATTGTAAATGTACAATTTCTCCTTTATGAATAAAAGGTGTGCGAAATTTGTTTGTACACATTGTAATTTCCTTTTGGCATATAGTGAATGGAAATGATAAGTAATACTCTATTTTTCAGACAGTAACATACTTTATGGTTTGGAATAGAATAAACAGAGATCTGAAATGATATTTGTATTACCTTCTCTAGTGAAGAGGAAACTTATAAAGTTGACATACTCGCACTGATATTCAACCAGTTCATTAGACTATAATTAAAACAAATGATTGTTTGAGAATTAAACTTTGATAATAATTTATAATGTACAATGGGATTATAATAGACTTTAACCCTTAATAAGGGAAAGGAAAGACAACTCCTTGAAATGAATCATAGTCTTAATTTAAGACCTTTTTGATATGAATCCTGATTGTTACTTGTAGTTAGTGAAGGTGTGCTTTCTCATGTAGGCTTCCTTAATAAAAAAAAGAGATGTCGGGAAAGAAAAATAAAAGGGAGTTAGACTTCATTTCAATGAAGTCTAATATGGAAAAGGACTTGCTCAGAACTTATATAAGCTAGGGTTGTATCAAGTGAGTAAATATATAACACTTTCATGTGTGTTGGGCCTTTTATGTAAAATATGAATCAAGATGTTAATAATTTAAATCATAGCATATGAATTGGATTGGAAGCATATCTATCTACATAACTTCATCTATTGCAGCTTTAACTCTGAATCCTGATGGTTTAGGAACCTAGTTATTTAGTAGGGTTGTTATAATTAATCCGTAACGAAGAAATTAATAAGATATAACTTTCTATCTAAGGTATGTTCGTCCATATGAGAAAAACTCAAATGGATGTTGACACATGCCAACATGCAGTGTAGTACCTTCGTGATGACAAGGGTATTCAAGAGGATACTAGGTTGCAGTTGACATGTTTCAACACCCTTAAGAGTTTGTTCAACTAGACTAACATAAATTCTCGAATTGATCACGCTTCTACCCTACGTAAACATAGGGGCACAATCTAGTGTCGAGGTCAACTCACGTTGACTTAGGATAAATAGACACGCCCAATCGACATAAGTCGATTGAGTATGTCTATGTACCCTTAGTCATCGTAAGCAGTCCTCCACACTAGGCCATGTTGCTAACCTTGGCTAGGGTTAAATCTTGAACAAATGGACTGACAGAAGTCAGTGAATACCATTCTAGATAACAGATCAAGTAGGGTGAAGGACTTATTTCGTTTGTGAGTATGTCATCTAGGAATATAAACATGAACAATATGTTTAAAATATTTGGCCAAAGTATCGCAAATTGTTGGTTGTGTTGTCTTATGTCACCTAGTTTAAGAAACGGGATTTTAGATGAATATCGGTAATGAGATGTTCGAGATAGGCCTCTTAAACAGTAACACGTGATACCTCAAAAAGGGTAAAGGAACCAAGTATATGTAGTATACACATTATAAGGTTAACATGAAAGATCAGTATGATACTGAGTCATGAAATGAGAGATCGGTGTTTCACCAAGTCATTTACAGTTGCATATGGTTTCTGTTATGAGATAGATTAGATTTGGAATGTGTGTTCTAAATTATGTTAATTTACAATAGAGAATATTATGTAAAAATAAATTTAAAAAATCCCTTGTTTCTAAAGTCTTAAAATGGGAATGTTACAAAGCTTATGCGTAGTCATGGGTGCCCATATCAACTCATCACCGCCTAAGATCCCCTATCCTGCTGGGGTGGCCTGCCCGGCCTTGTTCGTAAGCTCCAAAATTTACAAAGGACAATCACAACATTGTTCAAATCTCATTCATCACTTCTCCCCGTCCATATTAGTTCTAGATTGTTTGGATATCGCTTAAGCAATCTTTTCTTTATCTCTTGCTTAGGGTTTTATAATTTAAATATTAGTTTACTTGTGTCATTACTATACTTTATTATTTATACATCGCTTACTCAACAATTATATTTAATTAAAAGAATTAAATTAAATCAATGATCAAAACGGCCCAGAATCGACTTGGGTCTAACGCACAATCTGATACTAGCGGCGAGAATTAAACACTAGTGCCTGGCACCCTTATCCTCTCATGGTCGCTAAGGTCTTAGGCACACATACAAAGATTTTCTTAGTACAACACTTCACATAGAAGTTTTACGATTACATGCATAGAGCTTCGCTTATAGAATGCATTTTATCTCCTTCATTGGAATAACCAATACAATAAAAACTAATTAGAGACAATTAGAACTAAATCAGGATATACCATCTACATTGATGATTATTGGAAGATCATGGAATGAGATTAAAGTTATACATCTCTCCCCAACACTCACTCTTGGAATGAGATCAGCCAAAAAAATCGCACTTGGCATGAGATCACCTATAAAACTCGTATTTGGCGTGAGATCGCCCAAAACCTCACACTTGGTGTGATATCATCCAAAAAACTCTCACTTAGCGTGAGATTGCCCAAAAATCTCACTCTTCACAAAATTTCACGACACCTTTATATCCTTTACAAACTTTTACAACAAGTGCACACTATCCTTTCACGATACTTTTACACACTTTTACATATTTTCCTCAGATTTTTCATATACAATACTTTGACTACTCCATTTTCTCTTCTTTTGCAGGTCTATCCTTAATACAAGAAGCAGCCTATAATAATAAATACAAACATAATAACAGTACAAGTAACACATACACTTCATGCCTGGGGTCACTCTCCTTTCCTAGTCTCCACACTTTACCGTGCTTCACTTGTCCACTCGGCACGTTATTCACCAAACATGTTATAGGCTTATAAGGTACTCATCTCTTATATACTTTATATTATCAAGTATTCACTCAACAACATAAAGTGCGGGGAAATGTAGACACAAAATCATGTACTTGGGTACATTTATAGGTCCTAAAAGCATGTTAGTATTTACATGATTCCTAAGCAAGAAAACTAGTGATTAACAACTATATTTGTTCTATTTTCTTTCTCTTATTTTCTCTTTGGCCTTACACACCCTACATCCCAGTTGGAGCTTTAATTATTTATCTTTCATGGCTTCAAACACCAATGCCTAGCCAAGACAAGAAGCACCCAGACGCTCATGTCCCTCCTAGGCACCCCTGACCCTTTCTTACCTTACTCACTCTTTTTGGGTCTCTTTTATCTTTTGGGAATATTTTTCACTTATGGTTTGGCCTTCCAGTTGTCAATTATAAAATTCAAACAAGGGAATCATATAAATAAATAGTTATGTTTTTAAAATGAGGGATTATACGAAAGAAAATCAACACGTGACCTTCTTCACACCCGACTTCCCGAGGTCGTGCCCAGACAACCAGAGTGTAGAATAGAAATGGATGTGTATGTGTGATGATGATGGATAAGCTAATGAGGTAACCTTATATCTTTGACATGTAATAATGGGATCTACAAATCTAAGGCAAAGAATGCTCTCCTAACCTAAAGTGGCATGATGGATTGATCTGATATGATAGTAGCTCGTCGAAGACTCCAGTCAATATCAAGCTCTACCGAGATTCTATTCACTTGGTTGTTGAACACATGGAAAGTGACATACGAGTGCCTTGTATAGATTTTTAGAAAAGGTCATGGAAGTAAGAACGAGAGGCGTAATGAAGCCACGGGGACTATGGACAATTTTCTGGTCTAGTCCAGATAGTCTTAGCCTGATCGACTGCTATGTTCAATAATGAAAAGTTGTGCAATGATATCAAGTGGAAGTGGTGATGATCTAAACACTTATGCAACCAATGTCGATATCTATTAAGTTGGCAGGCCCATTGGGTTATGGGACCTAAGGATCACAACCAAAAACTCGTGGAGGTTGTGCCCTGTTATGGTCATGCGCATAATCAAACCCTATTACCAGGAGCAATCTAATAATCGTAGGCTTGATTAGTTGTGATGTTTAACATATTTAGTTGTTCTATTTTCTCAGAGAATGTAGTAGGTATGTGTAAGACTGTCAAACATAAAATTGTATCAATGTCTGTTATCAACTCTAGCCCATTGGGTTGTGGGACCAAAGGATCACAATCGTACGTATTTTCTTATTGTGGGTTGTTGATGGTCATGCGAGAATGAATTGAAATGATCTTGATAAAACAAACTAACTATCAAAGGAAATATAATCTATGTTTTTGGTGTTTTCACAATATATCAGAGCAAAACAATGAAAGCAAACTAATCTAACAAAAGTAAATGTTTTTGATCTTTTCTAGTTTTTAAGCAATGCGTTTTAATATAATAAACAAACTAAATACAAGTAATCAACCAAATGTAGTTGGTTACTTGTGTGAATATATGAATCTAAATCTAAAACAAATAACCTAATTTAATCAAAACCCTTCAAACCCTACCTCAGAGGTGAAAAACAAATCATAGCCCTAAAAGAGTTATTGTTCCCCACAACTTCCCTCATAATGCCAAAGAGTAAACTTTCTAATGATTTGATCAACTTGTAATTGCCTAATCAATTGAAATGAAAAATTTTACTACTCGATTTGATATGCAATTGAAACTAATGATTCAAAATTTACAATTTGGCAAGTGAAACAAACAAACAAGTAATTCCAACCTGGATAAGTAAGAGCTTTGGAAAATCTGGTTGTATATGTGTTTGTCCCCTTAGTTTGTTCCTTTCTTTCTTTGTGTGTTCATATGAGTCCGAGGAATTGAGAATGCAAGAACAACAATAGAAGAAGATGCTTGAGCAATGGTAGCTTGAAGTCAATCTGGTTGCAATGCAAGTAGAAGAGAGATAACATAAGAGATTTGAGCTTGGCTATGCAATTCCTAGTAGGATTATGACAGCAATACTATGCAAGATACACAAAAATTCTCAAGCCTTTTTCTTGAACACAAGCATGGAATATATAAGAATTGGGGTTGGGATGTGCCTTCATGCACAAGGCAAGAAGAGGTAGTTCTAACTAACTAAAGCACATGTAAAAATAGAAGAGGGAAGGAGAACCAAGCAATCAAAACTATTTTTAGACCAATCGGTTCACAAACGCATCCTAAAAGTGAAGTTAAGTGAATCATCGCATGTTAAAAACACGCATGATGGAATCTGGAAAAATCGCTCAGATTGCGCCCTTCTTGGATGGCGATTTCAAAACCACCACCCGGGCATGTGGCGATCCTGCACTAAAGGCTAAAACATGCACGAATGGAGCAGAAGCGGAAAAAGTGTGGAAAAGCTAAGTAAGGATGTCTAGACTACAAATATACATTGTATATGGGTTTAGGAGCTCGGACATCTTCTAAAAGGATTTGAATCATCATTGGGAACTTTTTAAACCATTTTACGACAATGTAACACATGTAATTTTGGGTGTGTCAGAGGACCAAGCACTAAGCATTACTATCATCACCTAAGATTTCATTCCAAAGGCACTAAAGCACTCAAAAGGCATCCATCTAGCATCCATTCAAGGGACAATGGATGCATACTTCTGCATATACTACATATGAAGGGGAAGTATATTCTATTCCATCCACACATACTATTACATTGATATATCCCGCTATCAAGTGCAACTTGCACAAGGGCATCCTAAGGCATCATTTATACACACACACAAAAGAACTAAATGGAGTCTGAGATGTAGTGCAATGATCGGTTGTAAGTTCACTTTTGGGGTAACCTCTGAGGTTAGTCTGAATCCTCATTCTGCATTTTTCCTTTTTGGGCTTGATGTGGTTTTGGGTATGTACAAGTGAGCTTCTCTTTTACAGGTTATAAGTACATTTGAAAATCAAAGAGCGAATATCACGTGATCAATAGGGAATAATTACGAAACCCTAGCAACATAAAAGAAACCAGATTTTGAGCATCTGCACAACCACCAACACCCAGTTCTGGTCTCTAGTGCCTAGGTAGCCCTGACCTCTTATGGGCGCCCATGTCTGGATCTGTTCCGACACTCCAGATTTTTTAGCGACTAGTAACAACCTTGTTTAGATTCTTTTCATCGGTCGTACCTCCTCGGATCACTTCTTGTCCATTCAGAAATCATCTAAGTTCCTTTATCTCTCCATCTTGTTTAGGGTTTTATACTTTACACGCTATTTTGTTTATGTCATATTGTATTTTGGCATTTGTACATCATTATGAACAATAGTTACTATGTTATTGGATTTAATTAATTCAAAATTAAATTAAATCAGCTTTGTAGAGCCATTCCTTCATCTTGAGCATTTTGGGAAGGGCCCGCTCTGTTAAAGTTACCACGCTTGGGTGACTTGGACGACTAAATGTCCACCTATTTGGGTTAGATTTTCAAGGACATAAACCAATGAATGGTATGATTAATAATGTTGGTGGCATGTTCTTTGATGGAAGTGCACTCTTTAATCTTATCATTATACTATTTAGGATCTCCCCATCATTATATCTGCCTTCAAGTACATCAACAATTTCGTATTTCTCAACTTCCTCTAGAGTTAGCTGCTTGATAATTTTTTTCTTAAGAACAACTTCATCCCTCTAGTCAATCCAAATATCATCTAGCTCGGGCACATGTAAATGTAAAGATCCAAGGATTTTTCAGTACCCATCTATAATCAAAACTAATCCTTAGGTGAAAATATTCCATCATTTCCCTATGCATTTTTGCTACAACATTATTAGATTTGAGGTCAAATGAGCACGTGTAATAGCCATAGAAATACGGAAATGAATTCTCACCTTGTGTTTCCCTATTTATACTTATGCGGTCCATCAAAAACATCACCAACTACATGAGAATCCATTTATCACTAGGATACTTAGCGAGAAAGTATGGGGATCTTTGGAATCCTCCTACTTGAATATAAGTGATGGTGGGGAACTATAGGAAAATGCATCCTCGTTGTGAGAGAGTACTCCAAGCCATATCAATACATCTACATTTAATGATATATTTATGAGATATACATATGTTGTTGTAGAAAAAGGAATCATTCACCCTCTGGAAGTGTTTGTGACTTTCTTCAAAAGTCAATTGAGGGTAGAAATTATATACCCTACCTTGGTTTCTCGCTCCTTTTGTTGATAACCCAAGATACACTCTCAACCTAACTGCAATTTAGACTAGGTAGGAAGTCATATAAAATATCCCTGTAGTATGCACTTCCTTGAGTTGTTTGTATAAGGAGCCACTTATTTATCATCCCGGTCGATGTACTTGTCGGTTCTTACAGTATAATGTAGATGTACTTGATACATCCATTCTTGAAAATATTTGGAAACAAGAAGACCTACAACTCTTCTCAACAAGGTAATAATATCATTTACCTCTAATATGAAGTCACTTCAAGGCAAATTCTTAAGAAACTAACCAATTGAAGGTTTTAGCTTCTTTAAATAGTTTTTGTTGAGGTGTTTGGTGCAAGCCAAATAACTTTCATTTTAAGCATGTTGAGCTAGTTCTTGATTAGTTTCAACATACTCATTGAGATCAAGGAGCTTGAATGAATCCTCAAAATATTCAACATCTAATATGATCACAACCCCTCCATCTTGATTCTTCATAGTCTTTGTGTTAACATCATAGTGACTTACAAATGACTATGACAACAAACTCGGGACATTGTGTTAATGGTGGGAAGGTTGTTATGAGTGTTATTCCATTGTCGAAGATAGCGTAAATTCAATGTGACTTAGATGCATTATTTTCCTAGTCCAAAAAGCGGGAAGGTCAATGTGCCCCAATTATGTATATCTTAGTTGGTCTTTATTGGAATCAATATTAGAAGGGGGCACCACTACTTGATAGATGTATCCCATTGCCTTCTCCTTGCCTTTAGATGATTATGTCATTGGCTTAGAAAAGAACACTAAAATTCTACAAAGAAAATCTTCGGGGAGATTCTGAAACAAAGTTGGAACTATCCACATACTTAAGAACCCCAAAAACATGAAAATTACTCGGGTGGGGTATTTCCCTTGTTCCAAACTTAAAAAATCCTTACAAACACTCAATTAGAGATTCACACTTGCCTAGCAACCCAAGAATTATGATAAACTTGTTGGGAGTTTACACTTGTTTTATACCTTCAAAAAATTGACTTGGAATCTTTTGGGGTGTCCTTCTTGACGATCAACCTGCAAATCTTGAAAAAGACCAAGTCGGCGTTAGGATATGCCTAACACCTTCAAAGTTCTGATACGCTTGTCGGGGTTTCTCCATTGACAAGCAGTTCAAGAATCTTTACATGAACTCTATCAAGGTTTTTAACATGTTTGTCAAGTCAAAAATCTCAATTAATGTTGTTGGGCTTATATTTTTAATTAAACCCATCTTTCCCCATGAAATATAATAATAAAAAGTAGATGAAAGACACCAAGTAACTCCTAGAGAAAGAATTGAAACTTGGAGGGGGAATAAAATTTGGGGTTTTCAACAACCAAAGACCATGAGAGAAAAACCAAGCATAAAATGAGTTTAAAATTGAACAAAAAGGAGAATGCAAACCTCGCCAATTTGGAAAATGGGTAGGAAGAATTTTCTTTAAATGACACCTAGAAGTGGAGATAATCTCAATCGGGATTTTGAAATTAAAGTAAGCAAGTCACAATAAAATTTCAAATAGTATAAGGTGAAAATGTCGTGGAAAACACCGATTTTATAAAAAGAACGACATTAATTACACATTAGCGACACGTGTGAAGGTCAAATCTAGTTGGCTAAAAAATTTGGTTCGTGTTACACAATAAAGACCAGAGATTAAATACGCAATAGTATTCACTAGATTCATATGGGATATTAACTCCTATAAATAAAGAGTTTAAACCAAATACAATAATCGTCCCCATTTTATCTCAACTACAAAACTCTCCATATTTCCTAAATATGTGAGTTGTTTTAACAACTCAACAACTCACATTATTATCACAAATACAATGTACGCACTAATAAAATATGAATTCCCAACATTCCCCCTTAGTGTGAACATGGGAGAAAGCACATCTCAAGAATGGAAACAAAATCGTATGCCTCCACATACTTTTAGGTCTGCATATTGTTGGCTTGGATCTTGATGTCTGGATCTTGTTGCACATGACCTATCCGCTTCACCATAGTGAATCCCATACCGAATGATCACACTTCCACGATTCACCTACATGCATGAACTCAACAGTTTCTCGCTTTCACTTCCAGTGAACGCTCTTTCACCGGTCGATCAATGTTAGAAGTACGACAGTCGAAGAATCTTAGTAGTCAGAGGATCACTCTAGTTCAATTGCCCTCCTATACAATTATTCTCAAGATCCAAAATGCACATCCTCCTCTTTTCAATCTTTGGCAAGGAATGTATAGCATGTTTTATTTTTGCACACACCACTCAAAGCAAACAACTAAAAATATTATAAAAATGTGTCACCAGTGTTATACGCGACCCCGTCGTTGGTGACTAACGAGAGGCGCTAATCACCCTCCTTCCTCCGTTGCCTCCGACCTCCGGGTTTCATGTTGCTAACTCAATTAGATTTGATCATGGAGCTCAAGTACATATCAAAAGACATAGGATTCTACCGATAATGCATCCAATTGAAATGCAGGGAAAATTTTCTTTTTCTTTTTTTTTTACAATTTTATGACTCTTTACGAATGACACCCTAATAACAACTTTTATATGATAGTAACTCTATTAGCTATCAAACTATTTGATTGACTTTGATGGGACTATTGAAAATTATAAATACATATTTGAGACACAAATTAAAGACTTTGACACTTAGATAAACAACTTTTCGACTAACACAAAATTTTGACTATGGCTTTGTAATAGTGAACCCTCTCTTACTTATTACTAATAGCTCAAATGGGCTTTAACTAAAGAACTATATTGACCTATAAACTCGTCAACAAACTAAATTAATAGCAACCAGAATAAACTTAGACGACAGCTACCGATTTTGACTAGATTTTGATATCGCTTAACACGCATGAGATTGAGTTGTCACTAGTGGTTGTTTCACAGGGATGAAAGACTTTGACGCCTGGCAGAACTTTCAAAGATTATAGGGATCGACCTGTGGATATGCGTGTTTCCAATTTCTCCAGGGGACGAGATGGCTATGTTAACAAGCTAGCCGAGCAATGTAAATGGAGGGACTAACTTAAAGTCATGTGCAAGTATTCTCTCCACGTCCTGCCCAAATATGTTTGGAACGAGCTCTTTATTGCTGCTAGATCGGGTGCTGCTCTACGAGTCGTTGATTAATGCTTTGGATTTTCTTTGGAATAATTCCAATATCTTCTTTGCTTAGTGTCACACCAAAACACTTCCTTCCACACACTCTGCTTTACACCGTCCACACACCAGCTATTTGGCGTTAAAATCAACCAGGACAACAGAGTGCAATGCAGGTGATCTGATTAGCGCTACAGGATGATAACACATCCAATGACCCACCTCACATAACAGCACTTCTGATTTCGTACAGCTGTCTGCTTAGGTAGGCACATGGATCTGAGGACACATATTCTCGGGCATCTCACGGGTCTGCAGATTGAAACAAATAAAATATAACCAATTCGCAAGCTCGATAAATTGATCAAATCAGTTTCATGAGTTGGGGCACTTAGAGATCAATTTGTAGTTGCCCCATGCAAAACTTAAATCTCCATATTCTCGCTGGTACCAAATGAAAAATTTGGTTCAGGTTGCACAATAAAGACCAGAGATTAAACACTCTCTTCACTAGGTTCGTATGGGATATTAACTCCTATAAACTAGCAATCACATGTGTACAATGTAATGTGAACGCCGAATGGTATATATTATTAGATTTAGAACTACAGTTATTACTTTTGTAGTTGATGTTGATAAGGGGTGTGATTGGTAATACTGATTTTCTATTAAACCCAGAACAAATGTTGCGAAATACATTAGAAGGGATGTTAGATAACACTTAGTTGTGCAATATTTGAATACAAATTCAAGTGAGACATTTAAGTTTGCTAATACTCTCTCTCAGAATGTAGTGGATGTGAAGTGTTGTTGTCAAAGTAGATTGAAAGAATGACTAAGTGCTTTAACATATTATCTCTCCATGAAACTAAAATGAGACAGAATGCAATTATTACGCCGAAGGCGTTCCCCCTATGGTAAAGGACCTCCTGACGTTTACGCGATCAGATTAAAATTGACGGTTTGGCGATAACCGTCTGACATTTTCTCATTTTTAACCGTTTTTTTACTGTGTTGTTTGTGAAACCAAGGAGGAACTATTATAGTCGCCGAATCCAAAGATGGATCAAAGTAATTTCGGCTGATTTGCATGGCTATTATAATGCATGGTGAAGAAAGGATGTTCCTCGAATAACTTCTTAAAAGTGTTGCTTGGAAGAAAGAAGAGAAGTTCCTCGAATAATTCTTTAAAACGTTGCAACTTTTAATTGATGCGATTTTCCAACCGCTTTCAAAGCAATTTCGTGAACGATGAATGTCATCTTGAATTTGCAATTCACAACCACCGACTTCTTCTCTTATACTCTTTCAAACGATGGACGGCGAGGGGTACTTTCCTATCGATTTCTCCTGCTTATTTTGCGTTACACCATTTCTTCTGATGTCGGTAATGGAAAGTTATGCGGTACCATCCTTCCCAGCTCACTATATATATCATGTTCGATACCTCTCACAGAAGTAAAAAACAATATTACTTGGGAACGCTTCTGTTAGGAGAATTGAATGGCGCAATTTCAGGATTTCTTGCCAATTATGGTGGAAAAATTGGGTGAACCCGATTTTATGGCGGAGCTTTGTAATGGGTTTCGTCTACTTGCGGATTCCCAGTCTGGTTTGATAACTGTGGAGAGTTTGAGGAAAAATTCTGCTATGTTAGGGGTGGATTCATTGACAGATTCAGAGATCGAAGCGATGGCGAATGAGGGAGATTTGGACGGCGATGGAGTTCTGAATGAGCATGAATTTTGTGTTTTAATGATTAGATTAAGCCCTTTTTTCATGGAAGAGGTTGAGAAATGGCTACAAAAAGCTCTGATCCATGAATCGGAAGAATCCCTCAAAACCATGTAACGATGAAAGTAATGTTTCTATTATTTTCTTATTAATATTATGCAGACTGCAATTGTTTTAGTCACCCTGATTCATTTAGGATTACAGGATTTTATTTTTATGGGAAAATTTTCACTGTGTTCGGTATAGAATAGTATATATCAATCCATGTCTCAAAAGTAATATACGATATTTCATTGTGTTCGGTCTAGAATAGTATATATCAATCCATGTCTCAAAAGTAATATATAGATCCGGATCAAAGAATAGTATATATCTCTATTTGCATAACAAGTAGATTGAATGGAGGAGCAAGCGAATGCAAAAGAGTAAGGTGATGATTTTAAGATATCTTTTTCCCAAGGGAATCTCATAATGTGGACAGAAAAACATGCAAAGAAAAGGAGGTTATAATCTATTAGGTGTGTGAGAACATGTCATAATTAACATAATACTACATGTTATTCTATAGAATTTAATCATACAAGAGGTAATGCATGCAATGATTGTAATTCAAATATATTTGAGTGTGCAAGAGATATTGGATGTTTGACTAATATATCCGTGTTGTAATAAGTCACGTTGAGAATTCCCAAAAGAAAACATAACATAATAGATGAATGATGAGCATAGAGGTGTTTAGTAGATGTTATAGATAATTTTAACCTAAAAAAGTCTTGACAAACTAATTAATCCCAGGTTGTTCAAGTCAACTACCCATATGTACAACATCATCTGAAGGCCATTATTAAAATAACTTGTGTTATTTTTACGTATTTACATTTTGCCCCACTTTAAACTAGAATTGAAGATGCTAATTTTAAGTCAAAAATATATAAAAACAAAAACTGAAAAAGGATATTACATTGATATCTTGTAAAAACTTTTGATCGAACATTTTTTGAGTGCTTGTTAGACAATATGGTGATATGCAAAATCCGCAAGACACAATAGATTAGCATAAGAGACATGCTCAACATTCTCTAAATCCCGGATCTTTGCTTTCTAACTCATAGTCTTTGCAAATATATCATATTATCATACACTAAATTGACTAGCCCAATGTTTACACCCTTTTTTGATTAAGCAACAATATGGTTTATTTAAATCTAAATTAGATTTATACTTTAAATAGATATAGGCTAGATAAAAGTGGTTGTTTTGATTAATAAAATTTCAAAATTAATTACCTAATATCAAAATAGAATTTTGAAGCATGCAATACAAGATATTCACTTGGAAACACAAGGAAATGAGTGCACTTAGCTTGTTACAGAGGATTCTAGAAATTTCGAGGACTGTGAAATCCTAGAACAAGAGTATCTAAACATAGAAATATCTGAAAGTAGATGTTTGGGCTAAAATCTCACATGTACTTAATTTTTGTTTGACTTTGTGTTTGTGTAGTGATTATTATAGGCACCCTTGGTGGTTCCTTCTTAATCCTTATTGTATTAACTTGTCTAACCCTTGTTCTAATTTAGTTTAGGGGCCTAATGGTTCCTACATGTGTTAGGGGTCATTTATTATTGTTAACCTTGTTTCTAGAGGTTTGGGACCACTTAAACATGAGTTGGGTGGGCCCCACCACCTCTCCTTGTGTGTCACTTTTCCCAAACCCGAATTAGGTTAAAAGTGGAAATTATAAGAGTTAATTTTTGTGTTGGAGGTCTCATTTACACTAAAATGGATACCTTGGACCCTACCTATGGATAGGGGGACATTTTGCAAGGCTCAAATGGGATACATAATTTACTTTTCATACAAGAATATAGAAAAATATCAAATTAGTAAAATGATACATACTACCATACATGCACCAAAAATATTCTGTCATTATGCACGGTTGAGAATGTGTTTGATTTTAGAGTTTCTATCTTTGCCCCCAAGATATCTTGTATGTTCTTTGATGGATATCTGGACACAGGTGTTGCTATGGAATGACTCATGGGAATTGAATGCAATCCCGGTGATTGGCATTAGCGAATAACCTTAAAACTCCCTGACATGTTATCAAGTTGATCTTAAGTAGGCAGTCCATTGGTGTTTGGACTTGTAACATAGGGTAGGTATCAAGAATAATACTTTAAATAGATATAGGCTAGATAAAAGTGGTTGTTTTGATTAATAAAATTTCAAAATTAATTACCTAATATCAAAATAGAATTTTGAAGCATGCAATACAAGATATGCACTTGGAAACACAAGGAAATGAGTGCACTTAGCTTGTTACAGAGGATTCTCGAAAGTTCTGGGACTGTGAAATCCTAGAACAAGAGTATCTAAACATAGAAATATCTGAAAGTAGATGTTTGGGCTAAAATCTCACATGTACTTAATTTTTGTTTGACTTTGTGTTTGTGTTTGTGTTGGTGTTTGGTGTTTGCTCTTATAGGCACCCTGATATCTAGAGAGGCTTTAATTTCAAATGTGCATGCAATTTCCACCCTAGGATTCCAAGTAAACTCCAAATATTCATCTCTAAAGTGTCTCTTGCAACGCACAAGTGAATTTTCCTTATTTTTATGTGTGTTGTAACTACCTAGATAACATAACGACTAACATTGCAAATAAAAACTATTTACAATGTCAGAAGTGCTCATTCTTTAAATGTCTCTATAAACTCCACATTACACCAACTTCCTCCTTCAAATAATTAACAAAAGTGGCACATGGCCATAAGAAAGAAGAGTTTCACATTGTTTCCCTATAAGGCCCTTCTCCTCCCTCTTGCCCCCTTCTTCATTTCCCCTATTTCTCCTATAATGTTACACTCCCTCAAGTTTAACTTCTTCAACATATCCCCTTCGTCATTGAAAGGATTGCAGAGATATCTTGGGTTTAAATTTTTTTCCAGCTTCCAATTTTACCATCAATCTAATTTATAATCAAATGCTGGAATGATTACTCAGTCCGCACCAACTTGCAATACTTTTCTTTTCAAATGGCCTCTATGTTGAGTTTGAAATGAAGGAACATGTGTTGGTCTCCAGTGCGTTCACAGTTAATTCTTGATTCCCCTTACAGTCCTATCAAATCTACAAGTAAAAAGGCACACATACCAACACTTGGAGCAAGAAGAAAGGATTCAAGACTATTATCACTCAACTAAAACAATCCGTCATAAATACTACCCTCTACTTTGATAGCACCTCCACTACTACTTTACTCAACACTTCTTGTATCCAAACCGAGAATTTCATTCAAGGGGTATCAAATGTATTCATGTTTAGTGCAAATAAATTTGACCACAAAAGGCTACCACTCATGATATAAAATCTACAAATGTACAGAGGTCTTCATGTATTCATGTTTAGTTCAGATCTCATGATATAAGATTTGCAAATGTATATGTACAAATTTGTAACAAATTTGAAATGTACAAATAGAACCTTTCAATGTAATGCTTCATCTATATTCCTACACTTACACTATCAATCACACCCCTTATCAACATGTTAACGACAATACAAAAAGGATTTTTCAAAAAAGAAACAAACCGAAAAGTAACGCAACCACCGTCTCAAACACATTGTAACACTAACACAATTTCACCCAAATAATTAACTACCCCTCTAAATCAAATAACAATACCATTCGGCGTTCACATTGCATTGTACACATGCGATTGCTAGTGTATAAAAAATCTGAAATGGTTATGGTACATTCTAATTTTCTTTATTACGTCAACGAGTTTGAGTGCATCATTGTTAGAGCTATTTTGTGCATATCTTACAATCATAACATTCCATGAGACCACATTTCTTTGAGGCATTTTGCAAACAAAAAACGGTATATGTTATGTGTTATAGGGATAGTTTTTACTTTTGTAGTTGTGTTTGTTTAAACTATGGGTGATTGATTTTGTATGTGTAGAAATATAGATGAGTCACTTCATTTAAAAAGCGCAAACATGAGGTCCAACCCTTTAAACTATTCAAAATGCAAAAAAGTGATATAATGTACAAAGCTTTGGATGGAAACAACTATAATTTGCATTGTCCTTTCTCGGCATTTTAAATTTTTAGGTATTTGTGTGCAGATGAAGACATTAAAAATGTGTTGTTGTTGGTTAACATAAAGAAATGGGCAACAATAAAAAGGAAAAATTGAACATGTATGTTGAAACGTGTAATTTTGTAATTGTTTGAACTCTTTTTTCATCTAAACCAGTCTATGAGCATAGTCGCAGATTGTTGTAGTTGTTGGGCATATGGGCTCTCACAACAGTTGCACCACTCCTTGTACTTGTTGTTCAAACCTTTTCCCTAATAATTGTGACAACGTCACTCTTTGCCTATGCAAATTGCCTTGGTGAAGAATGCATACAAGGTGACCCCTAGCGTGTGACAAAGAAAGTGATTCCAGGGCTCATGAAGCAAAAAAACCAACTAAAAACTCTGTAAAATTAATCGCATTGAAAAACGTCAAACGGACGTTGAAAAATATATCCTCTTCACACACAGATCTGGCATAATTTCATCATTTCAAGGTCAATCTCAGCGAAAAGAAAGTTCATTAATCCAAGAAATCTACAAATAATCAAATGTTATAAAGTAATTACCTTCTCTGCGCCTCATTCAACTTTAAATACTCAGATTTAACGAAGACTTTGCAAATATTTGCAACGGATTCAACAAGCTGGCAGTCAAAATAGTTCGTATCTTTGAGCGAGTGAAGAAGAAACTCATCGGCAAACCTTTAAGTCATTATCTCGTACAGCAAAATGAAACCCTAATGAAAAATCTTTAGCAGCTTAAAACTCAAAACTAATGCAGCCGAAAAGGATACAATAAATTTCGTTCTTTAAAGCTTTAGAAGGCGGTTCATGCTGGAGGTCTTTCGGCCTATAATACCTGCAAGAAAACAAAGAAAGCCATTATTCACTATTTCTATGCAAAAGCTTAATATTGCAAGTTAAATTATATTATTTTGCATTGTTATCACTCCTATATAAAATGAAAAAAGATTAAAATTTTATCAGCCTGTAAGGCCCTGAAAGGATGTTTCCAAGGCTATAAGGCTATCTTGTTGCAAAAGGTGCTCCCTGACTGCCTACAAGAAAAGTTGAGACTAGAGGTTTAACTTTCTTCATGGGTGAATTTTTGTTGTTAAGTTCTCCTTATGCAATATGCATAAGATGTGTGCCACATAATTATTTGGAAGCAAATGATTGAGGAACAATCCAATTAGGTGAGAGTTCCAGATGGAGGCGAGCAGATCGGCAGTCATTGATAAAGCTATTGCTCGAGAAGACACATTTTACTTTTAGTTTCTTCCTTGGGGTGATCTTTGATGATGAAATGCATGGGGAATTTATTACCATGAAGGCCAATGTTGGATGGACTCATTGCTTCCCTAAACACCCTTCCCTCTCTAGCCCAGGCAGGACTCTTGATCTCCTGTCTGTCCATATGCACATAGTGAGGACTACATGTAAAAGCATTGGTTCTTAACAACTTGAAAACATTATAAATTTGGAGGCAATACTTCAAGTAGTCTTTTACTCTTCTGTGAAAGATTACATGGGATATGACTCATATGAGACACCTGGAAATTTGAGGATTTATTATATGGTTGCTCGAACATGTAGAGCCATCATCTAGCTGGCTTGAGTTGAAATCTTATTCTAACCAAATAAGAAGTTAAGTTCGTTCATCCTCTCAATCATGCTCAAAGATCATCAAGTTGAAAACTTGGAGGATGAATCACTTTATAGTCCCATTTCTAAATTATATACATATTTACTTTCCAATAGTATAGACAATTACAACCTAAACCGTATCATGTTGGTTTATAGGTGAAGAAGGAACTTAATAGAAAAAATTATTGTTTAAGCTTTGAATGTGGATGGCTATCTGACTATCTCAAATAAATAGACTCATATTTCAGTTTTTAGTTTGGGAGCTGATTCGGTGATGTGTTCCCCACAAGCAGTATATGGCAAGATGGAGCACAAAACAGTGTGCCTAATCAAGCTAAACAAGAATAAACTCTGAGTGCCTGCAAATAAGCTTAGCACGAAATATCCTGGGTACATTAGATTGCATTCAATATTATTCTTCAAAGAAAAAGAGTCTTAAAAGACATCCACCCACCACATAGAAGCAAATTGTGGGTTTGGGACACAGGTTCAAATCCCTCCACCGCAATAAGATGACCCATATCACCAAAAAAGATGAGGCACAGTTTTCCGTATAATAACATAGGTATATTCAAGTGTGGCAGTGTTCACAAATCTTAATGATGTGGTCCAAGAATATCCCAGCCTGTGATACAAGCGGGCACACTCTGTTCAAAAATATGCCAGGTGCTTTGGTAATATTCTTTAGAAAAAGGGTTCAAAAAACATCCACCATATACAGGGGTTATGGTGTAATGGTAATAGGGGACTCTTTTAAGAGGGTGATCCAAGTTCAAATTCCTCTGACTAATAACCCATTGTTAACCTCACCCAAGATTTACCAAACAAAAAAAACATCCACCAAAAAATTGAAGCATACCTGCACTATTGTTAACCTCACTAGATTTACCACTGCCAAAAACAAACATCCACCGAAAAATTGAAGCATACCCACAATATTATTTACCTCACCCAAGATTTTCCAAGAAAAAACATCCACACCTGATTTTTCCAAAAACATAAACATCCACACCCAAGATTTACCCAGCCAAAAATCAAAGCAAATCCTCGTCGCATCGTACTTACATTATATTTGTGAATAGAGTTGAGAGCCACAAAAGGAGAGCTTTAAAAAATTACAAAAAGGCTGCATACAATTACTTCGAAGGTTTTAGATGTACAAGTTGTAATCAGAGATGAATACAAATAGATTGAGCATACCCATATGATGAAGTGTTATTTAAAGGGACAGGCCTGATTCCTCATCTTCATCAAGAGTTGTAGTGTAAATAAAGTAGAGACTCCAGATAAGAGTGAAGATACCTACTAAAATCCATCCAAGAGTGGGGTTTCTCAATCCCAAACTAAGTCATGTTCCTTCAGGACAATCTCTCGTCCACCAGTGCAAGTGCGGGGCTTGAAATACCCATAATCGTAGCTACAATGCTTAGACCGAGGCACTCATTGCTTACAGAATTCGTCTTCTCCTCTTTGACTACTTTTTTAGCAAAGCAAATGATTTAAGGCACTCTTAGGGCTCAGTGAGACTGTTGACACATATACATGTGCATCAAAAACTCAAAAACAATTGAACCCATTAATTTTTAGGTAGGATTAAATGAACCCAACAGAGCGAAAATTCGCAGAAAAGTGGATTGTGAACTCACCCAAGGATACAATAAATTTCGTTCTTTAAAGCTTTAGAAGGCGGTTCATGCTGGAGGTCTTTCAACCTATAATACCTGCAAGAAAACAAAGAAAGCGATTCCAGGGCTCATGAAGCAAAAAAAACAACTAAAAACCTGTAAAATTAATCGCATTGAAAAACGTCAAATGAACGACAAAATTAAATACGTTGAAAAAACGTCTGGGAGGCCGTCAAATTTAACATCGCTGCAGAAACGCCTTGAGGTCCTTTACCATAGGGGAACGCCTTTGGCGTAATAAGGAGTTTAAAACAAATACAACAATCATCCTTATTTTATATCAATTTCAAAACTCTCCTATTTCCTAAATATGTGAGTTATTTTAATAAATCAACAATTCATATTATTATCATAAATATAATGTACGTAGTAATAAAATATAAGTTCCCAACATTGGCATTAATTGTGTTGACCTAAGGATCAAGGGTTTGACCACATGAGGCACAACTTGTTTTTTTGTATGCGAACACTGAAACCCTGACACATAAAGACCCTTTGTATTTCAGGGTTCGGTGTTGGGCAACATAAAACATGTCTAGATGATGGGATGTTCTGATGCCCCAAACCCCGAAATCCCAATACACTAGAGTGTGTCGTGGTTCGGGGAACATCCTACACTTTACATGTCATTATGCATACATGTCCCAATGTCCAAAAATCATGACAAATACTAATAATATATTTTAGGGTTGGAGGTTCAAGAAACACATTACATTTAACATGCTTACATGCTTGAAAAGCTCGAAAACCTGAAAAATAAAGGAAATTCACAAGTTGAATCAAATTTCTAGATTTTCTAGAAGAACGACTAACTCAAAATTTCCCAAAGACAAAATTTGGTAGGTTGTCCCAAAATCATCATGAAACTCAATTTTGGGATAGCATAACTAAAACTAACTAAATCTCACTCGAACTAAGTAGAGTTGTTATTTTTAGTAACTCTTACATGCAAGTTCATATGAGATTGAAAATAATCCGTTATTTTCTACATGCATAAATTAAGCCTTGACCAAATTTTAACTCAAGTTCATGTCCTGGATACTAAATTATTGATTTTTTAAATCCTAAAAATATTAAAATTATATAAATATGTAATCTTTTAGCCCTCAAATGATGGATTCAAACTCAAAAAAATTATTTAGATAATGGTATTTGGCTAGCACGAGATATGGCAACATAGAACTTTTGGGATCTTTGCTTCAAAATAATGGACTCACTCAACTTTCTAAACAAAATATTATGACCTTCGGAAGTTAGGTTATAACATCACCTAGCCTAGGAATACCCCTTTCAAAAGTGCAAAGTCCAACAACCCATCAAATCACGTAACTATTATAATCAAACCTCTTATGGAAAAAAAATTTAGATGTATAATTGAATGAAATATTAGTTATTAGGTTGAAAAATGAGGAAAAAGACAAAATAATAGGCAAGTTTTAGACCAAAGCACCCAATTATAAATCATTGCATGATTCTTGGACATTTAATTGAAAAGTATGTGACATAAAGGAGAAGTATTTTTTTCTTTATTAACTTCAAGAAAGCATTTGACACAATTCCCATAAACATATTGTGGGGTAGTATGGAAGAATTTGGAATTCTAAAAGAATACAAGGAAACACTCCATATGCTTTATGAAAAGGTTGTATCCAAAATTAGAATTCATATAAGGTTTATTAGAATGCTTTAGTTGTGACATAATATTCAACATGGATTCCCACTACCATCCACTTGTTTTGGCCTCTACATTAACAAATTAGAGGAATGGATTGAAAAGTAGGGGTGACAGGGTCCACATGGTTAGCTATGTGATAAAACTCCTTTTCAAACACGTAATCTTATTTTGAGTGTAATAACACAAAGCTTAAGAGACCATTTCAAATCCTTAAAGATATTTTACAATGATGTTGAAATACAAGTGAACCATGCCATACCTACATTTTTATCTTCTCGTGTCAAAAGGACAAGAAGCACAAAATATAAATATTTGAGGAGAATGCACTTGAGCTAGTTCGTTGATACAAAAATTTGGGAATTGATTTAAGTAACAAGCATATATGGGCAACATGCATAACAAAGAGAATTCAAGGGGGTAAGAGAATGATATACTCTCTTAAAAATATGTGCACAACTAATAATTTGTGGGATTGTAAGACAATTAGGGTTTTGTTTAGGCTACTTATAATGTCATTAGTCTTTATATAGATGTGAAGTTTGGGCTAACAATACATTATGTCAAAAATGGAGATAAATATAGAGAATTAAACACATCTTATCACAAACAACTTTAAGATCAAAGCGTTGTTTTATACGAGATCTTGCTAGCAAAAACAAGAATTATTCCGATAGAAGCAACAACTACAATACATATCCTAGGACATACAAAGAAAATAAATAACATTGAGGAGGATGGGGGAAAAGGCACGATTGAGATAAGATTTGAGCATAAAAAAGAGGACATGGATGAAACAAAACAAACTCTAGATAAATAAGTGGTGAATAAACCTACAAGAATGTCCAACCACCAACCAAGAGATTAAAAAAGTTAGTTAGGGAAAATTTCAAACTGAGCATGTGGAGGAAACAACTTCAAAGGAAAAGTAATACTACATGATTGAGTACAAATCCATTTACGACCATGACTGATAACATTGAAGATTATATAAAACCAACTTATATGCAAGATGAGTAATTGAAAGATCACAAAAGAAAAATAGGAAAATATAATATCTTCTCTACACATTAAATAATGATAGAAACATAATAACACCATGTCATGAATGCTCCAAATATAATAAATTTTAATTGACTATATAATATTCTATACAATATATTATTATTTGTCATATTTAAATGAAACAAACATTGACAAGAATAAACATCAAAATAACAACATAAAAATAAACCTTTTATAAACAAATTAATAGGAGAGATTCAAACTAAAGTTCAAGTGCACACATTTTTGTTTTTAAAAAGTTTAGCTCTTTTGAATATATTTGAATCAAGGTTATTGATTTATTATAAATAGAATTAAATCTTAATTTCATATTAAATACTGTAACTAATGATATACAAGTGATAATATACAATAATAATTAAGTAACAAGAATATCCATATGAAACCTAAGCGATAGAGAGAGGAGGTGACTTGGTTGATTTATGAGTGATTTGAGCTAAGAAACCATTGTAATAGCTTTGGGAAGAGTGTCATCAAGGCTCACCGAGGGTTATGGGACTCATAAATACACAAGGAAAAAGCATCCACGAGAGGACATGAGCGTTTGGGCGCTCTTGGCGATCACGGGCAATAGTGTCCACTCAAGTGCTCGGTTCGATTCTTTTTGGGATAGAAGAGCTTCACTATTGATCCTCTTTTGTCACTTTGATTCTGTTTCAATGTCATCGGTCATACATACGCAACTTTGTAAAATAGATAAATAGTTGCACATGCCCATAAACCACATCAAACCTAATAAAGAAGATGCAAAATGGGGAGTTAGACTAACCCCAATGGTCACCCGAAGAGTGATCTTACAACCAAGTGCTACACTACATCTCAAACTCCATGTAGTTATTTTTGTTTGTGTGTGTAATGATGCCCTAGGTTGCCCTTGTGCAAGTTGCATTATGATAGCGAGGCTAGATTTAGATTGCTCCAAGTATGCAAATGTGTGAGATGGAATAAAATAAATTTCCCCTCCTATGTTGTGTATGCGAGTGATGTCAACCCTTGTCCCTTGTATGGATGTGCTAGATGTATGCTCTTGTGCCTTGATGTAAGCTTATGTGATAGTAAATAATGTGTAGTGCTTGGCCCCTATTTAAGAGCAATAGCTAAGCATATATATGCTTCTCTTATTTGAATTTCATAATTGATAGCTAAAAGGCTTACCTAAAGTGTTAAAAGGTGACCAAGAAGTAAAAGAGGCCCAAAAGAGTAAGAAAAAGATATAGAGGGTCGGGAGCACCTAGAAGGACAGGAGCATCTGGGCACTTCTATCCTAACCCCAGGCACTAGTGTTTGAGGCCATAAAAGATAAATCGGTAAAATTTTGGCAAGGCTATAAGATGTGTAAAACCAAGGTAAATATGTAAGAGATAAAGCAAAAAGGCCAAAAGGAGTTATCAACAACTATTTTTCTTCATTAGGAATCATGTATACATTAGTATACTTTCGGACCTAGAAATGTACCTAAGTGCATAGATTTGGTGTCTACATTTGCCACCACTTTATGTTGTTGAGTTAATACTCGATAGCATAAAGTAGATAAAAGATGTGTAATCTTGTAGAGAAGAGTGTAGCCAATAGCATGTCGAGCGGACAAGTGAAGCGTTAAGTGATTGTAATGTGAAGTGCGGTGAGTAGGAAAAGGAAGTAGACCCTAGGAGTGAAGCGCATGTGTAGTATCCTATTTGCTTTGGAGATTGTGTTTGCTGATGGAGCTGCTTCTTGTTGCGTATTAAGGATGGACCTAAAAAGAAGAGCGAAAGTAGTCAAAGTCCCATATATGAAAAAATAGAGTAATATATGTCTAAGCAAGTAAAAGTGTGTAAAAGGAAAGTCTCAGCACCTAATGTAGAAGAGAGTAAAGGATAGAGAGTTGTCCTAATGTGTCTTAGAGATGTTGTTGGATTTGAATGCCTTGTTGTTGATGGTGAGGTTTTTAGGCGATCTCACACCAAGAGAAAGTTTTTTGGGAAATCTCACGCCGAGAGTGAATTTTTTGGATGATCTCATGCTAAGAGAAAGTTTTTGGGCAATCTCACACCAAGAGCGAGTTTTTTAGGCAATATCATTCTAAGAGAAGAGTGTTGGGGAGAGAGGTCTGGTTTTTATCTCCTTCCATGACGCTTCCCAATAAGAACCACTGCAGATGGTACATCCCTGATTTGTAACATGTTATTCCTATTATAACTAATTATGGCGATTGAATGTCTTCTATAAGTGGAGGCAAGTGCACTGCTTCTTTGGAGAATTGTACTATAAACTGTTGAAGATTTTGTTAAACCGGAAATTGATTTTTTTGCCCCTAGGACACAAGCTCATAAGGGTGGACATATGTGCCCACCACCACTGTCTACTACTAGGCACTAGTGTTCATTTTGTGTTTGTGATCCAAGTCTGATTCCCACCACTTTTTAACCGTGTCCATGTGTCAATTCTATACTTGTGATGTGATGTTCTAGAGCTCGAGATGTAAGAACGGTAATTTGTTCCCCAATAGATGCCCCCTTGTTTAGGGTGCATGTGACAACTATAGGAGAATGTGACCCAAAAGAGAGGACCTGGAGGTTGATATGCATATTTGAGAGTGGCTACCCGTAGGGGGTAGGGGATGTGCATGGTAGAAACCAAGGCACATGCAAACAATGTAGGATAGAAATAAGTGTTAGTGTAGAAAAACTAGCATGTAATAGAAAATAGTGTAGAAAGCAACTAGGAAGACAAGATGGACCACGAGTAGTGGGTTGCATAAACAGGACATTGCTCACAATGTCATAAGACAATAAGGGCATAGCCATAAGCAAACAATGATCAAGCAAGACATAAAGAATAGCCTGTAAACAATAACAAACAATAACAAGATTGAAGAAACAAATAACCATGGTTATATACAGATCTGCAAGGCAAATACTACACACGAAGCACCCGCTATTGCATGTTAGAAAGATAAGTAATATGTCAAGGCATGCATATATCAGTGAAAAGTAAAGTGATAGTGCTAAGAAGTAGTAAATAGTGTAACAATAGGACATGTGAGTTGTAGAGTATGAGAGTATTAAAGGTAGATGCCCCCAGGATCCTTGGCGGAATTTGGACTGGAAAAGAACAGTGTCGAGCATTATGCATTGTGTGAATTTACAGAAAAGTCCCGCATTCACCTCAAGATACCAAGTGAATGCACATGTGTGTATAGAAAAAGATATTGACATACTAAGAATCCAACTAGCATGGAAAATAAAGTGTAACATGTAAATAGTATAAGCTAATAAGAGTAAATACAACCAAGATGTGCAGATGCCATGTGTGTGAAGGTGTGTTGCGATATGTAAAATGTGTAGATAAGAGGGGTTGTGTTCCCCCAACAGTGTGAGATGAGGTTCATTTAGGAATGCTCCCTCAACAATCAAGTATGAGTTGTGGAACTAGAGTGCGTCATAGGATAATGAAGGTGTTGTATGTCATTAAGAGTAGATGCTAGAAAATATATATCATGAAGCACTGAGTGTGAAGTGTAGATGATGCGAGGTTCATTTAAGAATTGGCCCCTTAAGAGTTAAGTATGAACCATGGGACTAGAGTGCATCATTGGGTAATGAATGTATTGTATGTGATTGAGATTAAGTGCTAAGAAAGATGTATCATGAAGCATTGTGTAGACACAAATATTGCATAGTAGGCAATATTTAGCTTTGGTCTTATACTACTATTTAGAAGGTTCTCAAGTGTACAAAGTACTAATTAATCCCACCTTTTTCTTATCTTTTATTTTGTCTTTCCCGCGTATTTCCCTATACTTATCACCCCATTTTCTAACTTCTCGTGAGTTTCTAGCCCTAAATCAAGGTGCCCCAGGCTATATTGGGGTGCCCCAAGGTGCCCTGGTCCCACCCAGGGCACCTCGGTCTGTGCACAACCTCTTTTGCTCCATTTTGGGTCACTTCTAGCCGTTGGTCATCCTTATCTTCTTCTTAGTCGGCCTTGTCGGGATTAATTACAAAATTAAACTTGAGAGCCCTATAAATATAAAGCTTATAAGACCATAATGAGGGTCTTAGGTCATTGCATCCTATCACTACTATCACTCCATATAGGGTTGCATCTATTGTATCACTTGCATCTACATAGCACCATACATTCAAGCTAGGAAGTTTGCATCACATGCATTCTTAGAGGAGGGATTTTATTCATTCTATTCTACTATCTACATCTTTTATAGCTACCATAGCTCATTATTTCACAAAGTGCAACTGAGCACGAGAGTACTAGGGCACGACATACACACACTCACCAAAACTACATCAAGGTCCGTAATGTAGTGCAACACTTAGCGATAAGTCCACCGGTTTAGTAGATGAGGTCAGTCTGACCCCTTATTCTTCTTGTGCAGGGCGTCATCCAGTTCATCCAACGAATCCGGTCACGTGAAATAGAGAGTCTTTAGAGACACTTAGCGACCAGTGCCAAATTAGGGTTTTGAGCATTTATACTATTCCGAACGTCCAGACTACAGACCAAGGTGCCTCGGGGTGCCCCAATACACTCCCAGGTGCCTATGTCATCTCAGACAACCCAAACTTTTCCTTCTCGGGGGCTCCCGAGTGTTCATCTGCACTGCTAAGTTCTAGTTCTAGATCTGTGACAATCTGCGACAGCCACCATCAATCAACTAAGTCATTTCCCCTTTCCCTCTTGCATATTAGGGTTTGATTTCACTTAGAATATTTTGTTTACATTTATTTCATACAACTTTAGTTCATTTACAATGTTTTAGTCCTCCTATTTAGATTGACACTAGAGCACTTAATACCCCATTTAGGACTTTATTTTTGTTAATCACACTTTGAGCGTGAAAAGAAGTAAATAAGATATGAGTAGAGACATCAAATAGGTATGGAGGGGGACAAAAGTGTGATACCCACCAAGTGTATATATTAGGAGATGTTGGTAACTAGATGTGATCATAGCTAGAGTATGTATAGTGCATGAAAGGATGTACATCATATATAAAAAGTAGTACATGTATTGAGTAGAAGGATCCATAAGTAAGAATGAGAAGCAAAACATGTATGGAGTAGCATAGAGCATAGATACATGTAACAATGTGTGCACATAGTGTAGATGGAAGAAAGTGCTTCTTAGAAACATTAACATGGATTGAAAACAAGAGTAATGTATAGATGTGTATGTGAATAGTATGGGTAAGTAACCACTGATTACAATGTGTGACTATGAGAGGGGGGAGTTCGATGCCCCCAAGTGTACAAGCGATGGAGATATGTGTGATGATGTGATAAATACCATGCCATGGTGGTGGAGTTTGAATTGTGTCATAAGAAAATATATGGTTGTCCCAATGGTAGGTAGAAACAAGAGTATGACCTACATCATATTTTGGGTCTACTCAAGGAGATGTAAGTAGGTGATGGAGAAAAGTTTGTGTCTAGTGAATTGGGCATTTGTGCCTCCTTTGAAGGTGGTTGCATATTTATTATTGGTAACACTTGGAGATGACTTAATAAGAGGGGGTAATGAGGTAGGTACTTCTAAAGGTGGTATGATACTTGGCTGAATAGGTGGCTCTTGAATTACTGGAGAAGGAACATTAGTATGGCGTGATGCTCACTAGACATAGAGGGATCAGATTTAGGAACCCATTGGGATTTGGTATCTGAGATGAGCATAGAGAAGAATGATGTGTAGTAAATGAAATGAAACCCTTACGCTCTAGATGCAGATTTTTTGTTCTAAATCATAACAATTATCGTCGCAATGTCCATTAATCTCATGGTAATTACAATATGATCTACTTTTGTGTCGAATAACTCGATGATGAGGGTGGTAATGATTAGGTAAGAAAGTAATTAAGTGATTATTGAGTAGTGTGAATAATATATCATGTTGTCTAGCATTCTGATTGAACTAGAGAGGTGTTTGTCGTGGTAAGACCTTGACCCCACTTGTATGAACACATGTAGTGGACATGGGATTAACATGATGTGTAAAAGAACTAACATGGGCATGAGAAACAACCTTGAGATGTTGGATTTACGCTGTGAGGGATGTGATTGTGGTTTCCATAGCGTGAAATTTATCTTGAAATAAATAGTGTAATGCTTGAATTGCCTCGAAGATGGATTGATTGGTTATGGTATTAGGATTGATAGGTTTGTCAGAGAGATGATAAAAATGGTACTTGATTTGTGAAGGTGGCGTATCGTGAGGGAGGTACATAGTGTCTAGGGATTTTTGGAGAACACATTTTCAAGGTGGGTGCATTTTAAGTAATTCTTAGAGGGATAGTTGAGGAACCTTAGGATCCATGGTAAAACTAGGGTTTGGGTTTGGAGAAGAAAACCAGTAGAACATGTAAAATAAGGATCCGAGTGTTTGATCAAGAGTTGGGGTTCACCAAATGATTTAATTTAAATTGAATTAAATCTTAATTTCAGAGTAACTACTATAACTAATGATATACAAGTGATAATATACAATAAGACACAAGCAATAAACATATACAATATGAAACCCTAAGCAATAGAGAGAGAGAGGAGGTGACTTAGTTGATTTCTGAGTGATTTAATCGAGAAACCACCGTAAAAAATGGGAAGAGTGTCGCCAAAGCTCACCAAGGCTTTTGGGACTCGAAATGCATATGATAGAAGCACCTACGAGAGGACAAGAGCACTCTAGGCACTAGTGACTAATCATGCCCTAGTGTCCACACAAGTGCCCGTGTTCTTATTCTTTACGGGCCGAAAGACCTTCGTTATTGATCCTCTTTTATCACTCGATTTCATTCCAATGTCATTAGTCGTACATGTAATCTACAAAATAGATAACTAGCTCCATATGCCCACAAGCCACATCAAACCTAAGAAAGAAGATGCATAATAAGGAGCCGGACTAACCTTGATGATAACCTCAAGAGTGATCTTATGACCGAGCGTTGCACTACATCTCAGACTCCATGTAGTTCTCGAAATTTTGAATTTCGTAATTGACAACTCAAAGGTCTACCCAAAGTGCTAAAAGGTGACCGTAGACACTAAATCATGCACTTGGGTACATTTATAGGTCTTAATCACATGCATTACATTCATATGTTTTCTAAGGGAGAAAAGTACTAATTGATCACTATATTTGGCCTCTTAGGTTCCTTTTTGTTCTCCCTCTTGGCCTCATAGACCCTACTACCCAATTTGACCCTCGATACTTCACTTTCTTTGTCTTTGGACACCAACGCCCAACCGTAATACCAACACTTAGGTGTCCTTGTCCCATCCGGGAGCCCTATACCTATTTGTATCTTACTTGCTCCTTTTTGAGTCCTTTCTAGCTGTTAGGCATCCTTATCTCTTAGGGGTCGGCCTTTTAGTGATCAATTATAGAATTCAAGCAAGGGAAACATATAAATACAATGTTATGTGATCAAATTAAAGGACCAAGATCTAAACATCTATTATCACCACCTAAGGTTGCATCTCACAAGCATCTAAGAGCATCATTGCATCCATTTAGCTTCATCCAAGGGATAAGGGTTGGTTATTCTACATCACACACATAGGAGGGGAAGTTTATTTTTCCATGCACACATCTATTTACATCTTTTACATCTAGTTACTTGCTCGCTATCAAGTGCGACATGCACAAGAGCCTCCTAGGGCACAATTCCACACACACACACATAAAACTACATTGGGTCTAAGATGTAGTGCAATGCTTAGTTGTAAGATCACTTGTTTGACAACTGAGGACAATGCGACCCCTCATTTTGCATCTTTCTTTTTTAGGATTTGATGTGCTTTTGACGGTTTTACAGGTGGTCTTCTTTATTGTAGATTATCAACGACATCGGTGATCATAGTGCGCCATTATACCAACAGACAACGAGGGTTTCAGACAAGTTTTTGACCCTGTCAAATCCATTTATGGAGCTTCTGCGTAGGCCCCGACGCGCAGAGAGGGACCCCAACGCCCCAACGCCATAGTACTAGTCCAGCGCCCGGTCCTCGCTTCTCCCGCACTCCCCGAATTTTTATAGGCTCAGTCGTGACATCCTACACTCCTGCATTTTTCTGAGCTCGATTGTGACATCCTACACTTCTGTTTTGGCCTTCCATCTTCGCACACTGTCATCGATTATTACAAAATCAACTAAGTGTTCTAACTCTTCATTGCACTTAGGGTTTTACTTACTTTGCTTATTGCTTGGTCAAATCAGACTTCATTGCTATATTACTATTATATCTACTTCAGTTGTAGCTATCTATGAGTTTAACAAAGAAGACTAAAATAACTTATTTTTGTTAAATTAGTGACCAAGAAGTAAAAGAGACCCAAAAGAGTAAGAAAAGGATAAAGAGGGCTAGGAGCACCAAGAAGGAGCAGGAGTGCCCGGCACTTCGTCAGAGTTGGGTGCTAGCGTTTGAGACCATAAAAGATAAATCAATAAAGTTCCAACAAGGCCTTAAGATGTGTAAAACCAATAAGAATGTAAGAGATAAAGCAAAAAGGCCAAAAGGAGTTGTCAACCACTAGTTTTCTTGCTTAAGAACCATATATACATTAGTATGCTTTAGGACCTAGAAATGTACCCAAGTGCATAGATTTTGTGTCTATAGTTATTTCTGGTCGTGAACGTTGTTTAAATCTTAATGTGATTTGATAACTTTAGTAAACCATTAGAGCATTAAGTAAAGCTTATGTCCATTCATTGATTACTTTTTCATTATTTATGTTCATGATATTTTTAAAGCCTTATTTAGTTACAATTTTATATTAATTTTGAAGAAAACATCCCAAACTAACATGTCTTTACATTTAAGAAAAATGTCACTATAACATTGATTATCTTATTCATGAATGTACATATTGGTAGTGGCGAATTTATGATCAAGGACATTGATGAATGGTGTGTACTTAGGGACTAAATTATTTATTAATTGTTTTTTTGATGACACCATTGATAATAAATATACTATGAGACAACGAACACACAATTTACGGATATGGCGATGCCATTGGTGAACATGGGTTTCATAGCGTTTGTGACCTTGACGAGTTCTTTTAAAAGTACTATGTAATTTTTCTCTCACCAAACACATCCATTAGTGACATGCACATCCATTCCCGTTATATCATTGCTATAACATTAGACTATCCATATTTATCAATATATTCTTTAATATAAATCTACATCTCGAAATCTCTTTATCTAAGATTGAATAATGAAGTACAATTGTTCTAAGAACCACTTTAAACCTCGATCGGATTGCAATGTCTTTTACGTCATTAAAATTTAGCTTTATATTCTTTTGGTTTAGTTGTTACATTTTTATCTTCACATTATTATTTAATGTAATGTTAATAACTATTTATTAATTTACAAATATGTAAAAACAATACAATTTCTAACCACGACATTCATTTAATTAATTAACAAATAAATTTAATATTCAACAATAATTAGGGTAAGAAACTCGGAACCACATTTAAAGATAGTGAAAGGAGGGGATGGACATCTCTTAAATAAGAAGGGTAAAAATAATGTGTATGTTTTGAAACAAAGGGATAGTGGAAACAAAATGGTACTATGTCATGGAGTACACAACATCCTTAACAAGTTTGAAAGTAGACAACATACCATACTTGTTTGAATCTCTTGGTCAAGATGCAAGACGAGAAATGTAGGTAACATCAAAAAAAACAATGGATTCTATGCAAAACTGTTTGGCTTTCTCTTAGATTATTTCATTGCAGTCCATTGAGGAATGCCACGTGGTCGAATGAGAAAGAGGAAAATTTGCCCTTTGCTGATGTGGATCCACGCGGCGCTGATACGATCGCCGGGGTCGTCCCTCTCCTTATGTGGTGTTGTAAGGGCAGCAAATAGCAATGACGTTGCTCACATGTCCCGAGTTCGAACCAGAAAAAAGCCTAAACAGAAACAGAGAGAGCTCACATTACATGAAAATTTAGAAGGTTGTCGTACGAATATCATTCACATTCAGTATAAGTCAGTCATAACTCGTATTTGTCGCGCTATTCATTCCTAACCCACGGGCTTTGTAAGAAGTACATGAAACCCTACCCTTAAAAGAAGGCCGATCTGCAGACATCACTGCGTTTTTCTTTTTGACAGGAAAAGATGGTCGATTTGAAGCAGATAGTTGCAGCAATTTTAACATTAGGAATGTTTGCAATGCTTATAAATATGATGAACAATGGACCGTTTCTTGACACAAATCAGTTATCATCTCAGGTATTTCTTTATTCACCTACTTCTTATGCTTTTTGTTTTTGTTTTGGTGAAAATATAGCGTATCTGAGGGGCGTAATGTATCCTTATTTTTAAGGGCACTTATGTTAAAAGAGCGGAACTCCGCGAAAGTTCAGAGGCAACTAACAGAGAAGACTTAATATCGAGGGAGTTGTGGGGACGTCCTGGACCTGTTTTACAACCTTGTTGGGACAAACACATTACTTGTAAGTCGCTCAGGTTTCAAAATATACGCTTTGTTGTGAGTTACATAGGTTTTAAAATACCCACTTTGTTCTACGAAGGTATTGAGACTTCACTGTGGAGAACGTTTGTTGCCATTTAAAGTTACTTACTTAGTTGGATTTTAATTTATACGTACTGTTGTTGTATTATACAATAAACGAGCCCTCTAGTGTTCAAGAACAATTTCCCACTAAACCTCTTTAGCCTCCACAAATTTCTTCCAAATCAAATATTTATATGTTAAGAGGAAACGTAGCATGGTAAAATGCATGATATGATGCTTTATTCCAAATAAAATCGAGGCTTGTTCTTTTATAACAGCTGATAGCAGTTTTTGCCAGTCGCTTGAGGGTGTTCCAACAACATATAGCCTAAAACCACTGCAATAACCATCCTCATCGTACTCGCATTAGAAAAATGGCTAGTCATTTTTGCACAAGGTGGCACTTTACTAGAATTTTGTTTCTACAATCCTCCTAACTGCGGCATTCCCTTGGTTGAATAGTTACCTCCCTGGCAAGTCTATGCCATTATACTTTACTCTCCCCAATGATCCTATATTTCTGAAAACTACGGATGCATGCAATCAAGCTAAAAGTGACAAAATGCTATACAACTTGTTTGAGGTGGTTTAAGTTAAAGCCGGCTGAATGCCATACAAATTGCTTGGAGTGGTTGTGTTGGAGGTAAATGTGGAGCACACTATTCAAAATGCCACTAACAATGATTTTACCCAAGCCACCTAGATTGAGTTCAAATCTGAATTTCCCACTGATGAAATTCGAGATTGCCTCTAAATCCAACAAATCGGATTATACAGATTTTATAATGTCTTTTTCAAATAAAAAACAAACAAGACACAAATATTGAAGACTGGAAACATGTTAAAATATTATAGGTTGATAATTCCTTTGTTGTTACATGATATTTTTCGAGAGATATGTCATGCATGCGACTGTTGATCTATATAAAATTAGAACAAAAAGCTAAAAGACTTACAGCTCTCTACTCTTACAGCTCTTACAGCTCTCTACTCTTACAGCTCTTACAGCTCTCTACTCTTTAAATCATAAAGCTACAACTTATCAAGAGTACTTGGTATAATAAAAGCACTAGGGTCATTATCGGTGCTTTTTCCATGGAATCCTTCCAGATTAATGCCTATGTCACCATTGTCTTGATTTTCCAAGACATATGGAACGTGCAAGAACTATGGAGAAGAAGTAGACAATCCATTGCCAGCATTGCCTGTAGTCAACTGCAGATTACTGCAAACATTAATAAGATCTTTCAATTTTTCAGATATCAACCATTTTCTTATCTTGGAGTGAATATAGCCGAGGATGCTTCAACTCTTTTTACAAGCTGATGCATTGCCCTAGTTTAGAGACAAAGTGCAAGATGCTGCAGTTCAAGTGTAAGTGCTCCAAATAATGTGGCCATGCTCCTTGAGCAATGTGACTTCCATCATTGTTGGCCAAAGGATTCCCAAATATCCCTTCCTCTAACCCGCACACCCTGCTCTTCAACTTTTTGCACAATCCATATGCCTGCATACAATGTCTCAATGTATTCATAAGGGCCACATATGTCTTCGTTGTCCTCTTTCTCGCTATATATCCAAAATAATACAGGATCCAAATAGTATGTTGTTGCAAACAATGCACTATGTATCATCTTCCATCTTTTGTCAACTATTTACGATGTTTTTTAATCATCTTCTATATTACTGAATACATGTGCAATGGCTTCCTTCCAATTGTATGTAAGCCTAAAACAGTCTCTAATAAGGCTTTTTAAAATAGGAAAAGGTAGAAGACTATTCTAGAGCCAACACACACAGAAAATGCCGGTCCACAAAGCTGTTGGGGGCTATAGTCAAGGACTATGTGCACAGGAGGTTGTAATGGGTCTATAAGGGGAATCTACACATAATCTCCAAGGAGATATAAGATGAAGGAGCTTACTAGCTTTGGGGTGTCATTAGATGTTGAAGCAAGAGCTATAGGTAATCAAGATGCCATTAGGTGGTAAGCAAGAGCTATCTAATCTAAAGGTTGTAAGAAGGGGTATCACTGGGCAGTAAGCAAGAGCTATATACAATGAGAATGTAAAAAGAGAGCAATAAGATAACAAGTATATGCTAATCTATCCTATCTAATACATGAAACATAGAACAATCACCATTCAAAGTACAAAAGAAAGAGCCTAGGGATACTTACACGAGGTTGAATACTCAACACCTTAATCTTTTTCTTGGCTTATAGTACTTTGTGAGAGATTGTTGTAGGTGAAGTCAAGATGGATAGGTGAAGCCCTAAGTAGACCAAAGTTGGGGACTCCAAAGACTTGGTAAACCTTGTTGGTACAACTCCTATTCTTGATATCTTCAAAGGCCTATATGTTTGAATTTGTCCTCCTTGGCGTAAGCTCTTTTAAATCCTTCTTCTTCCTAAGGTGGATTTGCAAGTGCGAGCAAAGGGGATTTGTGTGTTCTATATCTTGAGAAATGACAAAAGAGAACCTTATAAATGTAAACTTACTTTCTAAAAGCCAAATCACAGTTTTAGAGGATGTCATTAGTTGGGCCGATCATGTCGGCCAAAACAAGGGGGTCTACAAGGCACCATTGACCGGGCTAACAAGCCAATGACATTGTCTAAAACAGGGGGTTAACATGACGCCATCAAATGGGTTGGCGAAGGTAGTTATGTGCTGGCAAAGTGGAAAAAGAGAGTTAGAAAGGGAGAGTGGGAACCTAGGAGGCAAATAAAGTTGATGTCATGATGATATGAAGGTGGTAGTATGAAGGGAGGCATGACCTATCTCTTAATGAATTGGCCAAATCCTAATACTAGTGTACTCCTTAGGATGTACACTCAAGGAGAATAATAAGCCACCAAGTTCTGTAACTGCTTTTAAGCAAAAATAGGTATACATACGCCCCACCGAAATGTCACGCGCGTTCTGATAGCGTAATGCGGGATGGTGCTTCGAAATGAACATGGCACCTAAATCAAAATAAATGAAAGTAATGAAATCATTGAGAAGCTGGACGTATAAAGAAATATATGTACCTCAACTTACCAGTCCACAGAAATGGGCACATGCATACACCTTAGTTTTGACCATGGTAGGCACCTCATGTTAACCATAATGATATAAGGCTACATGGACTAATGTAATGCTAGCATAAGTGAATTAGCCTGAAATGTACGTATATAAAACAATACCTCTCAAGGAGGATGGTTTTGAATAGCCATTAAAGAGATTCTAGATTAGGCCTAGATGACCCAAAGAGGTAAATAAGGCACTAGGACATATACGGATAGCCAAAAAGAACGGTTAAACTAGGTTGGGATGATGCAAAGGAGAAATCATGTACTAGGTTGGGTCTAGAAGGAAAGGCAAACTAAAGTCCAAATGACCCAACGAGGAAATAAAGATTAATAAGCTCATGTTCCCAAACATAGCTAAGAGGAATTTGAGAAAGATAAAACAAAGGGTGAGAGACCATCTTGAAAACCCAAAGATACAACTAATACTCAAGTATGGATGGTTCAACGACAAAGGCTTGTTGATTCCCTTGGTCTTATTATCTTAAACTCTAGAACCCTAATGCTGTCATAATATTAGCATGTCTAAAAGCGATGAAAAATATGATGCAAAGAAGAGGAGGGGACTTGAAAACAAGCCTGTTAGTCAAGGTTAGATAATGAGAGGAGGAAAGAGAGGGCGCCACCAAGGTGAATTAATGTTTTTATCGGAGATAAGACCCTTTAACCAATTTCGCAATATTATAAGTTTTTGACATTTAAAATGTTAGGAACCCTATTTTGTAAGGCCGTGGTTTGGGCGAACAAATGATAATATGAGGCCTCCTACCCTATTCTAATAGCCTACCTCATTCCAAAGGACCTCTGAATCTTATAATGAGGCCAACTATGTTGTGCGAGATTTCAACTAGGATAGGAGCGCGCCAATGATCATGTCTTTTTGGTTGTGATGGAGTTTTAAATATTTGCCTTTTGATGTTTTTGAATTTGATATTTTGGCTTTTGAATTTTGATATTTTGTATTTTTCTATGTTGTTCCTCCATATGGATTTGGAAGGGTGACAATGGGTTTTTAAGATGACAACTCTAGATAGCTTACATCTAGCCACTATAAAGGGGAACTTACAAACCAAGATGCATCGATACTCCTAGAATTGCACCTCATACAAGAGTGCAATCTTGAATCTCACCATGGAATGCCTAATAGGGAGTGTGAAATAAGGATAAGAGAGGATAGTGACTGGTTGCCCCAATTGATATTTGTAACACGATTACACAATGACAAAATTTCGACTTCTAGCACAATACAAGTGAAGTATGGATGAGAGACATGTTGATAGAATGAAATAGTTGTGCTACAAGAAGCACAATTGACTTTGAGAGACAAGATGATAGTATTGATCACCGCTTTATCTTTCTTGGAGACGTGTAGCTATGGTTGGGAGCATAAGTGGAAAAAGGGATAACATTGGATGTGGGCGCTTGTGAGGGGAGCCCTAATGAATCCCCGAGCCTTCCAATCTTAAATGCACAAGCTAGAAGCCTAGAAGCGAGGTAAAACCTGTTAGAAGATGTGAACAAAGAAGGAATGAAGAGAAATCGGAACACACATATTGTAGATTGTGTATTCGTCATTTTATTATGCAAGAGGTTGTTACAAAGTGGTTGAGGAGGTTACAATTGAACATTAGTTAATACATAACTGATAGTGACTTAATAATAAAAGGTAAACCTTATATTCTAATGCCCCCTCTTAAGGTTTATAGTATAAAAAGAAAAACAAACACATTGACAGAAAATTGAAACTTCAGAAGCAAACAGAGCCATGCATTCTACATAATTTTTCTTTTTGAAAACAATTCTCTGACCAGGTAGAACTCCATCAAGTTGCCTCGTAACTTTCATAAAGGTGTAGCTCCTGAGTTGAATTCTCGAGTTCCCGATACAACCACCCCAAATTCCCAATTTATGAATCTCTTGAATTATTGGACAACCATCCATGTTGAGCTATATCCACAGTGCTCCATCAAGTTGCTTCATGACCCTCATAAGGGTATAACTCTTAAGATCCTCAAACTCCCAACTAACTGGGCAGCCATCCATGCCGAACTTCATGTACACTAGATCCTTTCCTATCTTCAAATTGCGGGCTTACTAAAAACATATTCTTCATCAACGAATTTTTCACCCATTGGTTTATCTTTGAGATTTCCCTTGCTGTATTTAAAAGGCAGACTATTTAACAAAATAGCTTTGGCATCTTCGTCATCTACCGTAGCATTGACTTCTGCTAGTTGTTTGATGAGAGACCTCAGATTGTTTATGTGGCTAGACATAGTGACTTCGTCATCCATTTTACACACTATTTAATTATAGATCTATAAATTAATGCAGCAAAAATAAAAGTTACAGTCTATATTCTGAATTTCTCACTTTAGGCACAAAAATAAATGCAACAGTACAATACTGTAACCTAATTTTTACTCGGAAATTGCATAGCAAAAATACAAAGTTTATATTGTGATTTCTAATTACTGATTTCTCCCCTAAAGACCAAAATATCACAACATGAAATTAAAAACCTTACATTCTGGTCTGGTTTGGTCTTCCAACAGTCATTCCCTAGCAGGTGTTTGAAAAATGCATCTTCTGTTTGTCCCTCGCATTTATGCTTCTTATTTCTTTTTTAACAGTCCAAAAATGTGATTTTAAAATCGCCACCTTTAGAAACAAATCAACAACTCGGTTTTTAGTATTATTATATTCTCATCTACTGTATATGTTGTCTCTGAATCCCATACCCTAGCACGATTTTATTGGTCTGGTGTCCTTCTATTTCACCCACGAAGTGTATTTTTTCCTTCATGCCCTTGCTCGAGCCCTAATGACAAAAATGTAACTGTGTTTGGCTTAGAACTTGCTTTTAGCAACAAACTAACAATATTTCTGCTTGAACGACTTGTGTTTTTAATATGTAAGCTTCTCCTGGTGAAGCTTGTGCTCTAACTCGAAAATAACTAGACACCTTCACTCATGAATTTGTGTTTAATGACGTTGCCCTCTGTGTTTATCTTCAGAACTTGTGAATGTCCCCTTGTATTTATCTTTAGACCGCTGTTATTCTCAACTGTAACAAGAAAAATGTGAATAATGCATGTCTTATGCCTTGTGTCTGTAATTATATTGTCCTTGAAGCCTTACGTCACGTCCTCTTCAACATCAGTTTGTGCTGTAATTCAGGGCTTCCTTGAACTCGCACAATTTTCGTCACATCTAAGTACCCTTCGAACATTAATGGCTCTCATGAGTCATACCATTATTAGAAGATGTGAACACATAAGGAATGAAGAGAAATAGTAATGCACACATCCTAGATTGTGTGTTAGCTATTTTATTATTCAAGAGATGGTAAGAAAGTGGTTGAGGAGGTTACAACCAAACATTAGTTAATACATAACTAATAGTGAATAATAAACGGTAAGCCTTATATTCTAAGAATACCAAGAGTTCTGTAAAATAGTAGAAAGAGGTAGAATCTAAGAGGCATAGTTAAGTGGTAAAACTAAGGTGTGTAAAGTAGTAGAGAGAGGTATAAGCCCAAAGGCGTAATCATGTGGTAAAACAAAGAGGTGCATATTGTAGTAGAGAGAGTAGAAGCCGAGATGCGTAATCAATAAGTAATAAAAGGGATATAAGTGGGGTGCTATAACAACAGTGCCAATAGTTCTAACATGAAATAAATGTTATGCTGCATGCCTAAATAAATGTAGTAACTGAAATAAATGTAATATATGAAAAATATGAAGGGTAAATAACAAGCATAATACATTTTCAAAAACTTGGCCTTGTTCGGCTATTTGAATATTTCTTGAAGTTACATTTGTGCAGATTTAATGGCTACTTGTTTCTTGGTGAGTACTTTTTAAATGTGAGCTGTTGAACAAGGGCAGGCATCGTAAGATGCCCCCAAGTTTGAGGTAAGGAAAGGGTGGTCATTGAAAGATGTCCCAAAGTGCTAGGTAATGTTCCATTGTTTTCTGTGTCAATTTCATCTCACTTATGTGTCTTTGTTGTCTAAGGTAATGGGTGTGGCAGCAAAAGTAGCGTTAAGAGTTTTCCTAGATGTCATCAACCTTGCTGATGCAATTGAGAGGTTCTGCATTATAAAGAATGTCATCAACTTGGTTGACGACATTGGGCTTACCATGGTTATTCTAAACATCATCAACCGAGTTAACAAAATCGGGTTCTTATGAAGGTTTCTAGATGTCCTTGGCTTGGCCGGCCAAGCTGATGATGGTGGGTTGCTTTGTTTGTAATTGAGCGCCATCGACTGAGGCGATGAAGTCAAGTTTGACTAATTGTTTTGGGAATATGTATGAGTGTAAAGTTTATGCATTGTACCAACTTGAGATCTCATCACATCCCCCATGTCCTAGCATTATGTTGTAGAGAATCGAATCCCCAATGATAATCAAAATCCCCAACAGATGAGAATCAAAATCCCAATAGACGAGAATTGGAATCGGAGAACTACCTATATTTGCAATCAAGGCGGGCTTCTCATTCTCACAATCTATTGGAATGGGGAATGTGTAGGGCTGTTCCTATGGTTGACTAGATCGACTTGAGATTGATCCGATGACACATCATGATTAGATTGATTGATGAACCGGGAGGAGTGGCTGATCGCTGATCTATATATCACAAAATAAAGCTTATCCATCCCAAATAACTCTATCTGCACTCACCTAGCCCCCTATATAGACTAGATATCTAAGGAGGGTGATGGGGGCGAGGGCCCCTTCTCTCTATTCCCCCATATAGATAGGATCTCCCATTGGGGGCTTCTGAACTATAGATATAGTGATAGGGCTCTATGGCTAGCTATATATAGATGGGGGCGGTATGGCTATATGGAGTTTCTAGTCGAGTTGCCCCCCTTCCTCCCTTTACTATACTATCCTATACTCTCCCTCCTCCACCCCTATCTATATATTCACTCACCCTATCCAACTTTAGTAGCCTAACCCAAAATGAGTAGACTTTATGGGGGCCGAGGAGAGGGGGTTCTCTATAGATAGTGGGCTTGGGGAGAGGAACGAGGAGAGGTTTGGCTTGCGTGTTGAGCCACCATATCTATAGAATTGTCAATGGAGATGTTGACCCAACCCAGATGGAGACCCGACCCATACAGAGAGAGAGAGAACAACTCCCCTCACCCTCCAAATAGAGAGAGGGACATGTGAGTGCCCATACATAGATATAGATAGGGGCCCCATCGCGTGTTTTCTAAGGGGGTTGGCGCGAAGGACGTAAGTGTAAAGATTCTTTTTCATAATCACTATAGTCAAATTAAGTTGTGTTGAATTTGTAGATGCGAACCATGTTAGCCTTGTGATTGAAGGCATGCGTTTGTGCGAGGTCTTTTGATAATGAAGTATGTCTAAGTGTCAAACATGAGCTCGAGAAAAGGTGCAATCTTCATCTTAGGATGGTTCAATTATACATTCTTGTTTTTGGCTATGGTCTTCTTGCACTCTTCATTAGATGTATCCTTTGCGAAATGTCGATTTGGCTTAAGGTTCTGGAGAGAGTAAAAGAGGATCTTGGAAAAGCTTTGCAACTTCGTTATCGTCACATTGGAATATATAATCATCATAGTCGATTCATTAACATTACAAGGAGGATCTTCCTCGGTCCATAATCAAATATAGGAAGGTATCGAGTCTCTTGTTAGGATGTAGGGGAAGCCAATCAATGTTGTATGGTGGAAATTTAGATGTGTTGTAAATGTTTTGGACTTCATTAGGATCATAATCATTGGCATCTCCTATGGTGACTTGTAGATTAGGATGCATATTGATTTATTTAAGTAGTGGTGTCTTATTAATAGTATTGGTTGTAGGCTAAGTCACAAGGTTTGAGTTCGAGTTTGAGTTTGTTGAGGATAAAATTTGTTTCAAGTTCGTCCAATGAATAAAGTTCGGGAAAAACATCGCCATTAAGTTTGAATAATAGAAAATATGAATAAATATACACTTCAAAATAAAAAATAAAATTAAAAAAATACATTCTTTTATAAAAACAAACTATAAATAATAAATGTAAATAAAATAAATATAAATATATAAATAAAAATAAACAAATAATATACATTAAAATCACTAAAATAAACATTAAAACATAAAAAACAATGATAAGTTATAACAATTCACTTAATTAAAAATTTAAATTAAAAAACAGATCGTGACAATGAGCCAACAGAGAACAGATTGTCATAGGGGAAGCAAGGAAGGCACCACCGACGCGAGCATGTTTGCCTCGAACACAATATCAAACCCTAAAACTAGACCACGCGATTATTGATACATATTATTGTCGGGTCTGTGGTTCAGAGTTGTTGCCGAGCTAACGACTGCGCTGAAAATGTAATGAGCCCTTTCTCCTGCAATTCTGTTGACGAACTCTAGCGAATTTAAACGAATTTTTTATTGGCGTCACAAATACGGCGAATTTCGAACTTCAAGCGAAATATTCGCGAACCCCGTGACTTAGGTTGTAGGTATTATGAATTGTTTCCGAGATTTGCGATTGGGATACCTTAGGAGTTTGGGTCAACTTTATGTTTGTATAAGATGTTATTGTGAATGAATTTGATACATTGGCTTCGAAGGAGGTGACTTCTGCATACATGATGTGTCCATGCCGCCCTAATTGTAGATTATAAGAAAGTTGGAGGTTAAGTACCATGACCTTGGTGCATACTATATTGGGTCCCACCGTAATAAGGAGCCAAATACATCCGAGGGGCTTTTGATCCTATGGTTTCGATCACCGATAGTGCATCATTGGTCACGGCACTAACAAAAAGAGGAGAATCATTTGCTTGTTAAAGGATCTCATCATTGGCTATGCCATTTGTGGGGAATGCTATGTAGAGTTTGTTGTTTGAGTGAAGGTGAGATATAATTTCTAGTAGGGTAAGTGCATGGAAATGGGGGCCAAAAGGGGGTCTTAAGTGGACGTTTTTTCTGAAAAATAAGAAACTTCAACTTGTACGAGTTATTTGAGATAGTTACACTCAAAATTTGAAGATGTTATAAGAACATGAATTATAACATTTCGAGTCTAGTTTCTAAACTACTATTTTTTTTTTGAAAATGGTTAAGTGTAAGTGGGTTAAAGAGCTAAAATTTCAATAGGTGCTCTGTTTTTGTAAAAAAACATAGTAGATAGTTGGTCGTGCCCCTCCCCCCCATTTTTTTGAGCACTATTTAGTATTTTTGAAAACCCTTTCGTAGAAAGATAGGTAGGAGCATCTAGTTTGAGATAGATTTTTTTATATTTTTTTGTGAATATTTATTTTTTTATGATTTTTCAAGTACAAAGATTTTGAAAATTGAAAAATAAAGGATATCCAATGTGCCCCCTAACTACCTCAAAAATGAAAAATTAGATTTTTTTTGAATATGTATAGAATTAGTCCTAGTTTGGGACTGTATATTTTTATTCAATTTGGAGGAGTGAAACAAAAGATACATGACAAAAGATAGGCATTTACAATCACTAAAAATAGAGGTATAAAAGACATAGTTTGAAATAAATATAAATGGAAACCTTACAATAGTAAAAAAATTAAAAATATATATTTAGAAAGAGATAGTTTTTCTTTACATTGTAGGCATATTTTTAAAGAAAGATTGCAATCGTTTTTGTAGGATTTATCATGGTGAAAGACGAGTTTATGCATTTTTAGCCAAAAACATGCAGGTTGTTGTGTTGTAACAGGTCCAAGGCTCATGTTCGGGAAACCAAAGCATTTCCAAGCCTAGTAGAGCTTGGTTTGTGTGCATAATTTAAGGAATGCGTATGTGTTCCTTAATGTATGGTGTAATGTGTGTGTGTGTGTGTGTGTGTGTGTGTGTGTGTGTGTGTGTGTGTGTGTGTGTGTGAGCTTTCTATTTACAAAAATAAATTATTAATAAATGAAAAACTTATACTTTAAATTTATTTATGTAAATATAAGAAATTAGGATCACTTTGCCCTTTATGGAACTAGTTTCATAGCTCCATGAGTCACGATTTAGGAGAAAGTTCATAATCTAATATTTTTACATAGGTATTTTTTAGATTTCAACATTCACCTAAAGCTTTTAGGGTTTAAATTCTACAATCGATGTCTATTTTGGGAAATAATATAGTCATTGTTTAGGTTTTGGGGCCTTTTGATTGTTTACTGACATTTGTAGGAGTGTTAGATGTGTCAAAATTAGATTTTACAAACCTCACAACTCTCAAAAATAACAATAGCTGCTCAAATATATGGACTCATGAAATGCCTTATAATACATAACAAATCAAAACACATGTACATGTTTTTATTAATTTAAAATCCTTTGACGACATCTACAAATACTACTCCCACTATTGGGACTATTACAAAATCAACAAAAATCCTAAAGCTATTACAATGGTGTTTCTTCATGACCCTTGAAAAGTTTCACTTGTTCCATGCGACTCAACTCGTCTCTCTACTCTTTGTCACTCTAGCCCCTCAAATGGTAGACTTGACTCACTTCATGCACACATTGTGATCTTTCACTTGTGTAATCAATGCACATTATACAATTCAACTATTGCACAAAACATTTGTGAAAGCCTTGCGTAATCATCACCATCACCCAACTTTTGTGTTGCACTTTCCTTTCTCCATTATCCTTCTCACCATCCTTTATGTGTGCCATACTTAACTAATATTGTAAAACTTATGTAAGAAATTCAATTCCTCGTGATACTCCTACATCACAAATTGCATCTTCAATTTCAATCGAATTTACTTGATTGATTCATGCCTAGAGTTTTAATTAGCCTAGATGAAGTAAAAATCAAATCATATAGTTCTAATAAGTTTCACATGGCTCAATTTAATCAATATTTCTTCTCTTATTGAACCAATCAACTAACTATGTAATGCATGATATAATTAGGGGGCCAATTGAGTCCAAATTCACATCACATAGTATAACTATGATTAGGGTCTCAAATTTGCCTAAATTGTCTCTTTAGTTGAACGAATTGACTAATGATGACACGAAAGGTGGTGACCACTTGACAAAGTTTGTAGAGTTAACACAATGGAATGAAACTCAATGGTTTCTTCTCATTCACTCAATGGCCTTGTTGTCATGCTAAATGTCTAGCATGCAAAATTTAAATTTTTGGTCATGACAACCAAACCCACACTTGAAATTCTCTTTCCCAATCAATGTAAACCTTTCCTCCGGCCAACATTTCAACTGAGTCACCCTCATTACTGGTCAAGAGGAATGTGCTAACATGATTTTCAAGTGTGTTTCATGTGCAGGGAAGTTTATCTAGATGATTCATGAGGTTATGAAGATCCAAAGAAAGAACAATTTTCCCGGAGGCTTCAAAAGGGTTATTTTTGGTCTTTTTGTCATTGGTGAACATCCTTTAAAAGCTTATAGGAAAATTCAAATCATTTGGGAGTTTTATGGGAGATAAATGAAGTTTCCGAGGTAGTTTAGGAAGATTCTTTGAGATAATTGAGGTCTGAGAACAAGTTGAGAAAAATCAGGTCTTTTTGGGCAAGGCACTGGGAATGCATGTTCTAAAAGAGTTAGTCACCTTGTTCAAAGGGTTTTAGGAGCCTCATGAAGTGTTTGGGAGCTCATATCCCATGCATTAGAAAGATGATAGGGCCTACTTCATGGTGAAATAATCAAGGAATAATTTTGGGAGTATAAAATGCATAAAATTGTCCACCAGTGTAACACAAGGGTCTTTTTACAAGGTGGAACTTGCTCAAAGGGTTTCGACACACCTGGGAAGAGTTAGGAGCCTAACCAAAGGTCAAAGTGGAGTACATTGGACCCTCATGGTCCATGTGTTATATTTTTTCATACTCATTCGGACTCGGTGGCAACTCAACTTATCGGCACACGTGCAAGGGATAAAGTGGAAAATGGACTGAAAAGGAAAATTTCAAGTTGAATCAGGTCTTGAAAATTATGGGAATGGATTCAATGGGTCCTTTGGAGTCAAAATCATATAATTTTGCCCTCCAAACTCCATGTCTTGCTCTCGGGCCGAGAATTCACTCCTTAGTCTATTTTCATGTTGAGAATGATGACATCAACATTCCAAGAAGCTTGGGTGGGATTTTGGAGGCCTGATGTCCTTTTCCCCTTTGTCCCAATGTGCAAGGGGACATGGGGACACCAAAGTGTGCTCCCCCTATGGAGGATTGGTTTGTCACTTAAGTCATCACTTGAGGTGTTAGAAACATGCTTTCAACTCATGGTAACTCATTTTTAACCACTTTTTCATGATGAATGGACCCATGGAACCTTTTGGAGGTTTTGATGTCCCATTGTCCCTTTTTTCCAACAAATAAGGGGACATGGGGGACAAAAATGCACTCCCCTATGGAGAGGATAAGTTTCGTCACTCAAAAACACAACTTGGGTGTTAGGAAGGTGTTTTCAACTCACGAAATTTGGCCCCATCCTCATGAGATCCTCATCCTTGGTAAATAATAGTCTATTTATGATAGTCCCCATTTCGAGAGGTACTTCTCAACATTTGCAAATCTCCACCTATCACTATGTGGTGACCATCTCTTTGGAGCTTGCCTCATAGGAATGGTAAGGACAAATTCATGCTTACGGAGGATTGGCAATTGAATTGTGACTCAGGTGGAAGGGAAGCCCTCTCGGTTCCCAATTTTGGTCTCAAATTGCATTTTGGTCTTAGTGTGTTTCTCATCTCATCGATGGGTTGATCAAAATACGAAGCATTCTTCATTCAATCTCCTACCTTCACCCATCTCAAGGTCATTTCACCGGTTCATCATAGGAGTGGATCTTCTTCATGATTAGAGATTCTTCATCCTTCTTCATTCGAGCTTGGAGTTTCTCTTCTCTCTCTTCATTCTTTCTCCATTCTCTCTCTCTTCTTCTCTCTCCACTTTCTAATTCTCCATTGTAAATGTACTTTATGACTATTTCGTCCTATTCACTTAAGTGACTATGTAATATTTGCATTGTAAAAGTTCCCTTTCCATTAATAAGAAAGGGGCTTATTTTTCACTCCTAGTGGAATGTGAATAGTCACAAGTGATAGGACTTTTGAAAGGTCATGTGGGGGTAGATGAAGAGTCTCATTATGAGAGCTATAAATTGGAATGACTTCTCCATTCCAAAGGGTTAGATTTTCTTGGTTGATAGCTCTCATTGTCTTACTACAAGCAAGAAACTACAATTCTTCTATCTCCTTGTCTTATGTTTTCCTCTCCATCTCAACTTTACTCCATGAGCATGGTTACTTGTGCAATATTATGCAAATGAACTTTGATTTACTTTAGATAATGATGTAGTTAGGGTCCATAAAACCCAAAAACACATCATACAGTCACATTTGATTTACTATGCATGATGTTATTGAGACCAACTAATCCCTAAATCTCATCACATCATCGTAATTAAGTTCATATGACTCAAATAGGGTAAACTACCTCTCTCCTTGAGCTAATGTGTGGATGATGTTTAGGAAGGTTTGAAGCATGTATACATTAATTTAGAATACTCCAAGACTCTAATTTTTTTATAAAACCCTGTTATGAATCTTTGTTCTACCATAAGGCTTAGTCCTAGAAATGTATTGTGAGAAGTTTTGGTGTTCCCATGTAGAAAGGGATTTTTATGACGAGAATGGTTTTTAAACCTTTAGTAGAGAGGAACAAAGAAACTAAAGTTTTTATATGTGTAAAAGTCTCCTTATAGGATATCTCTAACATCCTATATAGTCATGTGCAAGACTCTATTTGGGTTGAATTGAGTGAAATCACTATTAGTTGGGAGTATACAAGTAGACCATCATAAAAATCATTAGATTAGTGTGCAATCACTAGATTGAGTGAAATCACTATTAGTGTGGGAGTATTCATGATCATAGGTCCAATATCCTATTTTCCTATTCATAACCGAGTCTTTCTTATTTTCTTCTAAAGGGAAAGTTCCCATGAGGCTTGGATTTTACTCTTCTTGAAACTGATGATGATAATTTTATAGTACACTCTCATTTACTATCTCCCTCTTACCACTTTCACCAAATTCTATTTTTGCAATGCACGAAATTATTTCAATGGTGTCTTGGCCATATATGAATTTATTTCAATGGTGTCTTGGCAACAACACAAAAGGATATCTGAAAAGCATTTCTCTTAATGTTGATGTAGATTTGATTGTTTATGAAGTATGTGGCACTTGAATCAACCTTCCTACTCCTACACTAAGGTGAGAATGCAACTAATTTTCTTAGCATAAATCTTGATGAAAGTCTTGAGTTTCTTTCTCCATGGAAAGTAAATGAATGTGTGGAAGATTTTGCACATTTTCACCTACTCCTACCCTAACTTTTGTTGAGTGTTATAAAGATATTGATGTGATGCACTCTTTTAGCTTCCAACTCTTCAAGTTACCTCTTATTCTTCTATTGAACAAATGAAGATATTATGGGGTCCTTAGATAGATCATCTTCTTGCCCAAACCTTACTATTGCTAATCTATATTATAAGGCTCAAAGGATTATATACATGCCAACATGGGAACCAAGGTCACTCCCTTGTATTGTTGATTGTGAGGATCGCTCGAGTGGTCCTCTTAAAGATGCATGCCCTAAGCTTGTCCATCCATAGTATGATTCTACCTAAGATTAGGATTCAACTCCACGCTCATGGGAAAATTCATGAGTCCATATATTCAATCAATTATCACTACCTTTGGGAGTTGTGAGGTTTGTAAATTCTAATTTTGACACATCTAACACTCCTACAAATGTCAGTAAACAATCCAAAAGGCCCCAAAACCTAAACAATGACTATATTCTTTCCCAAAATAGACATCGATTGTAGAATTTAAACCCTAAAAGCTTTAGGCTGAATGCTGAAATCCTAAAAAATACCTATGTACTGACTAGATTAGATTATAAAAACTATCTCCTAAACCGTGACTCATGGAGTTGTGAGACTAGTTCCATAAGGTGCAGAGTGACCCTAATTTCTTATATTTACAAAAATAAATTTAAAGTATAAGAAATAATAAAGTATAAAGAATAATAAATGAAGAAATAATATAATAAAGTATAAAGAATAGTAACTAGAAAGCTCCCACAAACATATATATTACACCATAGACTAAGGAATGCGTATGTGCTATAGCGTGTACGCGTTATTTCACGTACGCGTTAGAGCACGTATGTGCTTTTGGTTCACAATTATCAACCTAGCATTTTAAAGAGCGAACATGCTTTTACAAACTGCTGATGCGTTTTACTTAAAATCACATTTTTATCCATCTTTTGGCCCCCCATTTCCGTGCACTTACCTAGTATGTGCACATTAGTATTGGTTGGACCTCGTGGGGTTGATTAATTTGGTCTTTTCGTGGGTCAATGGAGATTCTTCTATGGCTTGTGATTGTTGCATGCTAATTATTTTGTGATAGGAGGTGTTCGCATAAGTTACATGAGAAGAATTTGTAAGGCATGGTGTTTAGTTCTTATAAGAAGTTCCATTGGGTGGTCTTTTGGTAGTTACTTATAATGATATTTTGGTTGAGTGTTTGGATATGTTTTGGGATCCTTTTATATGGGGAGATTGTCCTTAGGTGGGACTCCTTTGGTGAAATAGGAGATTCATAGAGCGGTGTACTTGATAAGTGGATGTTGTATCTTTGGGTAGCATTTCCTCTTGATAGGGTCCTTATGTGTGGGCTTTCGACGATAGTTCACTTTTGCCATGTTGACATCTTGTGAGTTGTGGTTTTGATCATAACTTCCTTCGATATTGCCTCTGAAAGTTGCTCATTAGGGTTATCTTGGGATTGGATGTTATATTATCTTTTTGAGGTTTGTGATGTTGATTTTGCAATGATAAGAGATACTCTTAATACCATTCTCGAGTGATGACTTCATGATCAAAGTTAGCGTCTAACATGAGGTTGTAGGCAAGCTTTTGAGATCAATTTTTGTGAGTTTCCCAAGTTAGCATGTTATGAACAAAATTTGTTGGGGTTATACCATTGGGGCAAAGGTTTTAAAGGAGCAATGTGAGAGGGTTGAGGTGTTGGCATAAGGTGCTTAATATCTTGGAGACTAGATGGATGGTGGGATGGATTTGAACTATTTGAGGGAAGTAGATTCCCCATTTCAAATTTTGGGATAGATTTATCTAGCCATTTTGAAAGAGTCTTTGCTAGGTTTTAGAGGTTGTTTAAAATGTTTCACGAGATAATCTTATCTTCTAGCTTGTTTGAATGTGTCCTTTAGTGCCCTAGGGGGAAAAGGACCTTACTTTATATCATGCAACTTGGGTCTTGAAGTAGTGGCGAAGAGTAGTAAGTGTTTTTCTTCATTTGTTTATGGTCAGTTTTGCGTGCAAAAGACTTCCATTTGTTGATGAAATTATGGGCAGATTCGAAACTAACCTATTTTGCATTGATGATATTTCCTAAACTATTTTTAGGAAGATTATGATGTTGAATTTTTTTGACTAGAACATTGACTAGATCTTCGAGTTTGGTGATTGAGTTGGGTGTATGTTGGTCATACCACTCTAAAGCATTCTTATTTAGGGTTTTGGCTAAGAGTTTGTAGTTTTGTAAGTGTAGCGACCTCCCAATTAGATACCGAAAAATCAAACTTTTTTTTTTGATTCTAAGATAACACGAGTGGGAAATCTACTTACTGTTGATTCCTTGCCCTAACTCTAACTAACAATTCAAATCCAAATGCTACAATAATTGAAACATACAAGTAGCAAACTAAATACCATCTATTTAAATCATATTGCAAATAGTAAAACAATATTACCATGTTCGTTTTATCCCAATATTCTTATTCTAACACAATATACTCATTCGCAACTCTACACCCATTTAATAATTACATTTCACCTAATGATTAAATTGACTCATTATTACTTTCAAGTATCATTTTCACATTCATAAATGCTAGTAATTCATTCATAAAATTGTTGACTCATTTCTAGTTATAAATCAATTTGCAACTATGTTTTGCAATTGGGTTTACAATAAAAATATGATTCATTCCAAATGTATACAACAACCAACCCTTTGGCTAGAACACAATATACATTACATAATGATTATTACAATCTTCTGCCAACTTGCAAGGTACAGGAATATACGTACAAGAATAAACATTCCATACGCAGTATTGAGAATCAACTGGAGATCATCTGAATCTGTAGAACTGGTCCAAGAGAAGGAAAGTATTATTGGAATGCTTTGCCTCCAACCACAGACCTATTGGTCCCCACACACCTACCAATTATATAAGGAGTGGCCCTACCCTTCAACGAAGTGAGTAGATATGGAATTGATGTGGCAAGAGAGCGAGTCATCTGTGCAATATTAAGTTGTCACCTACCATCCGGTATCTATGTGAAAACAGTGAACTGGAACAAGATGTATATAATACTCCTAAACAACAAATACTAATGTTGTGCTTGTGGCCACAAGACTAAAGAAAGGTAGGTACCTCCTATGCATCCCTTTTCTAAGCACTAGGACTGCCATAAGGCCCTCAAAGTCTATAGTCTTGACAATTCACACTAAATCCCTTATGAACTTAGGAAATGTGAACATTGCCACCTGGCATGCCACATTCTCATGTTCTCCACACTCTCATCAAAGCTTATGTTGTACCCAAATCATGACCTAGCACGCAATAACAACAGATCTCCAACAAGCTATAAACATGTGATGTGTCAAATAGTAACGGGGTGATGTCATACCTTGTACTTGTGCCCCATACCACCTACGGGTATATCATGGCCCATACACTAAAATGACATTTCACAACAAAATATGCTATCCAATCCAAACACCTAACACTTACTGTTTTCTATAACTAGGATGGTGAGAAAAGTTTACATTTGTTGTCATAAGTAGAATGGCAATACAAATTGGTCAGAAAAATTCACAATAAGTTTAAGTGATAATCACATATAATCATAACTTGATATAGGATGAATAAAATTTTAGTTTGGAGTTGACACTATTCGTAGTAAAAAAATGTAGTCAGAAGGACAATCTCTAAGTCACTAAACGACTCCCTAGAGTGAAGAAGGAGAGGAAGAATAAGTTGGTTGACAAGGGCTTTTAAATATACCCATCCCACAACCAATCTCGACCATTATGTGGGCCACTTCCAATATGCCATGTCTTACATTGGCCAAGATATTACAAATTTTCGATCAACTTAATTAACCAAGGGAAACACACTCTTTTAAAAGATGACTCATTGGAAAACAATTTAAAGGTTGAAGGTAACGTGGTCACGCACAAGCTACTACACCCTACTTGTTAACAACCAACCTCCTTTTAGTTGGGCAGTGTCATACTTGGTTTAAAGAGACATATAGTTTACTTAGAAATATTAAATATTATTATTAACATACTTGCTAATATGAGAATAAATGAGGATTTTAGAATTGTAGGATCAATTCTAAAATACACTCGAGAGACATATCCGACTTCAAGTAGTAAGACATGTATTTATACAGGGTTCATTTTTAAAATATATTTAATCTAAAATCACTTCTCGAATGAAGGCATTTATCGAAAGTCTTTGTTAATTACTAACATATTAAATAAATCTTTGAACTTATTATATAGGAATAAACTCAAAACTATCCAACATACTATTGTCTTATCACTATTTGCATGTTTACCAAATAATTTAAATAAAAACTAAAATAAAATAGAATATTTTAAATAAAAGTTTTTAAATTTTATTTATAATAAAAAGCTTATAAAATCTGAACTTTCAATTGATATTTTGGATTAACAATAAAATATTTATCCAATACCACTCATTCCTACCCATCTGGAAATCTATTAATACCAAACCAATTTTAAAGCCAGCCATAAATACTTTAATACTAGCCACTTTATTTATAATAAGAGAATGAGATAATGGTTTTAAACTATGTATCTATGTGTAATACTTTTATATAATCTTTTATTCTATACAACCAAGTTTTTCCTTGAACGCCTTTTAATTACCTAAAAAACGTTTATTGCCTGTAACATGCTTTCGTCACTCAATATCTGATTTGATTGATTTCATTAAACTAGTAACAATTGAATATTATTAGTAAGAATTGCGTCCAAAATTAGCTTGGGAGAGCTATGGTTTGGAGAATGTAATAATAATGGAAAATTGGTCAATGATTTGAAGGTTAAGTGATAAAGTTTAAGAGAATATATAAAAATATAACCACTAACACCTAGATTGCTATGCAATATGAAGTTGAGCAGCCCCAATTTTTTGAGATTGCAATGTTGATTCTACAGTTAAATCAAGGGTTTCACAGGGTTTAACAATTTTGAAGGGAAATACAAAGATCGATTGAAGTACACCCAAGCGATTATTGACATTAATTAATTTTCAGTGTCATAGAAAGTAGTTTTCCTAATTATAGATGCAGATCTGACCAAAGAGTGATTAGAGATTTATAGAGTCTGCACTGGTATATATATATATGTATATGTATGTATGTATGTATGTGTTTGAGAAGTCTCAAGGCTGCTAACAGGCCTCTAAGGACATATACATCTCTCCCAGACCACACATGACTTTTCTCGATCTGAGGGTAACAAGCTTTCTTAGCATAAAAATTACATTTTCTCATTGGAATTCAGAACTCGGATCAAATATATTTTAAAAATAATACCCACCCAAACACATTGCTTAAACAATTTCTAGCTATTTCCCTATTAGAGAGATTCACACACACGTTTGAAAACAAACATTACAACTTTACATGCCTTTCATGGCTTTATTCCACCTTATCTAGTCACTTTTCACCTCTTACTCAACTTATATACTCCTACAACATAAATTTACACACATAATTGAACTTGATTTCTCAAACATTGAGTGAAAATCATTTTGAACACATATATGGACCTATTGACCCATGGAAACATCTAAACACTAATGATGCTCTTGCATTATTAGGATTAGAGATACTAACCTGGGGTTGACTTGTTGGCACATTAATCTCGCTCTTGACTTGTAGCACTTTGTGAGAGATTGTTGTAGGTGAAGTCAAGATGGATAGGAGAAGCCCTAAATAAACCAAAGTTGGGGACTCCAAAGATTTGGTAAACCTTGTTGGTATCAAAGGCCTATATACTTGAACTTGTCTTCCTTAGTGTAAACTCTGCTTAATCCTTAGTCCTCTTATTCTTCCTAAGGTGAATTTGTGAGTGCAAGTAGAGTGGATGCTACACCTTTAACCTATATTATGTATTTGGATATGTGTGGCCGACTTATAGCTAACATTTGATAATTCCCTATATCTTCATATTTGTATTAGATTCGACCTATGGAGTAACTGTGGCCTAAGTAAGGTATACATAGGGGATAGTGGTTGGTATTTGATCATCTTATTGAGTATCTTGTTCTTATTTTAAATTTTTGGAGACTGCCCCTCGAAGTGACTCAACAATATATTTCAAGTATTTCGCTCTGTTCTCAATCATATTGTGTAGATTTGTCCTATTGTGTTACTATTGCGAGTTGTTATTATTGCTTTCCTATTGATAGTCTTGTTACTATTCCTTGTGATTCTGTTCATTTATGATCATGGATATGAAAGTGCCTAATTTATGTAATTCTCTATCTTAACTTGTAATATACTCTCTCTCATGTAAATTGTAACATAAAAATGGTTGAGTCAGTTTGAAAGTGATCCGGACAGCTTCGAATGACAAGGCCAGAGAGTTCTGTTCTAAGAAGGAAGTTTGGCAGCAGTTACGCGCGCAGCTACACAACCTTTAAATGACAGTTTTACAACAATTAAAAAAGCGAAGGTGATCAGTTGCAAACATTTAACCTTCCCGATCATTTTATTTCACTTTCTCCTTCCTTAGCAGAGCAACATTGAATACAAGTGGGGAACACATCCATGGCATAGAGGGAAGAGAAAATAGGTGGTTTTGGGCGAATCCAAGTTTGAGTGTGAAGAGGAAACAAACTATGGTTATTTGAATGTCATGGTTGCAGGTTGAGCAATGTTCAGAGTCTGATTTGGGTCTGTTTCTCCTCTAGCAGTTGAGTTCTTCCTTGCTGAGTGTTGTAAACAAGTAAATACAAGTTAGAGAGGTTTAAATCTTTCATGAAGGCCACATAGTGGCAGTAAACTTGTATTTTTGAGAGAATTGCATGGTGGAAGGGGAGTAATTTCTCACCTACTGGATTTTTTTCCCAATTGGGTTTCTCCAAGATAATTGCTCGTCTCTTTATCTCTTGTTTATTGGTTTCGAGCTGATTGTGTGTTCAAATTGCACTCTCATATTAAAACTTGAACTCTATAAAGAAAGGACAACTCTTTAAATAAACGACACCTATGATCATTTTCATAGGATCTGTTATAGCTATTTCTAATCAGTTTACAGATCAGATTGGTATCAAAGCTGGTTTTCCTTTTTGCCGTAAATTTTTTCTAACATTTTCAGCGAAAAATTGTGTTAGTTTTATTCTTGTGGTGCATGGTTTGTGTGACTTTCGATGCAGTTTTATGCCCAAGAATCAAGTGCTTATGGGAAAGGTGACTTATTTCATTCCAAGAAGATATCTCCACTAAGAAGTGGAAGAAAGAAGTGAGAAGCATGGTACACTTTGATGACAAGGAGACATGTACAGCTGAAGAACAGTTCTGCAAGTTGGAGGATGTCGCCAGTATATCTCTTTCATTAAAGCAGCTGGATAGGTTGGGGTCCATATTGTAGACTCATGGAAAAGCTTGGTGTTTCGGCGGAGGCACTCTAAGAAAATGAGGAGGACACTCCCAAATGTGAGAGGATCGAAGAATCACCCCATTCCAACCAAGCTCCACCTCCATTCAAGGTTGAGGCAAAGATTGAAATTCAGCCGTATGACGGAGAGGTGAATGCGAGAGAGGCTAGACCATTGGCTAGCTCAGCTTGAGGTATACTTTGATTTACATCAAATTAATGAATGTCAACAAATCTCATTTGCAAGGTTGAAGTTATCTAAACATGCATTAACTTGGTTTGAGAGTTATGTTCATTCTTTGGTTATGAAGAAGCTACCACCCCTTGGTAAGTGGGAGGAATTTAAAGTTTTGTTAAAGAAACAATTCTATCCTATTTTCTATGAAGAGGAAAGATATATTGTTTGGTAATATCTTAGTCAAGAACAAGGACAAAGTGTGTAGGATTATACCGGCATGTTTCGGAAGATGGCGGTGTAAATGGGTCAAGACACCCTTGATCATGACATCTTGATGAAGTATGTTGGTGGATTGCATAGTCACTTGAGGAGGTTGGTGCTGCTAGCTAAGCCTAAGGATCTTGATGAGGATTGTTCTCAAGCTCATTACCTTGAGATGGATGAGGACAAGGGTTCATTTCCCTCTTCAAATGATGATAAGGAAGGTGAGTTGAATGCTACTTCTTTTTCTAACAAAGAATATGTAAAGTATTGTGGGCACGGTGATATGGATAGTCATGGGCAACAATCTTTGAAGGATGTGGAAACCACATCAGGAACATGGAAAAGGTGGACATCAATCCACGGAGCTGAGTTTTTTTCTTAGCCAGTACCTCCATGCAAGGGGGTTAAAGGAGTCTCCAACAAAGTGTAGAGCAAGGCATGCCAACATGGATTGAGCATAGTTTCCTTGTTAAGGACAAGATATGGCTACACTTGAGCAAAGGAAAACTCAAAAGGTAAAACTAAGAGCTTAAGCCTCTTAGGGTATGCTATTAAATTGGATATGGCTCCTCTTTATGGAATAATATTCTATTTTGAATATTGCAAGCTTACATTTCTTTTAAATCCTTCCATGCTCAACATTGAAGTAAAGTCCATTTTTTTCTCCTAGTGGCCAAAAGGAGTTGGATAAAGATGTGTTGCAGTTGAAGGAATGAGCGTTAAGAAGAGGAGAGTAAGCAGATGGATTGAAATAAAACTTCCAAGAAGATCCAAATAACATTTGATCAGAGATGGGGTTGCAGAGCAACTCCAATGGAAGGCTACACAACTGGATGCTTGGGTTCAAAACCCTTCTTCTTGAAAAGGTAGACCAAGAAGTTCACAAGGCTGATAACTTCATTCATCATATACACCTCCATGTACAAGAGAGGTTCAAGAAGTGGGGAAATAAAATTCTTCGCCATAGGAGCTCTTAAGATTTTGGGGACCAAAAGCCTCAAATTGGGGAGGCATGATCCAAAAATGGATCTGAAATTGCCCAATTTATGTAATTCTCTATCTTAACTTGTAATATACACTCTCTCATGTAACTTGTAACATAAAACTGGCGTTGAGTTAGTTTGAAAGTGATTCGGACAAATTTCGAATGACAAGGCCGAGTTCTGCTTCTAAGAAGGAAGTTTGGTAGCGATTCACGTGGCTGCTATGTAGTAAATATGCAACAATTAAATGATAGTTTTACAATTATTTAAAAATGTGAAGGTGAACGGTCATAAATGTTTAACCTTCCCCAATCGATTCGTTTCACTTCCTCCTTCCATCCTTACTAGAGCAACATTAAATACAAGTTGGGGAACACGTCCATGGTAGAGAGGGAAGAGAAAATAAGTGGTTTCGGGTGAATTCAAGTTTGAGTGTGAAGAGGAAAACCGACTATGGTTATGTGAATGCCATGACCGCATCTTTGAGCATTATTAAACTAAGCAGCTTGAGTTCTTCCTTGCTTTAAGTGTTGTAAACTAGTAAATACAAGTTAAAGAGGTTTGAATCTTTCGTGAAGGCCACATAATGGCAGTAAACTTGTATTTTTTGAGAGAATTACATAGTGGAAGTAGAGTAATTGTTCACCCACTAGAGTTTTTTCCCAATTGGGTTTCTCCAGGATAATTGCTCGTCACTTTATCTCTTGTTTATTAATTTCCAGCTGATTGTGTGTTCAAATTGCACTTTCATATTAAAACTTGAACTCTATAAAGAAAGGACACCCATTATCACTATTCATAGGATATGTTATAGCTATTTAGTTTATAGATCAATTTATCCAAGTAATTTCATTACAAGTGGTATTGGAACTTCAATTTGGGCAATATTTGTGTGACACATTTGATCAATGTTTGTTTGGTCATGGCGGGTCAAAAATAAGTCACCGGATTCGTCTCGGGAGATAATCACAATGATAAAAGACAATGTCAACCCTAATTTTCAAGTTTTTCTAGGATTTTGAGAGTTTTGTTACCCTTGCGCAATATAGTAGTGATTGGAACCAAATGGAGAATTTATTTGATCAGATTTGTGTGGACAAGAGGTGGTAATGACATCCTATATTTCAAACTTGAGCAATTCATTTGGTCACACTAGTTGTGTGCTCAAAAGAAGGGTCTCAATGTCAATTAATGAATTTTTATTGATGATTTGTAGATGCACTATCACAACATTGTGATAGAGAATTACTTAAGCTAGTTTGCAAAATTGTGACAAACATGATCTTTTTGGGATTATATTTAACGATTTTAGAACCTATCCTTACAAGTGGAGACAATCACAGATGCAAACTTAAATGATGTGTTTCTTGGTGTGCTCAAGGATCACATCCAACACGATATACGAATGCTTAATCCCAATTTGGTATTTGACTCCTTTGTCTTGGCAGGCAAGGTGGAGGAAAGAGCTCTAATAAACAAAAGGTAGACACATTCACAAATATAAGAGATTAGAGTCCTCCAATAGTCATTCCCCCAGCCTACTAGACTGGCTCCGCAACAAATTGAAAAGAACAAGAAAAAGGCTATATTCTAATTGTGATTGCAAATACAATTGAGGATATTAATTTGCCGGAAAAAAATTGTTCGATGTTGAAGGTGCCAATGAAGAACAAGAGGATGAAGACACGGCATTAGAGGTTGATGATGAGCCGGAGGACGAATCAAGAGATACCTAACCAACTATTTCTTGCCATGCACTTTTGGGCATTACACTCCACATAGCCTCAAGGAAGTGGGTTTCTGAAAAAATTGATGGTGACAATATAATTGACTTGGCATCAACAATAATTTTTCTCCACGCTTGAACTATTTTCTTATCCAGCTCCAAAATTTCATGCGATGATTGCAGATGGTAATACAATTAGTTGTTCCGTGAAATGCCATAGCATTAATTTAACTCGCCTTGGGAGACTATTGATTAGATAGCCTTATGTTTTCCATTCCCATGGCTGGAGTAGACATGAGTTGGGAGTCCAATAGCTCACTACCTTGTGAACGATTGAGATGAATTTCCAAGAGCTATTCATATGTTTTCATTTAGAGGGCACATCATTTGAATTGTGTGAGTTGCGTGCAAAATCCCAATACCTAGTTAATTCTCATCAAACCAAAAGATTAAAGAAAAGGAGTGGATGGGTTTGTGGCACAACTATTTACAATAGAAGCATAACAAACAAAGTTGCCTCAATGACAAATCTCCAAGCAATTGTTGATTGAAACTCAATAGGAGTTGGAGATATGCCAAAAGGACAATGAGCCAAAAGGGATCATGATCATGCCATTCAATTAGTACTAGGGAGCAACCGCCCAACATCCGAACTTATAGGTAGCCATGTGTACAGGAGATTAAGATGATGGTACAGAGATGCTATAGGGTATTGGGAATTCCCAATGTGTTTATTCCTCTCTATTGGTGATGGTGTGCAAGATGATAATAATAATAATAATAATAGGTTTATATAGTCCACGATGCCGTGTGGCCTGATTTGGGTCAACATGCGGCTTATAGCATATGGGACTACCTCATACTCTTAGTATGCAAGAAGCACTAAACTATGCTTAAAATACGAGGCGTACATAACCTACCTCGTGTAGGACTCAAGGGCACAAGTTCTTCACCATTAGGCCAAGAAGGATGTCCACATAAAATTACACCAAAGACATAATTAAATGCAAGTTATGAATATAATAATTGAGTTACCCATGGGTGTGAGGTCTATTGGTAAGCAACGAGGTGATAGGGATTGTATTAATGTAGAGACCCGGGTTCAAACCCAACATGGGCACGACTGTAAATAGATCTTGTCTATATAAGAGGCATCTAAATAGAGAGACCTTTGTCAAAATGCTTATGAAAAATCAGGGGCTGACATCATGTGTAGAGCAAGTTCGAAAAGGAATGAAAGGTTTGGGAATGAGCCTATTTGTGGTGGACTGTATCGGTTCTGAATCCATTTGGGGGCTATGAACCCGTCTGAGAGTGACTATGCGAAGCTCAATTTTTTGGTGCATGTTTGCCTAGAAATATACTTGTGGTTTCTGGCACTGGAATGCTGCGATGATTGGAATGTAGCTGAATTGTCTTCTCCTTTGGAAAACTGTAGGTTAGCTTGCCTTGAAGATTAATGAGGTCAGCGTTTTGAGTCAGATTGACCTCAACCTCTCCAATGGTTGAGTGTTGCCTACAAAGCTCTCAAACTCATTTGGTTCTCCCATGAGCTTATGATGAGATGCAACTAGCGATATACAAATGCATGGACTTAGAATGAAACCTTCAATTTGACATTGGTACTTGACAACACGACTTTTGACCTTTGTAAACTTAAGATTTCTGCTTTTGGCTGATCGGAGACTGCTCTTGGAAAATTTGGCTCTTATACAGTGTCTCCAAACGACGTAGTGATCTCTGGATGGACCCAATATGATTCCTAGATAGTTTGAATGGCTCAGGGTACCTTTGCTTATATAGCTGGCCATTCGTTAGTTTTTGGCTCAACCACTACAGTCCTCTTTTCTTGCATGGATGGCTTATAAGCTTGGTTTCATGATCAAACATGATGATTACCCTGCCTGACCTCTATAATACAACTCCTTTAGATGCTCGGGATACTTAATAAACTTTGCTTTTAAGAAAACAGACCTACAGATCTAGACTTTTGGCCTGTTTTGCTTGGAAACTAGCCTGCAGACCTCTCCTCTTTGATTTGAATGGTCCTTTATCATCTCTGAATCCATCATTTGATGCCTTTTGGGCTCCTCCCAACCTTTTCAACCTTGTTTCTTCTTAAAATATCATGACAACTCTGTTTTTGCTCCTACAGACGAGGAATGAACCTCAGATCTTGCTTGAAAACTCTGTTTTGAACTCTGAGTGAGAACTTGCTTGGAACCTCTACATGAAGACCCTCAAGGAGCATAATTTGGTACTAGGAGGCAAGGAGAGAGAAAGAACTTGAAAAACTTCCATGAAACCTGCGTTGCTCTTCCTTTGTTGCCTGATCCAACATTGAACATGTTGGAAACAATGAAAACTGCTTAATCTTCTAGGATGCATGCTTGGAGAGGTGAAGCCAACCTAATCACGACCTTAACTTAGTTTTTCCCATGTTGGAGGCTTGAAACAATTCACAAGAAGGAAAAAGGAAGAGGGAAAAAACAAAGTCAACAGGGACTCCACATGCAAGTGTACGAATTTTAAATGTGTTGAGGAGTCCTTAGACTTTTAGATCACCTTCATGCACTTTGTGAAATGTTTCAACATAGATTTATAACCACAAAAAGGTAATTCAGACCTCTTATGTTATGTCCTTGCACTAAAAACACCTTTTGTGGCCTTTAGGTCATGAACTGGACCTCCACAGGGGTGAATATGACTTTGCAACCTCCATTTCAACTTCTTGAATTTCAAATGTTTCCATAGGACCTGTGAACATCAAGGCTTATGGGAAACCAGAGTAAATACCTGGTGTTTTTAGCAAGATATGGTCAACTAGGATCAAAGAGACTTGAAAAGTTAACAGTAAGCTTGGGACCTAAGGATTTCAAATGTTTCCATAGGACCTGTGAACATCAAGGCTTATGGGAAACCAGAGTAAATACCTGGTGTTTTTAGCAAGATATGGTCAACTAAGATCAAAGAGACTTGAAAAGTTAACAGTAAGCTTGGGACCTATTGCAATGTGAAGATTAAGGTGTCCCTTAGAGTTCCCTTAATGTACTAAATGTTCCAACTTGTGATGATTACAGCTCAATTCCTAGTTAGATCCAAGCTACATGTATTATATGGACTTGCTCCTTGTCAATTATAACCTGTTATGACTTTGGTTGTTGATAGTTGAACGCATGTACATAGGAATCGTCCGTTTCTTCTAGTAAAAGACCTTGACTAATGGTTCTTTTAATAGAGATTGTGTGTTGCTTGCTTTCTCTTGGTTGGGCAGATTGTGTACTGCTTATATTCATGTGGTGCTTTTTGCTCTTTTGGTTTTCGCTCTTCCATGTGTATAACATGCTCATAGGCTAGATATTTGATATGATCATGTAAGCCCCAACATTTATCCGTTCCATGCCCATTAATGCGGTGATAGTTGCAAAATGCCCTTCCTCTATGCTGTATCAATGAATGTTGTGGTCTATAGCAAGTAGTGGGTAATGTGATGAGCTTCTTATTGAGTAATTTGCATAAGTAGTGGTAGGTGTATCTGTATTGCTTTTATAACGGTACTGCGATTGACTTGAGGAACCCTTGAATGAATGTCATGCCCTTGCTTACATGAATATTGCTCTTCATTGTAAATTGAATGACTTATACTTGTTGATATAGAAGCATAGAAAAAGTATCCGAGGTATGGGTTTTGTGAGAATGCGCATGCAACAAATCCTTAATGGACTGGAACGTAAGGGTCTCATCTATCTTGGGATGGCCATACGACACACCCTGTTTGTGAGCTACTATCTTTTCCACTGATTGATCAAGCATTGATGCAAGCAAAGGAGTGAAAATGATGCAGAGCAAATGTGAAAACAAACAAATGTATGAATTAGTGAAGCTCAATCACCCAAAACTGTCCCTAGCTCTGCTCTGAGGATCCACTTTTTGCTAAGCCTGTAAGGCTAAAACCATGCAAATTTTGATTTTTGGACCCACTTCTTGGGTTTAGGTTTCAAACACTTTATTTACCTGCTCTATAGATGCAAATTCAATCTTCAAAATGGTTAGAAACAATAGTAAACTTCATTTCATACTAGATCTCTTCATACTGCCCTGTTTAGTCTTCAAGAACATCATCTCTCTTAGGCTCTAAAACATGCAAATTGGACTATTGAGACCTTTATCAAGTCATGCACTTCAAGTGCTCTGTTTCTATGCTCTAATGATGTAAAAACAACAATCAAACTGATGGAAAACCCAAGGAAATTTCATCTTTTAACAATTTACTCAATCTGTCTTGTCTAGGCTTCTTAAGATCATGCCTTTGGTGAGTTCACATTGGGAACAATCTAGAAAAAATCCAGATAAGGTAAGACCATTTTTATACACCCATTTGGCTCCCAAGGTGTTTGCAAAATCTTATTACTCAACCCCCAAGGCAACCCCTTCAAACACCACCTTCATTTTTCCAATTAGGCTTAATTGCTAGTAGCCCTGTCTGAGAGGTTTTCTAGGCATAAATTTTGATTGTTAGGGTTTCAAATAACTCAAGGGCTTTTCAGACACCCATTAGGCTGTTTTAGATGCATGCAAAGTTTCATGACCAAACTCGCAATCTAAACCCCTTTTCCATCAAGTAATCCTTGTCAATTAGATCTCAAATTGGGCCAAAATCAGCAAATGACTGATTTTTGGCTATAAAATGAAAAATATGGAGTTTCTTAGCAAAATAAAAACACTTTTAGATACCCTTATATCAAGTTTTAGTTGTCCCTGAAGTTTCACTTGCCAATTCAATGTTTAAAACCTCCTTTTCACTGTTTTGTCTTTATTTAATTAGGCCTCTTATCAGGACAGTCTTCTTAGTGCATGACTGTCAACAACATCTACTAAATGGGATCAAGATGCGCATTAACTCCTTCACATTATGAGTGATGACATGTTCGAGATGCTTTCTTGTGAATGTCAAACCCTCATTCAACTCCTAGTCCATCAAACTAGCATTTTAGGCTTATAACTCAGCCTTTGAACACAGTGAAGTAAGAGTGGAACTGTCAAAGATTCCAAGATTGTGGGGATATGAAAAGATTCAAAACCTTCATATTCTCAAAACACAAGTCCTTAAGGTGATACTTCCAATTTTTAGCCTTTGTCTCACTGTTTAAGTCATTCAACTCATAACTTTTGTTAAACCCTAGGTAGGGTTTCAATACAGGCCTGGTAAGAGAAAAATTCACTTTCCCCGACTTTATGAATGATTTAAACCCAGGAAATTGATATGGAAGCCTATGACATCACCACACACCTGCATGAATGACAAATAGCCACGGAATTCAATTTAAAATATATAAAATGCCCTGTTTCAGTCATCCTGATCAAGAATTATACTTGCACAAACAGAGTTCCTACTCAATATGTCATTATTCTTGCTTAAACCACACAAAGGAATCCAAATACATGAGATAAACTTACTTGCAGGCTATCCATGCTCTTACATGCTTAAATATTGACAAAATCATGCTCAAAGTGTCTTTTATTCTTCATTCATGGTGTTTACCACCCTGTTACAATCTTGTTAGTTCAGATTTCTCAAGAGTTTCTTCTTTCTTGCACCTTACAAATCGAGGACCTCTCCTCTTCTACCCTCTGAGATTCCCTCACGTGTGTACCATCATTAAAAACTCGCTTCCATTGATTTCTTAAAACCTAACTACCTTTCAAGGTGACTCATCACTTAACTAGTCTTCTAACCCAAGTCACATCCTTGAGTCCAATGCTTACAAACATTGCCAAACACCTAAATCATTAGATAGTGAACCTTAAAAGGTTGCATGCACTTTATTCATGACCCCTAAGGCATCGTAGACATCTATCCACCCAAAAACAAGCCAAAAATTGGCTAGAAGGTAGTATATACCTTGATTGGAAATTTAAACCAGTTTTGGAGGGAAAATCTTTATAAAGCCCAAATTCAACTTTTAAAGATTTCTAATGACTCCAAACCCCACCTAATGACTTACCTAGACCCTCCATACATGTTCACCGAAGAATTTGACTGAAATAAGCTTTATAACTGATCCCCTTGCATCAGAAAAGGCCTTTGCAAAACATGTGATGTTGTTTCTCGAGACTAGAGCTAAACATTGACTGATATACTAAAGATGTGAAATGTGCAACATAAGCTTGGATAGATTCATTGGTTTGTTGTCGTATCATTTGCAAATGATCAAATCATTATGTATAGTGGCATGTGAGTGAAAATGAATAATAAATTGCTCTTATAACGTAGGAAAATTTATCAATGGAGCTATTGGGTAAACTACGGAACAATACAAAGGCAAAGTCGGCGAGATTAGATACCAAAATCTGATCATTGTGCGCATATGCCTGTAGACATTTTGTAAAGTAAGAGATATGTTGAGAAGGATTCTCTTTTCTTGTGAAGAGTATAAATTTAGACGTATGGAACCCATTTGGAAAAGGAGCATTATAAATATTTAAAACTATTGGTTGGATAAAAATATAGTTATTATCACCCCAACTAGTGAATGGCTTAGAGGATAAGTGCAGGCTCTTGACTTCATATTGTAATTCGCCTAAAACTTGCATCATAGATTGGAATTATTATTTGGGAATATTAATAAATTGAGGATATGTGTCACATGGTGTGGTAGACTTAGGATGAGCATCACATATAAAGGGGCATGAGTAAGAAGGATATCTTTATCAGATGAATCTATATGAAACTCTAAAGAGCTATCACTATGATAAAGATGCATCCATATTATGTTCCAAAGTTACAATTTTTTGATCTACAACATTATTATCTATACAAGAGATATTGCTAGAGTAAACATTGCTATCATTTGCACAAGGAAATTGCTAAGAAACATATTACTGTCATGTACGTTCATATCCTTATGATGTGTATGCTCTACATTTTCAACATTGATAATGTCATTTACATCCGAAACACTACGGGGTATGATCTCAATATTAGTAAGGGAATCGCTAGCGCACGCTTTGCACCCCATAGGGAAGGGTCATTTTATGCTTCAACACATTCATTTTCTAGGTGGGTGTGGGTTGCTCATAAATTGTGCCTTATGCTGGAATTCATTTCAAGCAAACATTTCGTTCACGAGTTTATTTGAGATGTTACTTTTAGGTGGGGGTCCCAATAAGATAAATAGGACACGACTATGAAGATATATTGGAATATAAGTAGCAAAAACCCAAATAGGATGAAGGGTAATATCATGAAACCAAATATGAAATCATAACCCCAAGGGAAACAAATTCAAACCCTAAGGATGAGGCACAAAGCCTTAAGTCAATTGTCTTAAGATAAAACAGGTTCATCAAAATGTAACTACAATATTAGGGTTAATCTAACTAGGATAAATTATTAATAACAAATACACAAATCACAACTCACGTAACGATGAAATATGGAATATACAAGCTTTTGAAAGCTATATAAGTGAATTAGGGTTAGGGTTTCCAAACATAATCACCTCAAAGGGACTATTGTAGTGTTGTGAAATTGGACTTTGTAGAGTGTTATAAATGTGCTTGCAAAATATGAGGAGTTTAAGATGAGTGCAGGTCGGGTTTGAAGGCAAACAAAATTTCCTAGTGTTTCGCCTCATGGCTGACTCGCCTTTGGTTTTTGATCTAAAAATTAACTTTGGCACTTTGATCGCCTATATTTCTAGGTCCGGGTTTTATGGTTAGAATTTTATGATTGTGCTTATGTGACTATAAATAGCTTCTCCTTTGTGCAAAACCTTAGCTCCTTGCTTGAAGACTTAAAAAGGGGTTAGTCTGATTTGGTCAAGGTTCCTCTACCCCCGTTGAGTTGAGAGTTGCCTTGAGCCATACTTCGAAGAGGCCTTGGTGATGTACTTGCTTCATCCTAGTAGGTGTGCGAGAACATGTGATATAAATGCAAGAGCTATATGACTGTCCCTAAACTCAATGGCTTAAGATACAATAAACACACAATAAGAATGATTTACATTTCACCAAAGAATAGTTATTTGCTTTGTACTTGAGTATGCAATAAATCTCGAGATGTTAGCAAGTGAATTGATCTTGTAATGAGTTACCGCCTAAAATGATTGTCAGTGATTTGATTATATAGTGATCAATCTTCGAAATTGAAAACTTTTGGCACATAACCGTCTTAATTTCAAATTCAAAAGAATTAAAAGGCCAACCCAAAGGAATTTACCTTTTGCAAGTTTATGTAAAAATGAAGGGAGGATAGAAACATCGGTCTAGGGCAGAACCGTAGGCGAGTATGCCCCAGATGAGCGAATTTGTCCTTAACACCACAAAATGGTGATTAACAAACCACAAGATGGGTATCCCTGTATGAATTTATGGCTTATAGTTTAGTATTAAGTTACTATTACTTTAGTATTAACTAATAAATGGTTGTAACCACTTCAACCATTTTGTAACCATATCTCACACAATAAAATGATGGAACACAATGAATAATGTGTGCACTCCGTTCCAATATCTCTTTTTCACATCTTGTAACTTTGGTATTATAACCCTTGGTGCTCAAAGTGGTCAAAAAGAGAAGAAGAGACAGAGACAAGGGCACGTGGTTTGTGGTTTAAAGATGTTTGGTTCGATAATTCGTGAATGAAGTTTCGAGTTGTAGTGAAGCACAACGAAGTGGTTCCCAGGAAAAAGGATGGTGCAAAAGTCGTGAGGGAACCTGGCATATTTCATGAGGATGTGCATATGTGATATGAAGGTTGTGACCAGTTTCAAATTGTGCTAAGAACGAGAGAATGTAGCATGAGTAGAAATAAAGACATGCAGATTAGACCGAAATGATAGGGAGTTGAAACCAAGGAGGATCGTGAGATTTTTTTGTGAAATACCACACTCTAAGGTCGAGAGAATCAAGTCTTGAAGTTCAAGAAAAACAATCGTGACTCACAGGGCATGAAGAAAGATAGGCGTGACTAACGGGGCACAAAGAGTTGCAAACACAATAAAAATGCCAAAGGAAGAAACGTGATAGAGAAGAATAATGTTTGAGCAAAAGCATCTAGTGCACATGACGAAAAGCATAAAGTTGAGAAAGGGCACGTGACAAAAGTATAAAGTCGCGAAAACATTTGTTTTGGGCAAGAACGCCTAGGTTGTTTGGAATTCGCAAATCATTTCGAGCGGGATATACACAAATTCTTGTAACAACCTTTTTATAGGGCACTTTTTTTTACAATACATCCTTTCACCCCCAGGACGATCATCTGAAGGAGAAATACAAATGTAGTAAGTAAGACCACAATTTGGGTATTGTGCATTTGCATTTTTTGTTACAAATTTTACGAGAGTATTTTTGATTAAATAAATTTTTTAGAATGGAAATTCCATTGGAGAAATATTTTGTCTTCAACTTTCATGTGTGGAAAATTAAAATACAAATGCAATTTATGAATACAAATTTGTGTGGCATAGTTAACGGGAAAGAGAATTCACCTACAAATGCAAATAACTTACTGGATTGGCAGAGCAAAGATGACAAAGATACCAAAGCTATTTTGTTAAATAGACCGCCTACTAAATACAACAAGGTAAAGCTCAAAGACGGACTAAAATGGTCGAAAAATTTGTTGATAAAGAATACATATTTTAAAGAAGCCCATACTATGAAGAAAAGAAAGGATCTTCTCGTAGATGATGCTCGACATGGATTTTTGCCTAGTTAGTTTGGGAGCCTGTGGATCTTGTAAATTTACCCTTACGAGGGTTATGAGACAACTGATGAAGCACTGTGGGAATAGCTCAACATCGAGGGTTGTTTCAACAATTTGGCAGATTTTTGTAATTCAGGAGTTCGGGGAGGTGGAGTTCGGGAACTCGGGAATTCAGCTCGGGAATTGTATCGTGATGAGGGTCGGGAGGCAACTTGATGGAGCTCTACTTGGTCAAAGAACTATTTTCAAAAAGGAAAAGCTTTTGAAGAATGCGTGAGTCTGTTTAGCTTGATTATTTTAATTTTTGTCTATATGTTTGTATTTTATTTTTATAGTGTGAGCCTTAAGAGGGGGTGTATGGATATAAGACTTTAGAGTTTAGTATTAAGTTACTATTAGTTTAGTATTAACTAATAAACGATTGTAACCACTTAAACAATTTTGTAACCATATCTTGCATAATAAAATGAAGGACACAATGAATAGTGTGTGTAATCCACTCCTTTATTATCTCTCTATTCACATCTTCTAACAATCCTCAAAAAAATCATCATAGCAAAGATTGAAGTTCACAGATGTGTTTAGGAATGGTTGCATGAAGAAATAGGGACCGAGAGAAGGGTAAAAGCGCTAATTATTCTATTTATTCAAATGAATGACAACATATGTACAAAGTCCCTTAAAAGTCATTATAAAGGGCTGTGCCATTTTGGGTATATACAGTATCACCAAGAAATGCTCAAGGATAAGGACGACCCAAATTCAATACGAGGTCATGCCAACAATGCTAAAGGATGACATAATCAAATATGAGACCATGACAAAAATGCTAAGGATGACATAATCAAATATGAGACCATGACAACAATGCTAAGGATGACATAATCAAATAGAGGTCACACCAAAACAAATAACTTCATAGAGCTGCTTGGGTCCTCATAGAACTTCATTGAACTATGCAAAGCTAATGGGGCTTAATAATTCAAGGGCTATGGTGGTCACAATAACAAAATAGTAAAAAGCTACGACATTAATGTAACTACCCCGAATCTATTGGGACCGTGGTAGGGTATCTCACTATAGATCAAAATACCCAAAATTGAAGTATTGTTGATCCACTTGAAGATCTTGAAAGGAAATTGAATGTCTAGAAAGGTTTGCCAAAAGCGTGGTAATTCTGGTTAGAATTGGTATTGATAACATCGAAAAAACATATAGAATGTCATAGGATTGCTATTGGTTGTATTAAAATTCACATATAAAGTCACTACGTTTGACCCTCTATGAGTACTTTGTTTGAAATCTGTCTAAATCTTTAAAATAAGCCCACTATATGCCCCCATATTGAGGTGAGGGAGGATAAGGCACGCTTGCGTATCACTTATCTCATGAGAAAAAGTTAAATTTGTGTATTAATTATATTAAAATAACCATGTAAAACATGTATACTAAACATGATTGGTTTTTTCATAACCAAAAGATATCATTTGTAAACAAGCAATAATGAATAAAAATCCAAGTCATAGTCATAAGTGAACATAATTAGAAACTGAGTCAAGCATACAACAAAGCACAACATTTTTGCACCTTGCACACCTAGGAAATGCACAGTAGAAATTATGACAATTTTAGTATAATCATAGTGATAGAAAGCCTCACAAGACGGTATGCGTGATATAGATCACGACATCAAACTTGTGTAAATATTGAAACAAGCATCATGATCAAGATGCACACAAACAAATGTGGCTTAACATGACATGAGGATCCACTGACATATGGACATAGAAGATGGCAACACATGACATGAGGATCCACTGACATATGGATGTAGAAGATGGCAACACATGACATGACCGAGCCCAACAAGACAAAACTTGACAAGATGGCGACTCGACAGAATAACTACACAACTGGTACCAATAACAGGCGCATGGTAAACATACATAGCTATCAAGAAGTGCGGAGCATGCAGCAATTGTGTAGTCTATCATTGATATACATGTAACAGTCAGTAAATAATACTCAATATTCATTTGATCAATCAGTGATAAGCATGACATAATCAATAACCAGTAACAACATATAGCAAGCAATGTCAGTATCATAGAAACAAACAATGGCATCATCAAGTAAGATCACAGTATAATGTCCATAATAAAGCACATGTAAAATGCATAAACAAGAGTAAAAATATATAAGCAATCTATGTAGTTCTATATTATCAATGGACTAACATAGAAACCTATAACCTGAAAAATCGTGCTAGATGCCCTAGTGTAGGCATGTCCTAATGGTGGAACAATTGCCCCTAGGTGATGGCTAAGTAAAGCCGCAAAGTATGTGTATATCCACGATGGTGTTGAACTTTTATGTCTTGTGTCTGAACTCATGTAGATCATCAAAAGAAAATTTTAAGAGCACGATAAGTACAATGGTAAAATTTATTTATCAACAAAACAAGCTATATCAGGTCCTGGTTTTTGGATTTTTGAATGTTTTTCCATTACTTGAATATTTGAATGTTTTTGCCTTATCTTGAATATATTTGTAACAAGCAAACTGTCATTTAGTTAATCAAGCAAGGCCAAGGGACACAATAGAAGAAAGAGAAAGGTCCCAAATAGTCTAGAGCATCTGTCAAAGCATAGGCATGCATCAAGGTGTAATAGCAAAGTAGTCACGAAGAGAGTGAGGGCAAGTGATATGCCACATTGCAGTGTCATATCTCATAGATTGTTAGGGTAAGTGGTATGCCCCCATTGTTATGTTGTCTTAGAGATAGGTGAGGGCAAGTGATATGCCCCCTTTGCAATGTCGTATCTCATAGAATATGGTAATAACCTTAGGAACAATGTGTGTATGTGAGCGGGGCCACATTAATAGTGTATTAACATTAAATGTTCCAACATAAGAATATTACCATAACATCCTTTCCGTCACTGACTTACTGGAACCTTCTCTAGTTAAATATCTATGAAAGACCCCAATACATCATTTATCAATCTCATAAATGTGGCCCAACTATTCATACAAATCCTATGCTTTTTTGAAAGTTGTCTTCCATACAACATCCTCCTTTATACAAACTTGATGGTACCTGAATTTGAGATCTAACTTTGTGAAGTACTTAGTATGCTGAATTTGGTTGAACAAGTCATCAATTCCTGGCAGTATATACCTATTCTCTATGGTGACCTTGTTCAAGGATCTATAATCTATGCACACCCTTAAAGGGATCGGGTGTATGATCTCTTGTTCCAACAACTCTTGAAGTTGTTTCTTCATGTCATTATTCTCTAAAAGGGATTGCATGTAGAAAACAATGTTGGGTAAATGAGATTCAGGCAACAATTGAATCTCATGCTCTGCTTCCCTCTTTTGTGTAAAACCTGTAGGAGTTTGAAGCACTTCTTGAAAATAATGCATGAATTCATCCAAATCTTTCATTCCTTTGTAAGTACAATCAATTTCCGAAAGTCAAACCTTTTGGATTTTGAAGCACTTCTTGAAAATAATGCATCAATTCATCCAAATGTTCAATCCTCTGTTAGTACAATCAATCTACAAAATTTCTAACTGATCCTCTTGCTTATTCTTCTAAAGAAGTAAAAAAATTGCTTGTTTACCTGATTGAATCCCTTTCATTGGTTGACACTTACTAGGACAAGCTTGGGCTTGCTTTGGTGTGGCTTGATGATGTACTTTATCCCATCCTGACCCATTTGTATTTGTTAGCCTTCATGACATTAACATCCTTAAGATACAAGTAATGACTACCAAACACCACATCAAATGCTTCAAGAGCAATCACATCTGTTTATATCTCATCAATGTATTTTGGGTTAATACCAAATTTGAATCAACATTTCTTAGTTGCTTGAATCTCCACACCCTTTTTCACCCAACCCAAAGGATGTTTGTGAGGATGATCATATGTTTGCAAACCAAGCTTCTTAACAACTTCATCTAAAATCAAATTGGATTGAAAACCAATATCAAGAAGTGCATTTACCTTGATGTTCTTGATATGGATCTTGATTTGTAAGACCTAACTTATTTCTTCTCTCTCGTTCCTTGTTGTTCATGTTGGTGGCGGTGCAACCGAAGTTCTTATCAACATCGGAATTGTCCTCAATCTCCACCTCCTATTTTTGTCTCAAAGACGAGTCCTCCTTGGAACAATTGTTGGGGCACAATTCTCTAGGCAACTTACAATGCTTATCATCAATATGTCCATTTATACCACAATGTATATTTGGATCCCTACAATTATGTAAAACGGTGGCATTCCTCTTACCTATCGACTTATCCTTCTTATAATGCTGATTTTGCTCTCTCTTGAACTGATTTGTTGACTAATTTTGCATTGATGCCTTTCCCTTTCCTTGCCTTTTTCTTCCTCAATATAATATGCTTGCACACATGGCTCATCAAGGTCCTTTGGCTTACTTGATAGGATTTGTCTCTTTAGGCATGTATGGAGGCCTTCCAAGTACTTGGTTAAGTTTCCTTCATCCTCTTAAGTCCAAGCTCATCAACATGGCTTGTCTATGGAATTCCGTGGTATATTCCTATGCACTTTGACCACTCTTTTGCTTGAAATATTGCCACTTAATTTTCTGATTAGTGTTATGATGAATAAGATTAAAATTCTTAGGTAACAATTCTTTGAATTCATCCCACCTAACTACAAGTGGCGGCTTCTTCTTTTCAGAAGATGCTAGATAACTTTCCCACCAAATTAGAGCACGACCTTCCATTTTGAGACATGCAAAAGAAATCTTCCTCGTCTCGCTTACCTTGTGCACACTAAAGTTGTAGTGCCCCATGTTGTTTCACCCGATTAGTTGTTGGTGCGAGTTGCATTTGCAAGTTTTGTTTTGAGTTTGTGCTCTATCTTTGATCACATGCTGTTTATGCCAATTTGAGCCTCAGCTTGGACAAGTTTCAATAACTCAAATTTTTTTATGCTCACAAGAGCCCTATCATGGCATTTTGGTATAGACGTACATCTAATTCACAAAGCATTCAAAGCGTGCAAAAGATCTAAGCCTAGAAAGGAGTTGCAAATACTTTTCCTACGAATCCGTGGTATGACGAAGAATGTAAGGCTGCCAAGAGAGCTTTAAAGGAAAGTGAAAGGAACAAAAAAAAAAAAAAAAGAAATATGAGAAATTGGTACAATACAAAAAAGAAAGCTATGTGAATACGAGGAAAGAATTAATTTCTCTTGGAAAACACAATCCCAAAGGCTTTTGGAGGGAGCTGCAACAAAAGAAGAAACACATAGAAAATAATATCACAGATGCTTAGTGGTTAGAGTATGTGAGGACCCTCTATGAGCGGTCTCAACATAAGGATATTCCTCCCATAACTAATACCTTGACCGAGCTTTTCTCAATGGAAGACATCAAACAGAGCATAAAAATCTAGCAAGTGGTAAAGCACAAGATATTGATGCATTGCAAGTTGAAGTTTTAAAGTGGGGTGTGGAGGTCCTCATTCCGCAGATTAGAAAAATATTCAATGAGATTGACTGAATGGCTTCCCATTAAAGTGGACTAGTGTTGCTATTCCTCTATTTAAAAGCGAAGATATCAATAATCCGTCCAATTACCGCACCATTTTGGTCAATCCTCTCCTTGGTAAAATTTTTGGGGGCATGATAGAACGTCGAATCAGCAACAACGAAAGAGAGGTTAAAAGAGCAAAAGAGCAAGCGGGCTTCCAACCTAAACATTCAACCATCGACTATTGCATTACTCTTAGGCACTTGATTGAAAAGGTATGGGACACCCAAGGAGAGGAAGCTTTTTGTTGCTTTGTTGATTTTAAGAAAGCTTTTGACACGCACCTAGAGACAAACTTTGAACAAGATGGAGGAACTTGGGGTTCCGACGAGTTTAGAGCAAAAATGCATAGGCTTTATGAGTAGGTCAAAAAAAAATCAGAACTAGAGAAGGTATGTTAGAATGTTTTGTCTGTGACATTGGTGTCAAGCAAGGTTGTCCTCTTTCTCCCACCTTGTTTGGCTTATACATTGACATGTTGGAAGAATTGTTAAACAGAGTTGAGGGAGGGGGCATACAAAAGGCGAGTTATGTGGTGAAGTTACTTTTATATGCCGACGATCTTATTTTAATCTCTAAAACAATTCAAGGATGGAGGGATCATTTGAAAGCCTTAGAACTCTTTTCTTTAGGAAGCCGGGATGTAAGTGAACATTAACAAAACCAAAGTCATGATTTTTTTGTAAAAGGAAAGAGAAACAAATTAACTTTCTTTTTAAGGGGAGCTCGTTGGAAATTGTAACAAAATACAAATCTCTTGGGATTAATTTCCACACAAGCTTAGTTGGGAGACTTGTAGAGAAAAAAGGATACAAGGGGGTTGAAAAGTGTCGTACCTACTTCAAAAAAAAAAGGTGTAGGACGGTTGAACTTTGGGACTGAAAAATTAAGAAAACCCTTTTTGGTTTGCTGATCATCCTAGTTACCCTTTATGGTTGTGAAGTATGGGGGAGTAGCATGTCAAATCATGGGTGGAGACAATTGGAAAGAATCCGAAACATCTAATCACAAGCACTATTAAAGTCGAATCAACACCCCTTAGAGATTCTCATTGGTCAAGCGGTACTTTCGATGGAAGCATCAACAATAACTCGGTTCATAAGTTATCTCAAAAGGTTGAAAGCATAGATAATCATTGCTGGCCCAAAATGGTCAGGAGGAAAAATTAGAGCGTAGAAAGAAAACTTGGATGACAGAACAACAAATGGATGAACAAATGGGGCATCAACTTTCGTGAGTGTCCTAACAACAACAGGGAAATAAACAACTGTGTTAGAAAAATTTAGGACTGCCATGTGGATAGAGCAGATTGGTCAAAAGAAAGCATATCAGTATCAAAAAATAACCCCACTTGGGAGCATGATGAAAACACTTATCTAGGAGAAACTATAAGGGTAAAGCAAGGATTTTAGTTGGCTCAATAGAGGACCAGATTGCATCATCTTTGATGTGAAACCGGTAGATGGACTATATCCAAGGAGGATTAGGAAAGAAGAACTTGTCTTTTCTGTAGCAAAGGGGTGGGAGAGACAGAATGACACTTCATCATGGAATGTTCAGATTTTATGATGATATTTGTATCCATGACAAAACGACTTGAAGGTGGACAAATTAAATGAGTTTTATTCGAAAAAACAAGACTTAAAGATCGCGGGTTTTGTGCTCAAGATACACAATAGAAGATCTAATATTGAAAAGAGTCCTCAAATCATCTTAAAGTCTCGCTTTTGGTCCCATAGACCCTTCAGTCTCATGGACGTCATTAAAATCTTTCATTTCATTTGGACGAGCTCAATGGGAAAGGAGGTGAGTCGGTTGTGGAGTTAGCGAGCTAAGATGGGTTCACCGAGTTGATTTTGCGAGTAGAGTCAGGGCGATGGAAGCCAATTGTTGAGCCCAAGACGAGTTTGAGTTTGGGAATCGACATGACCCGAGATCACAGAATTTCGTGATTAGTCCACGTGGACCAATCATGGCAATTCGTGATTCTCGATGTTCGCCGATCCGAGCATCAAAAACAAATAGTGTTGAAGGTTTCGTGATCCCGAGACCTCAAGAACACATGGCGGCTCGAGGGTGATCAAAGTGACTCTGACTTAGATCACGAAGGCTTAAAAGTGATCAAGGTGACGTCGGAAACCTCGCGAACCCAAGTACAAGATATTGGTCCATGTGGACCAATAATGCCAAAGTTGAGCTCCTGAGGTTTGAGATAAGCACAAGGAAAGTGTACATAAGTTTTAAGAGATCCCCGAGAGCCCGAAAGTTAATGATTGGTCGTAAAGCTAGGTGGTTTGAGCCCGAGATGTGAAAAGGGCCCAAAAGCATGGAAGATCGACATTGGCCCACATGGACCAATGATGACACCGTGGTCCTAGGAGTTTGGGATTTTGAATGGCAGCAAGGGCTAAGGCATGAGGCTTAGGATCCCTAGATCCCGAGAGCATAGTTAAACCTTGAGAACACCGAGGTGACCTCAAATTGGCTAAAGGTAGAGTTAGAGGGCGAATTGAAATCGAGTAGGTCACAATCGAATCAATATGACCCTAACACTCCAAGAGCTCCGAGTCACACGTGATTGGTCCATGTGGACTAATCGCGGTTCACTCATGGTCTTGGGAGTAGGTGATCAATATTGGCTAAGTTCGGGCACCCGAGGATCCGAGTCCCTGAAGTCTTGAGAAAAGCACAAAGGCCATAATCGGTAGTAGGTTTGAGCGCTTAAAACCCGAGAGGTCGGAGATCTCGAGCTTGAATCGGGTAAGGAAAAGTGACCAAGATGACCCCGAGAACTGAATGATATGTGATTGGCCTAGGTGGACCAATCACATATAACTCGAACTCTGGAAGTCAATACTAGCAAGGTGGAAGTTGAGCTGCAAAAGGTGACCCTAAGTCCTCAGATCCAATGAGTTTGTGGCATGTGGCCAATCGAGTGGACACATGGCAAATTGGTAGCAGAGTTAAATTTGATGGCCCAATGGCCATCAATTTTGTCAAAACAGACTGAGATCTTCAAACTGCCATAACTTTTGCTCGGGTACACCAAATCGAGCAAACTAGTCTTGTTGGAAAGGTATCAAGAGAACTAAATGATGGAGACGGTTTTAGGTCGTAATCGTGTGTGTGTAAAATCCCCTTTTGGGACAAATAGAAATCTGTAACACTCTAAACACCAATTGAACTAAGAAGGATGAGATCCTTTTAATTTAACCTCAAATAACCCAATGTCAGCGTAATTACAACCCAAAATGGGGTTGGAATTAGCCAAGGTGGTGAGTTAGATGGGAGAACCAATTGGAAACCCAATCTTTTCCAGTTCAGATTTTTATAGCAGCAGTTATTGAATAAAAATAACCCACAGACAACTGAAACTTCAAAAATTCATATCTCATTCAATACTCAATATTTTTGCATGAAATCAAGTGCATAATAAACTAGAATTTAAGAGCTTTCTAATGCACTATCAATCAGATTTTTCTGAGCCTTGAAACCCCACCAAAATAGACCCAGAAATCTCAAACCAAGTCGCTAGGGTTAGAGAAAAATAAATAAATTATTTCCAGCTCTTCTCTAGCCTCCAAAATATCTGCCCTTGCTCTGAAATAATTACTAACACACAACAGATTTCAAATCTAGCTCTTATGACATCAAAATATGATAAAACAAGCTCCAATCCAAGTCGCTATGGCTAAAATAGTAGCAGCAATAATAACAGAAACAACAATACCTCAAACCCTTCAATAAAATACAAATTTACACCCCAAATAAATGCGCCAATCCTCTAAACCAATTTACTAATGCTTATGATGGATAAACAATGCATAGATTCACTCAACACTAATTGCAAGATGGCGCACACTCTCCAAAATAGGGTGGTGTTGAGGAAACACCTTTGTTATGAGATCTCATGGGCATAAATCCCTCTTCAAGCACGAAGATATTTTGATAAAAACGTCAACATGCCCCCAAGGGGTCGCCACCATCTTCTTATATAGCTTTTGCATTTCAAATCTTCAAGTTTCCTCCTCTTTTTGGCGCAAATCTTTATGTGGGAGAGTCACTTTTAAAATAGCCTTCTTTCTTGGAAAGTCACACTCCAATTAAAACATTAATTTCCTCTTTTTAATATTTTAAATAAAAACATAAGAGGAGAATTAATTATTTAATTTAAAAACAAAATGAGTAATGACATTTTCCCAATTTTTATCCTTTAATCCATGGGAAGGGTGACAATATTTTAATTTAATTAATGTCCCGAAAAGGGGACATTACAGTCCTCCCTTCCCAAGATTGTTTGTCCTCAAGCAATTGTAAATTTGGATGCTTCAAAACTGAATCACTTTCCCATGTGGCATCCTCTAATGGCAAGTCCTTCCATTTCACCAAATACTCCTTGATATTACGTCTCCTTAAGTTCCTTTCACATGTATCAATGATGGATTCCGGAATTAAGACCAATCTACCTTCTTCGTCTAAAGGAGGCAACTCTAAAGAAGGAACAACATGCTGCCCAAGAACCTTCTTAATACAAGAAACATGAAATACATTGTGGATCTTACCATTTTCTGAAAGGTCTAATTCATAAGCCATCTTACCAACTTTCCTTGTGATCTTGTAAGGCCCGTAGAAGCGTGGTTTCAACTTTTCCTTACCACTTTGTTTGAGAGTAGATTGCCTATAGGGTTGCAATCTAAGGAACACCCAATCATCCACCTCAAAAGATCTCTCACTTCTACGTTGATCTGCATACAACTTTGCCTATTTTGGGCTTGATGCAAATTCTCCTTGAGTGCTTTCATGATATCAACACTCTGCTGCACTAAATCTTGAGCACTAGGCACTCTACTATCTGTCATAACCACATCCATGAAAGAATTAACATCATAACCATAAAGTGCCTTAAAAGGAGTCATACCTATAGACATATGATGCGTGGTATTGTAACAAAACTCAGCTATGTGTAGCCATTTGGTCCATGCAAACTGCTGTCCTGAAACATAGAACCTCAAGTATCCTTCAACCCACTTATTCACAATTTCAGTTTGCCCATCAGTTTGTGGGTGATAGCTAGTACCGGGTGTGAGTTCTGTCCCAGTTAGACGGAATAATTCTTGCCAAAAATGACTCATAAATCTGCTGTCCCTGTCACTCACAATATTTTTTGGCAACCCATGTAATCATAGCTACCTAAGACTCCGGACGGCAATGTTTTTGAAAATTTGGTGACAGCAAGGGACGACTAATAAAAATATATATAATTTTAATTTTACAAATATAACATGAATAATTCAATAAACTAAGACTTAAAATTGAAAGTTTGGAGATTGAAACCATTAATAGTCAAGGAATCCTAAAATTAATTTAAACAAGGCCAACAAACAATATTAATTATCATTTATCAACAACAGAGTTCCGTGCTTTTTAAGGATCCACCCAAGTTTTGATTTAGAGCTAAAAATTAAAACAAGAATTAAATAAGATTAGTTTGTTTAGTGAATTGTTTAGCTGATTATTCGTAACTTTGGGACCCCGTGTTTGTTAGCGAGATGATGGAGCCGAGCTGATTGATTTGGGAAGCCTACAACTAGTTTAAACAAGGCCAACAAATAGTATGAATGGACCATTTACAAACTGAATTGTCTTCTCACGGTTTTCGTGGTGTGGCTGATTAATTGGGGGAAATGCAACTAATTTCCATGACAACATTCAGAATTGAGAGTTGAAACAACTTCAAAACTTTCGCTGAGCTAAAAAATAGTTAAATATTATTCTCCAATCACTCTAAAACTGAAATTCGACATGTTTTAGTGTTAAAAAAATGAGTTCATTAGGGGCGTCGTGATGTCCTCGAGACATCCCCGACATACCGGGGGCGTCTCGACGTCCACAACAAAGTCCCCAAAGTCCCTTTGCACCCGGACGCCCCGGTGCATTCTGGTTTGTGGGGGACGTCCCCCTTTTTTTCAAGAAATTAGGGATGGCGGGGAAATGTCTCGTCCCCGTCCCCTGTCCCCAGGGCGTCCCTGACGTCCCGAGACGTGACAAAAAGGGCCGGGACGCGTCCCCACGTAACACTTGCATGTAATTTGAAATTTTCTCTAAAAAACAAATCAACGATCATAGGGCCATCAAACTTAGTAGGAAGTGGATGAAAATGTGCATATTTAGTGAGTCTATCCACAACCACATATAAGCAACTCTTACCTTGCACTATTGGTAACCCGGTGATGAAATCCATGGATATGCTTTCCCACTTTTGGGATGGAATAGGAAGGGGCTGCAAAAGACCAGCTGGAAAAGTGTGTTCATTCTTATTTCTTTGCAAACAATACACTCTCTAACATGCTTGAGAACATCCCTTTTCATACCTTTCCAAACAAACCTTTCTCTTACCATTTTGTAGGTTTTGAAGTATCCTTGGTGTCCACTCAAAGGAGCATCATGTGCTGATTTCAAAATCAGATTCTTTACCTCTGAATTTGGAGCCAAATACACCCTTCCTTTGTAAAGAATGAGGCCATCCACTATCTTGTACCTTTCATCAACAATTATCCCTTCAAGCAAATCATTAGAAAACTGATTTTTTGCATATTCTAGAGCAATTAAATCCTTCCAATCAGCTGTTATAAAAGACATAGAGCCGATTTCTACTCTCTTTTATCTGTGATACCAGGAAACGCGGGGGAGGGGCCCGTTTCCACGTAGAAACGTTTCTGAAATGTTTGAACAGCGGCACGGGGGAAACGTCAAAAATGTTTCCGGAAACGCTGTGCCATTTCCGGAAACGGCACAGGGTTTCCGAAACGTTTTTGACGTTTCTTGCGCCTTTCACTTTAAAAAAACGGAATTACTTTTTAAAAAATAAAAAAACTTTGCATTAAATGCAGTTAAACCCTAATACAACTACCTAACTTGCTAAACACACTTCCTAAAAGCTATATAATGACCTCTTGGGTCCATTCTAAATCACACTCTCATTTTTCTCTTGCTAAATATAGTTTTCATTAAACTAGCATTTAGCATTGTGAAGAGCAAAGAGACATCAAGGAGCAGCTTGAAGGAAGAGTTTAGGATGTGTTGCTAAGAGCTAAAGGCTTCAAGGAGGAATTTCGAATCAGATTTGGAAGGTGGGATTGACTTCAAGGAGGAAAAACCAGGTATTTTTCAAGTTTTTTTTGCTAAAGAAAATGTTGATGTGATCATTGATCATGATGTCAATATGTAGGTTTAATTTAGTAATTTTAAAACTCTATGCTTAAAAATAAAAAATGTAACATTTTCTTTGCGTTTTAAAATAAAAACATATATTCTTTTTTAAATTATAAATTTCATCCAAACTCCGTGTATGCTCTCACCTCGCACCTATACGGTGACCTTGGTGATCAAAAGTAGAATAGGATGTGTAGTAGGGTTTTTAAATTTAATTCTTTTTAAAAAAATGTATTTTGTTTTTTTAAATTAAAAATCTGAACTCTGTTTATGCTCTCACCTTGCTGCATACCGTGACCTTGGTGATCAAAAGCGAATAGGATGTGTAGGGTTTTAAATTTAATTCTTTTTGTTTTTTAAAAAAGTTTATTTTGTTTTTTAAAATAAAAATCCGAACTCGTGTATGCTCTCACCTCGCGCCCGAACGGTGACCTTGGTGATCAAAAGCGAATAGGATGTGTAGGGTTTTAAATTTAATTATTTTTGTTTTTTAAAAAAGTTTATTTTTTTTTTTAAAATTAAAAATCCGAACTCGTGTATGCTCTCACCTCGCTGAACGGTGAACTTGGTGATCAAAAGCAGAATAGGATATGTAGGGTGTGGTTCTATTTAATAATTTATTGTTATCTAAGTTTATGTTTTTATTTTTCAATGAAGGTTTGATTCAATGGCATCTAGTTCAGCTTCAGTGGGAGGGCATGGGGAAGGGGAAGAAAGCCAAAGTGGGGGTGTGGATCCTAGAGCTCCTCTTTGGAGACATGTGCAAATTGTGGAGAACCTTGTTGGCGGTGGCTCTCGAGTTTGGGTATGCAATCATTGCAATATACAATACAAATCCTCTTATACCCGACTCAAAGCTCATTTAATGGGGAAATCGGGAATGGGGATTAGAAAATGTGGCAAGGTTGAACATAAACATATATTGGCATATATGAAAGAGCAAGAGGAGGCTGATTTGGAAGCTTCAAGAGCTAGATTTAAAACCGCTCCTTTGCAAAATAGGGGTTCTGTAAAACCACCCACCCCATCAAACCATCCATTTATCCAAGTTGCAGTTGAAACTCCATCAGAGGGAGAGTGTTTGTCACGAAAGAGAATTTGCAAAAAGGCCCATTAGAGCAAGCATTTGCAAATGAGAAAAGGGATGTTGTTGATGAGTTGGTTGCTCGATGCATTTATGCATGTGGGCTGCCCTTCAATGTGTTGCGCTCACCTTATTGGCAACAAATGGTGAGAGGTATTAATGATGCACCGAAAGGGTATAAAAGCCCTAGTTATGAGAAGGTGAGAACCACATTGTTGGCGAAAGAAGTGGCCCATGTACATACTTCTTTGCAGCCAATTAGGGATTCATGGAAGGACTCAGGGGTATCTATCATTTCAGATGGATGGAAAGATGCCCAAAATAGACCCCTAATCAACATTGTTGCAGTGTGCCCTAAAGGGGCAATGTTCTTAAGGGTTGTTGATTGTGAGGGTGAAGTGAAAGATGCTCAATTTATTGCTAATATTTTGATTGAGGCTATTGAGTCAGTGGGCCCTCAAAACGTTGTCCAAGTCATCACGGACAATGCCAAAAATTGTAGAGCGACAAGGTATGATTGTTGAGGGGAGATATGAGCACATTTTTGGACACTTTGTGTAGTACACTCCTTGAATTTGATGTTGCGTAAGATTGGAAAATACCATGGATTGAGGAAGTTTATAAAGAGGAAAATGAGATCCAAATGTTTATCACAAATCATCATATGTCCCAGGCTATCTTTAGGAGGTTCTCGACATTGGAGTTGCTGAAGGTAACCAAACAATTTCCTAGTTTCTAATTTTTATTTGCTAACTTTTTATGAAATATCAAATTATCAATTGAATTCCTTTTAAATTTAATTTTTTTTTAACTTGCTTTAATTTATTTTAATAGGTTGTTGAAACAAGATTTGCCTCTCACACGCTCGTCTTGAGACGACTTGTGAAGGTAAAGCAAGCCTTAAGGCTTATGGTGATTGATGATGTTTGGTCCGTGTGGAGGCAATCAAACACAAAAAGAGCCATCAAAGTAAAATCAGTGATACTTGATGATATTTGGTGGGCAAAGGTTGCATACTTGCTTAGTTTTACTGAGCCTATTTTATCTATGATTAGATATGCAGACACGGATAATGCTTGCATAGGGGAGATCTATGATGGCATTGACTCTATGCTTGAAAAAATTAGAGACATCATACAACAAAAGAGCAGGATCCTGAAGAAAACTTCTACAATGAAGTTAAGAACGTGATCATGAGAAGGTGGAATAAAATGACCACCCCATTGCATCTCCTAGCCTATGCCCTAAATCCCAAATTTTATAGCAGTGAAATACTTACACTACTTGGTAGGCAAAAACCATATGATGACCATGAAGTTGCAAGTGGAGCTAAGACAACATTCCGAGGCTTTTTCCTGATCTAGATGTAACTAGTACGGTCCGCTGTGAAATGACGCTCTTTGTCTCTTCATCTAATAGTAGCATGGGTGAAATAGATGCAACGCACTTGACAGGTACAAGATGACCCCATGCATGTGGTGGTGTGCACATGGCCATGATGCCAAGTGGTGCGACCTGTTGCCATTAAAATCCTTTCACAGGTTATCAAATATTAAAATGAAATCAAAAGTTTGTTTATTAATTAAAAATGTATGTTCTTACTTCTTAGTAAATTAATATTATAGTATTACTAATTGAAAATTTCTAACTTCTTTTTTGTAATAGGTGGCTAGCAATTCCTCACAGAAGTGGAATTGGAGTACATATTCCTTCATCCACTCAGCCAAACGGAACAAGTTAGCATCCAAGAAGGCCGAGGATTTAGTGTATGTGCATTCCAATTTGCGCATTCTATCACACAAGAGTGAAGCCTATGTTAGAGGTCCCAACAAACTTTGGGATATTGATCCTGAGACTAGCGACTTTGATGCTTCTGCTGCAACTCTTAGCCAACTTTCACTGCTTGGTATTGATGAAGAAGAATCGGGATCTTTTGCAGAAGGGAGGGAGAGTGGAGCTAGTGGGAGTGGAGATGTCGGTGCTAGTGGTGTTCATGGAGATGATTATGAGGAAATCTAGATGATATATTCTAGAATCTAGATTATTATTATGTATATGTGAATCATTGAAATTGTAACCATGTTGAATGATGACTCTTTAGAACTTAGAAGTTCAAATTTCAATGAATTCAAAATATTTTGAGTGCTTTATCAATTATCTCTTATGGTCTACAATTATAAAATGAGTACTATGCATATATATATATATATTTTATTTTTTTAATAATATATTGTACGGACGTTTCCGTTGACGTTTCGTATCCAAGGTTTTTTGAAAATTGCCGTTTCCGTGTTTTGTACCCGTTTCCGTTTCCGTTTCCGCCAACATAGCCTTTTGTGAATGATCATGAAGAATGGAGTTAGCGTGAGGTGTCCCCCTTGTCATACCTTGGAAAATGATACTTTTGCCTCCCACCATGAACTTGAGCAACAAGTTTTGATAATTGAGGGTGAAGTCCCCCAATGAATGCAACCATTGCACTCCTAATACAAGATCCATATCTTCCATGTCAATCATATAAAAATCATCAAGAAGCTCATAATCACCTATGGAAATGGAAAGCTTGGGAATTCTTTTAGTGCATGGTAAAATAAATCCATCTGCTATGGTGACATTAAATCCTTGGAAATCTTCAATATGCAAATCAAACCTTGTTACCAACCTCTCACTAATGAAATTGTGAGTTGATCCACTATCAATTAGGATGATTACCTTGTGCTTGTGTAGCCTACCTTCCACCCGAAAGGAAGATATTTGGGAGTGCCGGAAAGAGAAGCAAGTGTGCCTCCCATTTCTTTTCCTTCTTCATGTGCATGCTCATCAACAACCTCATCAACCACATCATTAGCATCACTAAAATCTGAATCAAATTCAAAATCTGAATCAACAACTTCAATAAAATGAATTTGACCTTTACCCTTACAATTGTGGCCTCTTGTCCAAGGAGTCTTGCAATCAAAGCACAAACCTTTTCTTCTCAACTCATCCCTTACATCTTTTTGCACGCTGTTTTGGGGCTGATTCCTATGTGGTAGCACATAGGGCTGATTTGGCCTTTTTGGGGCTTCTTTTGATGACCCAAGGGGCTGTCCCCCTTGTGCTTGCATGGATTTTTGCAAATCAGACCTTGGCTGCCCTTGAATTCCACTTTTGGACAGCAAATGGGTGGCATTAATACGCTTTCCTCTTGGTCCCAAATTATCTCTATAAGCTGTACATTCCAAATCTAAAACTTTAGTAATAACATCTTGCAAAGAAAGATGATTAAATGCTCTTATCAAACCCTTCAAAGGCTCAACCAAGCCTTCCGTGAAGAGGACAACCAATCCTTACTAACATCCGTTACCATGACTACATTTCTTTGGAAATCCACCACATACTCCTCAACATCATGAACTTGCTTGAGTTGTGGCAACTCCCGGAAGTGTATCTCCGGATCTTTCCGGTCAAACCTCTCCATGATCTTTTTGCTAAACTCCTCCATGGTGTGGATCATATCGTGCCCTCGTGTGTGCATGCCATGGAACCACCATTCATGTGTCGTACCCTCCAAGTGAAGAATAACAAATTTAAGGGCCTCTTCTTCATGCATGGGGTTAAGGGAGAAGTAGGTCTCCATCTTTTGCAACCATGCTCTCACCGAGATCTTGCTAGATCCATCAAAGCTTGGAAGTGAAACTTTTCCCAATCTTTGTTGAAGGTCCTTAGGGGGTTGCTTATGGGCCTTCTTGGCCTTGTTTCCCATCCTCAATGCACAAAACTCATCAAAGGTCAATATGGCCCTAGTGGCCGGATGCAAAGTACCATACTCAATGTTGTAAGATTCAATGGCCTCTACCATTGATGGCTCCTCAACCTCTCTATGGGTTTCCTTAGGAAGGAAAGTGCCTTTGAAGAACTTGGGAGGGGGTTGTGTAGAGCCCCTTTCCCCACTATGTGAGCTTTCTTCTCCATTGGAATTTGGAGACTTGCCCGTACCCAATGCATCCTTGATAAGCTTGGACATTTGCTCACTCATAGTCTTTTGGAGCTCCTTGCCACAATTTTGCATCAACTCTTGAAGGAATTTCACTTGATCCGAAGTGAAAGCCCCGTCCTCCATTGATTCCTTATTTCTCCTCTTATAGTATAGTGGCTCTTTATCTCCTTGCATCCCAAAAAAACGCCCCAAGAGTAGAGAAAATATGCTTTGATACCATAAAATCCCCTTTTGGGACAAATAGAAATTTAGCAACACTCTCAATACCATTTTGACTAAGAAGGATGAGATTCTTTTAATTCAACCTCAAATAACCCAATGTCGGCGTAATTACAACCCAAAAGGGGTTGGAATTAGCCAAGGTGGTGTGTTAGATGGGAGAACCAATTGAAATCCAATCTTTTCCAGCTCAGATTTTTATAACAGTAGTTATTGATTAAAAATAACCCACAGAAATTGAAACTTCAAAAATTCATATCTCGAATCAATACTCAATATTTTTGTATGAAATCAAGTGCATAATAAAGTAGAATTAAAAGCTTTCTAATGCACTATCAATCAGATTTTATAGCCTTGAAACCCCACCAAAATAGACCCGTAATCTCAAACCAAGTTCTTAGGGTTAGAGAAAATAAATAAATTATTTCCAACTTTTCTTTAGCCTCCAAAATATTTGCCCCTTGCTCTAAAATAATTACTAACACACAACAAACTTTAGATCTGGTTCTTATGACATCAAAATATGATAAAACAAGCTCCATCCAAGTCGCTTATGGCTAAAATAATTGCAGCAGTAACTACGGTACCTCAAACCCTTAAATAACATCAAGATTTAAACCCCAAATAAATGTGCCAACATCTAAACCAAGTCGCCAATGCTTAGGATGGATAAACAATGCATAAATTCAAGCAACATTAATCGCAAGACGGCTCACACTCTCCAAAATAGGGTGGTGTTGAAAAAACACATTTGTTATGAAATTTAATGGGCATACATCCCTCTTCAAGCGTGATGATATTTTGATAAAAACATCAACTTGCCCCAAGGATCGCCACCATCTTCTTATAGAACTTTTGCATTTCAAATCTCCAAGTTTCCCTCCTCTTTTAGCCCAAATCTCTATGTGGGAGAGTCACTTTTGAAACAACCTTCTTTCTTGGAAAGTCACTCTCAATTAAAACATTAATTTCCCCTTTTAATATTTTAATAAAAACATAAGAGGAGAATTAATTATTTAATTTAAAAACAAAAGGAGTAATGACATTTTCCCAATTTTTATCCTTTAATCCATGGGAAGGGTGCCATATTTTAATTTAATTAATGTCCCGAAAAGGGGACTTACACTCCATTTTGAGCCTAAAACGTTGTAATGTCCCCTTTTCCATGCTAGTCACTTTTAAGGCCTTGGGCCCATTCCACCTTCCGTGGGCTTCGAGGAAGGAAGCAAGGGAGGTGAACATTTCCATTATTGCAAGTAATTTCCTTATTCATTTAATTACTAATTATGGCTTGGAGTGATTCGATTAGGTGAATGGCAAAGCGAAAAAGGAACTTCTATCTTCACCTTCATTAAGGTCGGTCTTCTTGAGCTACAAGGGAGATAAAGAAATATTCTTTTATGAGGTCGGTTTTCTTAAGTGAAGTGAAGATTAAAAAGTGCATTTCTCCCTTACTTGAGGTTGACCATGAAGATTGGGCTTCTAATTCATCATTGGCACCAAGTAGGGGTACTTAAGGAGGTTCAAATGGAGGAGGATATTATCATCATTCATTTATTTTGATATTTACTCGATTTTGAACTAGTATAGCTTCTCTTCTTGCCATTGAAGGACGAAAACCCTTCCTTGGACACCTTTGGAGGATGAAACCCTTCAATAGGATCACACTTGGGGATGGAAACCCTCTTATGTGCTTTGGTGGCTTCACCCGGAAGTCACAAGTGAGCTTTAAGGAGGATTTTATATTTATTTCTTCCCTTCTAACCCTAGGCGACTTGCTTGGGTGAAGGGTTTGATATCATTTAGGGCACTTTTGGACAAAAGATCTACTTCTATAAAGAAGTAAGTCACGACACTTTATAGAAAATGTAGAAAAATTTCATCATCTTCTTATTGTATAAGATTTTGTGGGACGAAAAGCCTCCCAAATGCGGACATCTAATCTGAAATAAATCAAGAAAGTCATTCATGAGCTCATCATGTTTTTCCATTGAGGTTTGTCAATGACTAGCTGACTGCTAGTGGGTGGTGACTGTTCATTGGTGTTTCTATACCTGAATGACAACATGAGGCCATCCACCTTGATATTCACAAGGGTTTTCGCGAATTAGTGGCGAGGAACGACAACAATGCACACCTATAAACAAGTGGTCTCAATGCTAGATCCATTATTTAAATTTCATATGATGTTAGAAATGTAGAATGACTTGAAAAGCGATATGGAGCAACTAGACAATCAATTTTACCTGCCAACCAAGTATCACTGTAAAATACATCCATTTGGCCAGTTGAACCGCTTTAGCATGTTGACTAATAGAAACTTTTGCAGCTCACAGTAATGCACCTGCAGTTGTTGGAAATCGTCGCCAATCATCATGTTGTCACCAACATACACAAATTTTACAAATTTGGGGCCACCCCCTTTTAAAATTTAAATGCAACCCCCTTTTAAAATTTAAACACAACATTTAAATTGAAATTTTCTTGTGCTTTTATGTAAAACTTATTTCTCTTTAATGTTTCGCATCTTGTTTTTCTTAAGCTTTCATCTTTGCTTATTCAATGTAAGAAGACTTCTAAATGGATTTGTTGGGTTCCAATTTTAATCTTTTATTTTTTCCCTTTCAAAGCTTCCTTTGCATTTCAACGTCCTATGAGCTCTATTTTGATTTCATGGTTATTTGCTTTATTCTTTTGTGCAATGTGAAAAAGGGAGCCAGTTTGCAACATTTTTGGAGCTGGGTGAAGATGGCTTGATGTACGATCATGAAAACTTGGGTGAATCTTAGTTATGATATGCTGAACATTTCATCTGTAGACCTCAAAACTCTTATCTGCATTATTTACAATGTTTCCTTTGCAACATTGTCGTCCTTGTGTAGAAAGAAAAGAGCAAGCAGTTCCTGTAAAATTTGAATTGGAAGGACTTTTTATTATCTTAAATTATCATTTCTATATGATGGAAGTTTATTCCCAAAGCATGGAAAGACACAATCTGTTTCAAAATTTATTCTCGTTTTCAGATAATGGAACTGTTACAATATTTCCAAGCCAAGTTTGGCGCTAAAGGAAGACCTTGCATGAAGGTGCACATGGAATAAAATTAATAAATATGGTGCTGTTCCTAAGGTTGGCGCCAAAGGAAGATAAGGTGCATGAAGGGGTTAATTAAAAATAGAACTTCAGTTCTATATCTGGTGCCAAGCATGAGGACTAAAGAGTGGAAACAGCTAATAATAGACTGCTGTTCCATTTGGAGTTGGTGCAAAAATAGAAATAAAATAAACAAGTCAGACTGCTGTTCCATAGAAGTTGGTGCCAAAGCTAAATATGGAGATAGTTAGCTAATAATAGCACTGCTATTCCAGTTCAGCCTGTCGCAAAAAATAGAAAAAAGAAGTAGAAATAGACTGCTTTTCCAGTCTAAAGTTGGCGCCATAAACCGGAATGCAATAAATAATAAAAGGCAACTCCTATTCCCATGCAAAAAGGAAAGAAGGAGAATATATAAAAATAGCAGCAGTCCTTTTCAAGTCAGGGGCTGGTGCCAAGCATGAATGGGACAAAAAAAATTAAATGATTAAAATAAAAGTGAACTGCTGTCCAGTTAATGTGGCGCCAATTAAAGCATGAAAATTAAATAAATAAATAAAAGAAACAGCTGTTCCAATCCCAGGCGCCAAGCATGAAGACCAGCAAGGGGTATTAGGGAATTAAATAAATTAGAAGGAACTGCTGTTCTAGCTAAAGATTGGGGCAAAAGGAGAGATAAGGGGTAAATAAAATAAATAAATAAAAACAGCAGTCTACAACAGTCTATTTAGAGCAAGGAGCAGCCTATATTGGCTGATTTTTGATTGTAAAAAAAAAATATACTTGGAGCAGCTGATTTGCTTGTGCATCTTCAGCTATTGTACTTGCACCTTTGAATAAAAAAAGAGATTCATTTTTCCCTCTCATACTGCTGTTTTCAGATTTTTCATTGTGTTGCATAGGATATTGTGTTTGCCTTAGTGTGGAATTCACTCCCTCTACTGCTGTCATTTTCCTAAACCCTTGAATTTATTATGCAAATAGTTTAGAGTTGTGCAGGTGTGTGGATCTTCAAATTCTTTGTGTGCAGAGTTACATGCAAGTATCAAACTTTTGGTGTATCACCCCTATTTCCCATTTCCTGCATTCCTCTTCCCTTTTCCTTGTCAAAGTTTTCCTTTTTAGGTGATTCACAAGGGAGCGAGACCTCTCTGGAGGTTCACCTCAGACATAGGTTACCCACAACCTTTAGGTGTTTCAACTTTGTCAACAGGAGAGAGAGTACACACACCATTCTCTATTAGGGTGCAACTTCTGGGTGACAACAGAAACTAAGGAAAATTCAAAGAGAAGAACTCAAATAGGCTATCAATGTTTTGAATTACATAGCTGTGGCGAGCAATTGCACTTTTAATGGTCCTTCGAGCATGGTTGAAGTGGCATCAAAGAACCCGTTATTTAAATTCAAAAGTCCATATGATCTACACAACAAGATAGTGGAGAGCTAACTCTTGAAATAAGCAGGAGGATTTTATCAGCAAAATTATCTATGTAAAGTAGCAAAAACCTGACCTCCAGATTGAAAAAATACCACATTTTCATGTTGTTCTTGGTCACTTTTTATTAAAACCTTATTTTTAAGAGTGTTGGTCAACATTGACCCCTCTTATCTCTAACCTTAAATCAACTTTAACTTTTTTACCTTTTAATTGTCCTAAATCATCATTTCTATGTGATGTAAACTATTTACAGATTATGTGGTTTAATATATTTGCTTGAAGGATATGAGCACAATCAAAGCAACAAGAGACAGAACGTGAGAGATTGTCACAACTGTAGATGTTGTATACTCATTTGTATTATATATATGGATTATGGAGGATGTACAAATAAGCTTTTAGAGGAAGGAACTCCTAGATAAAGCAGGATTAAAAGAAAAAAGAGATGTACCTAGAGATGTACAACATTTAAAAAATATGCAATAAATTCAAGTGAATATGCAAAGCATTTAATAAAGTACACTAGCCCATGTGGCCATTTCTCATTTTCCTCCCTGCCTAGAGGAGATTAGAATGTAGCTTTCAAGATAAGCCAATAGAAAGTTTAATTTGGCGGAGTATGCAGTGCATGTAGACCACAAAAAGTGAGGATGGAATCCCCAAAGGCATAGAACTCAAATGTTGAAAGAGAGGACTTGGAACTCTCGGGAATGAAATATCTTGGAGAACGAACTGGTTTTTAATACCAAAAAGATCATCATATGAAGATTCAAGCTCTAGAAATTGATAAAGCTGCATTATTGTGAAGATAATGTTGTAGTTATGTGAGGATTGGGTCCATGGTGTAGATCTCAATCATAGATGTCAATGAATGACAAGTCGTTGGATGTTCTCCTTGCTTAAACACCAAACCGATAGTATGCATTGAAGTAAGAGGGAAGATGCTAAAATTAAAGCTGTGAAAAGTCCACCTTGGAGTAATGAGTTGCTAGGAAGCATGCTTACGATCAAGATCTGCTGTCTACAGAGGAAAGAGACGAGCAACATGAAGTTCATTGTGTTAAATTTACAATTGAAATGAGAAAGAAGAGAGGATTATAGTTGGAGAGATAGATTGCTTACAAGTGAAATTTTCTGAATGATGATTATAGTCTCCAAAATAATATCTTCCCCATGGGTCGTGGTGATTATAGTCTGAGAGATGCACATACCTCATAGTCAGGATGACGAGGATCCTGCAAAACTTATAGGGAAGGAGAATCATCAATTTCCCTTATAACTATAGGAAGTGAATATGGCAAAGTTGGTTGTATAGGCGGAGCTAAGTTGCTAGGTTGAACCACCATGGAGATGTCGTATGACTGTGCATATGATTGATTTTGTAGAAGCATAATCTGGAACACTGCCATCATTTATTGTATTAGATGGGATTGTTCTCAGTTTGTCTATCTGGAATCTATTTGACAGTTCCAACATGACCGATAAAAATTTGTTTAAGAGTGCTAATACTCACTGGTTCCTATGAGGGTTATTGTGACTATTTCCTTGTAGCTTTTGGAGTCGTTGTTGGGCCCACAGATTTTGAAATTTCGACCACTTTGGCTAACTGCAGATTGGCACATGCAAGGGACTAGGGTGCAGCATCTGCAAATTGTACAGGAGGGTTTTGGTGCTGGTTATGGATGAGCGCAAGAAGGAATGGAAGTGCAAAGGCAGGTGCAGAGAACACATAGGCACAAGAACATAAGGTGTGTGCACATGGGACCCACACTCAAGGGCATCACAGAGCTGCCTCTAGGAATGATTCCTTCCTCAAATAACAGGGTATAATAGATACCAGATCTTATCTGTGATTCACGAGACTCTTGTATTGGCCTTGAGCTGAATATCTACATATAGAGATTAAGCCTTATTTTAAGGGGCACTTTAAATGTGTGTTATAGTCTGTTAGTGTTATATTCAGTTCTAGCATTGTATTCATTTTCACTTAGTGTAGTGAATAATATAGATAGTTTTAGCAGGCCACTAATTGCTACCCTGGGTACTATATATGTAAAAGTCCTGCATTTATAATTTGTGCATATCAATAATGTAATGTATATAATGGTTTATGAAATATTCTGAGTTTGATCTCTCTGCTAAGTTGTGTTTTCATTGCTCGTCTTTGAATGAGTGATGATGCATTGTAGGGATTATTCCCATTATTGCATGTTCATGCTAGTTTCCTAGCACGTGTCTGAGCATGATTGTAGTTAGCTATGAGCACACCTATTTAGATGCACATTCCTAAAGCTCCTAATCTGCACACGTGTAGGGGGCTCAGTGCTTTGCACAGCACTTTGGGTGAGTACTCCTTGCAAAAGAAGTGATATGCCTATGCAACTGCTCTTTTGTCAACCTTTGAATGTTTGAGTAGAATCTACTATGTAAAATGGTCGACAACCACTCTTGATCCGATCTGGGACTAAAAACTAGGATCCACCAAGGTTTTGCACCCAATGATCTGAAAACAATACCTTTAGGCAAGTAGATATGAAGTATCCTCAATGCGAGATATGATTTTTTTTGTCTTTTTCTGTCCAAGTCACGATTGGATAAAGATAGTATTGCAGTTCTGAAAGGCCAAATTCTCAAGGTTGTAGATTCGTCAGTATTCCTTGGAGTTTTTAATGCGATCTGCTGCCAGAAAGCTCTCAAAGAGTACTTTATGACGGTGCAATAATTGCTCTGATTGAATGGTTCTGCTTGGAGAAAGATAGACTAAAAAATGAGGGGGTTTTCTTGAAAAAATCAGCTAAATGACTAGAACACCAATGTAGATTTGAGATGCTACCATCTAGGAAGTGGTTGTGGTGTAGGTCTGAAGAAGAACACCAATGTTGAACTAAATCTCCAAATGCGAAGGATGCCGAAGAGAGTAGATCTGTTGGCGGATAAGAGATATGAACCCTCAAGGAGATTAGATCTACTGCCTTGATCAGGTGACGCCTAAGGTGTTAGATCTACTAAGGGGAAAAGATGGAAACCCTTGAGAGGACTACATATAAAGGCTATGTCAGCAGTTGCGGAGCAAGTTGGCAGGAAAATGATCTAGCGAGGGTAAGAAAGAGAAACCCTCAGGAGACTGGATCAAATGCTTTGATCAAAAGAGGCCTAAGGGTGTTAGATCTAGTAATGCTACAAGATGGAAACCCTCAAGAGAACTAAATCTAAAGGCCACAATCAATAGGCTTTGATATCAAATGATATGAGCACAATCAATGCAACAAGAGAGAGAGAACACGTGATTGTTGCAACTGCACATGCACATGCATTTGTATTATGTGTATATAGACTATAAAGGATTTGCAAGGAAGTTTCTAGAGGAAGGAAGCTTCTAAGAGAGAGAGATGTAAATAAAGTTATCTACAGCGTTGATGAGTATACAATAAGCCCATATGGCTGTATTGAAAATTTAATAGTGTACATTGGCCATGTGACTGTATTTAGTAAAACTTTCTAGCCCATGTGGCTACATTTCATCATTGAAACAAATTCTGTTATTTTTACTCATTTTATGGTGATTTTTTTGCTCGAGCATATTTAACATTTTTTTGGACGTCTTATCCTTTGTTTTTAAAGAGTCATGGCTACTGTTATTCCGTGTATACCCTAGGTCTTTGGCAAATTTTCTGTTCAGAAAATACAATGGAAGCTATGAAGAAAATTACTGGAATAAACTTAGGTCTGGTGCTTACAATGTTCCAAATTCCCAATCTTGTTGATGAACCTACTCGACAATACAGATGAATCCAGTCACTGTGAGTCAATTGTTCTTCACACCTATAAGGTCAACAATGTTTTCAGACCACAGGAAAGAGTTTCAATGATGACAAATATAACTTGTTTTCAGGTGAAGATAAACACAATAGGGTCATATCTCTGCCAATCAAAAAAGAGGAAAAAGCCTATAAAATTTATACACAGATTACTAATCACAATTCATTCTTGAACACAACAATTATGACAAGTATCTACTTTGAGGAATATAATAAACATTATTGGGGAAGAATATTAAATTGGTAAGGCTGCAAAGGGAATAACATAATATTGGTGATGACGACTTAATTAGCCCCTCATGTCTCAACATCTTATTATTGATTGTAGCGGGAGTATACCTAGGGAAAATTATGGAAAGAGTGATATGGACAATGATAATATGATTTAAGTGTCAATAACGGAGGAACATATAGTATAATTGTTCTTTGGAAAGTGGAAACACTTGGCTATATTATGGAAAATTCTACTTAAGAGTTTCTACAAGTATATAAGTGTGCTAGGTGTAGTTGGATTGGGAAGGTATATTTACAACCAAGATTGGTCATGAGCTCAAAACATAAGGTTACAAAATTAGAAGAGTATAAAAGGTAAATGGAAAGAATCCTCTTTTGGAAGCTTCTGAAAGGGGCCTCATATGCAAAATTGGTGTCCGGCTTTCCTATGACCTATGTTTCTAGAATACACCTTGCCCCCACGAACCACAGCGTGATACGTATCCGGTGCGGATACGTACAGTCCCAGTGCGGATAGGCCACAAATTCATGTGGGTCCCTCCCAGGTATGCCACGAGTTCATGTGTTGACGCACCCGTGGCGTACCGAAAGGGACCCACACGAACCCGTGGCGTATCCCTGCCAAAAACGTCTTTTAAAGGTTTTAAAACATTTTTTTATTTATTTTTGACTTTTCTAATGCATAAAACCGAACCCTAAAAATAAAATGAATAAAATAATACACCCTAATCACCACAAAAAGTTATAAAAAGCACCCACCCCTCTCATTTGAAATCACACAAACAATTTCATTGTCTTTTTGCAAGTGTATGAGCAAAGAGCCAAAGAAGAGTTGAAGAGCTTAGTGGAGGCAAAGATTGGAAGGAGGTTTTGCAAAGAGCTTAGAGGAGGCAAAGATTTGAAGGAGGGGCAGCCATTGCTTCTTTTGTTTGGAGTCCACCATTGCAAGGAGGAGAGGAAGCCATTGTTGAGACTTGAGAGGAAGAGATTGTTTTAAATTTATTGTTCATTCAAAACTAAAAGAGTAGACTTGAGAGGAAGAGGTAGCATTTGTTTAGAGGCAACAAGGATCTACACTACAGGTATACCGTATTTTAATTTTTTTTAATTCATCTTTTTGTTTTATTTTTACGGTTATTTATTTATTTATTATGTTGCATTTTTTTAAAGTTTATATTTTAAACACATCCTAAATATGTGCATGCTCTCACCTTGCACCTTTATGGAGATCTTGGTGATAAAATACAAGTTAGTTTGGCATGGTTTAGGGTTATTTAATTTAATAATTGGTAAAAAAATCATTTTTTTAATTTTCTATGTATTGTTCAATGTTAATGTATTTGTTTTTTTTAGCTTCCTAAATTTGTGTATGCTCTCACCTCATGCCTTTATGGCGATCTTGGTGATCAAAAACAGATTAGGATGACATAACTATTTTTTTTATGTTAAGGCAAATTGTTTTTTAATTTTTTAAACATCCTAAAACTGTGTATGTCTCACCTCGCTTTTATGGCGATCTTGGTGATAAAAATAGATTAGGATGACATAACTAATTTATTTATGTTAAGGCAAAATATTTATAATTTTTTAAACATCCTAACTCATGTATGCTCTCACCTCATGCCGTTATGGTGATCTTGGTGATAAAAAATAGATTAGGATGGCATCAAGTTCTGCTTCAGGTGGAGTGCAAGGCCAAGAAGCTATTGAAAACACATCAGTTCCTATGAGACATGATCCTAATTCCCCTCTTTGGAGACATGTGACAGTGGTAGACACCATTGTTGGTGGTGGGGGTCGGATTTGGATATGTCATGGTTGCCAAACTCAATACAAATCCTCATATAGCCGATTGAAAATCCATTTGACTGGTGTTGGAGGTGTGGGGATAAAGAAGTGCCCAAAAATAACAAATGAAAAAATGGCAGAGTACCTAAGAGAGCAAGAGGAGGCTGATAAACAAGCTGAAAGAAATAGAACTAGAACAATTCCTTTGCAAAGAAGGCCTTCATCACGACCACCCGCACCTAGACCTACTTCTCATCCTTTCATCCAAACTCAAAGTCAACCACATGATTCCCCTTTTGATGAAGAGAGTCCAGAGAGCTCACGAAAAAGGCCAAAAGGAGCATTGGAGAAAGCATTTAATATTGAAAAGAGGGAGATTGCTGATGAGGTTGTTGCTCGATGCATTTATGCATGTGGGCTGCCCTTTAATGTATTGAGATCTCCATATTGACATCAAATGGTGAAGGGTATCAATGAAGCTCCACAAGGGTACAAATCCCCAAGTTACGAAAAAGTTCAAACCACACTCTTGGGAAAGGAAGTGGAACACATTCACAAGACTTTGCAGCCAATCAGAGACTCATGGAAGGAAACAAGGGTTTCCATCATTTTAGATGGATGGAAAGATGTTAGAAATAGACCCCTCATAAATGTTGTTGCAGTATGCCCTAAAGGGGCAATGTTCCTTAAAGCCATTGATTGTGAAGGGGAAGTCAAGGATGCACAATTTATTGCCGACATTTTGATAGAGGCAATTGAGTCGGTGGGCCCCCATAATGTTGTCCAAGTCATCATGGACAACGCTAAAAATTGTAAAGCAATAGGAATGATCATAGAGGGTAGATATGAGCACATTTTTTTGGACCCCTTGTGCTGTCCACTCCCTTAATTTGATGCTCCAAAAGATTGGGAAAATCCCATGGATTGAACAAATTTATTCTCGAGGCAAATGACATTCAAATGTTTATCACAAACCATCATATGTCACAAGCCATTTTCAGAAATTCTCAAGGTTGGAGTTGTTGAAGGTTGCAGAAACTAGATTTGCCTCTCACATGCTCGTTTTGAGACGGCTTGTGAAGGTGAGAGAGGCTTTAAGTAGTATGGTGATCAACAATGTTTGGTCAGTGTGGAGGCAGTCAAATATAGAGAAAGCTACAAGGGTAAAATCATGGGTCCTTGATGAGGATTGGTGGGCCAAGGTTGAGTACTTGCTTGAGTTTTACAGAGCCCATTCTCTCCATGATCCGATATGTAGATACTAATGAAGCATGCTTGGGAGAGATATATGATGGCATAGATTCTATGCTTGAGCATATCAGAGATGTAATACAAAAAAAGAGCAAGATCCAGAAGAGACCTTCTACGGTGAGGTCAAGAGTGTGGTCATGAAGAGGTGGAATAAAATGACCACCTCATTACATCTTCTTGCTTATGCATTAAACCCAAAGTACTATAGCTCTGATGTACTTGGGCTACCAAACAGGCAACCACCATTCTCTGACTCCGAAGTTGGAAATGGAACTAGGGTAGCATTCAAGAATTTTTCTTGATCCATCTATAGCCAGTGTGGTCAGAAGTGAAATGGGCATGTTTATTGGTTCAGAAGGCCACATGGGATCGATTGAGGCTCTTTTCAACAAGAGCAACTTGACTCCAACCACATGGTGGTGTGTACATGGCCATGATGCCAAGTACTTACGTCCTATTGCTATAAAAGTTCTTTCACAGGTATAACATTTATAAATTTTAAAATTTATAATCATTTTGAATATTTTAAATTTTATTTAGGATTATTTAATTTATTTTTCACACATTCTTAGTATGTTACTAATTTGTCTTTGAATTTCAATTTTCTAACTTTGTTGTAATAGGTGGCTAGTAATTCTTCCGCAGAGCGGAATTGGAGTACTTATAGCTTTATCCACTCAGCTAAAAGAAACAAGTTGGCATCTAAAAAAGCTGAGGATTTGGTATATGTGCACTCCAATTTGTGCACAAGTCTGAGGACTATGCTAAAGGGCCTCACAAACTTTGGGATCTTCTTCCAAAGACCACAGACTTGGATGCCTCCACAGCCACGCTTGCCCAACTTTCATTATTTGATGGCAAAGATGACATTCAAGGGAGTTTGCAAGGAGCGGAGAGTGGAGCTAGCGCAAGTGGCACACAAGAACTTGATTTTGAGGAAAATCTAGATGATATATTCTAGATTTGTTTGTATTCATGTTGACATGATATTCCTATATCATATGTATGGCAGCCACATGATCAATGAAATGTAAAATCTTAAGTATATTGTATGGTTTGAAAATTTGAACATGTATCCTAGTATATTTTTCAAATTTCAAGTTTTGTTCGTATTCATGTTGACATGGTATTCGTTTATCATCTGCATGGCAGGCTGGCAGCCACATGATCAATAAAAATGCAAAGTCTTAAGTATATTGAATGTTTTGAACATTGATTCAAGTTTTGTATTACTATTTCAGTTTTTTATGGACTAAAAAATGAGTAAAATGAGTAGATGTACATAAATATATATATATATATATATATATATATATATATATATATATATATATATATAATTTTTTAATATATATGTACAAACGTATCCAAGATGTATCGTACCCAAGGGTTTTTAAAATTGACGTATCTGCGTATCGAACCCGTACCCGTATCCCGGCAACGTAGCCTATGACCTAAGAAGACAACCTTTACCTTTATAAATATTAATGGCCAAAATGTTTTTCGTAGTCATTTTTGGTGGAGCTATGCAATTCTGTCCATAAAAGCGTATATAGGTTTATATACTTTGTGAAATTTCTTGAAGGTGGCATTCTCCATAACAATATTTCAGTTGATGTTTATGAGCTTAAGACTTGCTAATTAGAAACATGTTGTGGTTGATAATGTATCAACATCTTATGAATGGGAGTGGTGAAAATGGTAGAAATATTGCAAGAATCCAAATGCTCATGAAACTTTTAGCAAGGAAAATAACATTTTCTTATAATAAAAGGGAAATTCTTCAGCAAGAAGGGGAACTGACACACCAAGTTACTACCTGAGTCAAGATGTATAACCATTTAAATATGACTTGGAATTGCAAAATTAATCAAAGTGCTAAGGAAATTTCTACATAGGGATCCACGTGACTAGTAGACGTGCAAAATATTACGGAAGTGGCTATGATTAGAATTTGAGGGAAGAAATATGACAGCGAACTCAAAAGTGCGTTGATAAGTTTAATTGCCATAGGCCACCATCTATGATGTATGCCAGCTTACACCTACGATAAAAATGAGTCTCGCCCTTTTTGTAGGGGCATAGATGTAGACCATTAAGGGTGTGGTTAATATCAGTATATCATTAGTTTGCACGAGTGGTTGCTTCCAACTGTCCAACCATTCAAGTCATACCTCGTGGTTACCTGCAACTGTCCCAACCATTCAAGTCATACCTCGTGGTGTTCATATGTAGGATTACATCCGGAAGTTTTGAAATTGTGAGTTGTATTGTGAAGTCAGATTCACATGGAACTCTATATATATTCTACTCCTATTCCTTTATAGCATGTTTTTATTATGTTGATATATGTTCTCATAGCGAGAACACGTATGTTTGACTAGTTAGCTTTACATGCTTATGTCTAGTGCAATTTTTATTTAATGAAATAAGGTTCTTGAACAATTTGTTCTATATCTTTAATACTATGCACTCTGATTTGATATTGTGTGCATGTTTTGCATGCTTTAGCTTCTGCTTTTATAGCACGTGATTATTCTCATTCACTATGTTTTTTCAATATCAATATCTTGTGGGATCCGGATAGCTTTCATCTTAAAAACCAATTTATTAAGTGCTTTCCATGATGGAGGAAACATGAATTTTGATTCAAAAAGATTGGATGAAGCAATCTTCTAATGGGTGCGTGACAAGAGTGGCATTGGAATATCACATTTACTTATTTAGCTTTTGATGCCACATATTCCTTTTGAATTCCAATTCTACACTTGCAGATCTTTTTAATGCCCATTTGAACACATATTCAACTGCAGGTTGAGATGAGAGTGTTTTTAGGTATATCAACTATGGATATCAAGTAAATTACCAAACCATTTTTAGTGCCTTGCCCACCTAGATATGTAGGGAGATATTAGGAGATTCACTTATAAGAGTTTCAGGTAAAAATCTGCGAGTTGGGTTAAATTCCAGAAACCATGGTTGCATAGATAATCCAGAACAGAGGTGGAGAATGCTTATTCTAGATATCAAGTCCATGTTGAAGTGAGACTGCAACTTGTTTGTTGGAGGAAGACCTTGTGAGAACTTAACGAAATATCTTGCCCTTAAGGGCAGATGTCTTTCCAAAAGTCTGCTAGAAGCGACTAAGGAGATCTGTTCCCATAGCAGTAGTGATGGCTTGGTGATCGATACATATAACAGTGAGATGGAATGGCTTGCTGCGTTCAGGGTTGGAAATAGAAATTAGACATTTTTTAGGGTTCCAATTGGGATGAGCTTTGCTTTGATTCACTAGAATAGTATCATCTAAAAGCACTCCATAAGATGTTCATACACCAGCAGGAAACCTCTTTGTTTCTCTGCACTAAGACGGGCCATGAAAAGCATTAAGACAGAAGAGAGCTTTCCATGTACGTTCCATTTCAAATATTCCCAAGAACAATACAGTTTAGTCTTTGTAGAAAGCTATGATCCAAAATATTAGGCATGTGGCACACAAGAGCTAGAAGCAACTCAAGTCAAAATTATTTTTGATATCTTCCTTTGAGCATATTTTTGTTGAGGCTAACATCAGTAGGGAAATGCTTGCTTATTAGATGAATTTCCTCACAAGGGAATCTGACTGCTCTCCTTATTTTGTTAAAAGTTGAGATAGTGCTAAATTGAACTTTGTGTCTGTTTTGTGCATATGCTCCTGCATGAATAATGTGACTTTTTTGACAGATCTCAAGGGGAAAACGTGGGGATTTATTGGAGTCAGACTTTCTAATGGTCCACACTATCATCGGGTGCAGGTACGCATTGCCTTTGACATGAATTTTCTTGGATGCTGGTGGATACTGAGATGCAGGGTGATGTATTGCAGTTCAGAATGTATTCTTATGGTGCAATTGCATCATTTCTTTTCGTTTTTATGTTTTGAATTTTTGTTAGCTTTATGCAAAAGCTTGGTCTCCTTGTAGTCTGTCCACTTCTTGTTCACATTGTCATAACTTATTGTGTTAATTGATGGATTGGTAAAATGCACTCTGGGATTGTCAACCTAATATGGAAAATTGATTTTGAGAAGTGATTTTTTTTTTACTGCCTGTTGATGTCAGAATAGAAAAGTTGTAATTAGTAAGGTCTATTGCATTTACAATCAGCTAGAAACAATTATAAATTGATTGTCTTGTTTCATTCAAAAGCAAATCTCAGTTTTATTGACAGCACAGATACCTGATGTGTCTGCTTTATGTTTAGCAGTAAAATGTTTTTATTTGGAATATACCTTGAGTGGTTCAAGAAACTCGAAACATCGTGATCTTTGTGAGATAGAATATGTGTGAAATATTGGAGCTGCCAAACCTCGAGTTTGCCTGAGTGTACTTGTGCCAAAAGTTAGAATATGTGTGAAATATTGGACAAACAATTTATAAGAGTTCCAATGCAGATCTGAAAATGAAATATGATCCATACATATAAACGAATACTCTTAGCAAAAGCTGCAAAAACGATTTTACATGATGGATAAGATTAAACTTCATATGAAACTAGTCTCATATTAAAATCTGGTTGTGTGAACAAAAGATATGGCAAGTGGTCCACTTGTTCTTTGTTATGTGATTCATTGACCAATGATGAATCAAAACCTCGGAGAGGTGGATTGAAAAATCTATTCTAGGCTTGTGTAGCCTGCTAGAGTCTGTATAGAGACTCAGTTATCCTGCAACCAAAGTCACCTCGATCATGTCCTTGTCAACACCATGTAGTGCTCATCCAACCTTTTTAAAAATGTGACCATCTGTGCAGTCGGAGTTAGAACCAACTCCGCAATAGTAGGAGAAATAATCATCTCCGTATCATCCATCTCAACAGTGGGAGAAATAACCATCTTTGCAGTAGGAGTGAGAATCAACTCCTCATCTATTTGCACATTTATCCCCCTTTGTTAGGAAATATATTTCACAACACAATGAGCAAATTGTTCATGCTCCACTGTCCTTCGAGCAAGTACCTCTGAGTGAGTGGCTTGGCATGCCATCTTACCATGCACCGTTAGTGCCTATGGAATAGTGGAGTCTCCATCTACAACAAAAAGTTCTCCGTGAATGAGTAAATCTATCCTCCCAAGGCATGTCCGCCTCCCGTACATCTAGTACAATGGATACTCCCTCCACAATAAGTGCATGTAGGTTGACTATATCCAAGTCAACAGATCTACGAGGAATGGCTTCCTCCCAAGGCATTGCAGCCTCCTACACATCTTGTATGGTGGAGCTGTCCTCCACATGTGCATTCATGTTGATCGTAGCAGGATCAACAAGCCGATACTGACCACCTTCTCCAATACCAAGGGCAATCATCCGTCTCTGTTTCACATAAGACAATACACTTCTTCCCACGAAATCCACAAAAATATTGGGATGTTCGGTTAATTGTGAATAGATAGAATTTTTTTTTTGCAAAGAAGGTACATATCTAACATTCCGTACCAACAGTTTCTCAACATTATTCAATACAATGTATATATCTCCTATCCCTTCTACTGCAAGTGATTTTCCATCAACTAAATACTACTAATTCAAAATAAATATTTGCTAAAAATGAAACATACCAGTCCCCGTGACATGAAAAGTGTGCAGATGCGCACCAAAGTCAATGATCCAACAACTAGTACCATTGTCATGCGAGCATGATGTCGTAAGACAATAAAGAGCATGCCCGTCATTTGAATCCCGTTCTTCTGCAACTGCTGCCACATGTGTCTCATCACATGGATTTTTGTTTTGTTGCGAAAGATCATACTTCCGCTTCCGACAATCCTTCTTAAGGTGCCCAACCTTGTGACAATAATAACATGTGACTTGATACCGAGTGGAAGACTCACTAGACTGACGTCTCCACTTTCCTTTTGACTGTGTGACAAGAGCACTCTCTGATTGGTCACAATTAGATTCTGCCTAAATTTGTCTCCACTCCTTTTGCAATAGGTAGGAACTCACCTTGTCAAACGTGAGTGTTTGACTTTCAGCCATTAAATGGAGTGCCTCCACAAATGACTCATACGAAGAAGGTAAGTTGTTCGAACTAGAGCCACCATATCATCGTTGTCCACCTTTTTGTTGATGGAAGATAACTGGTCTCGGAGGTCTTTCATACGATCCACCTTGTAATTTTACGGAAAAGAGCATATTCTTCAAGTATAAAACCCAACTCTTTTCTGATGTCTGATATTTATCCCTCAGACTGGCCCACAACGTGCTTGCCACAATGGCATTCCACACTTCGGTATCATATCATCCGACACCGACAACTTGAGAAGCAATAATGCTTCCTTATGATGTTTGTCATAATCTGCAAAGTTTGTTGTTGGTTGAGCTTCACTACCTGTGATTATTTTATTACAATCATGAAATTCTGCAAGCGTTAAAATCTTATGGCTCCATACATTGAAATTAGTGCCCGTTAATTTTTGTGTCTCCGGCAGAGTCAAGTGTGAAATATTTGCCATTTTATTATTCCAAAGTAACGGAAATAATAAAATAATATTTTGCCCACACTAATAAAACAATATATTACTTATTTCTCCGAAATTGATTATTTAAATGCAAGGTGAATACCTTTGTTGAAAAAATGAATATTAATCTGCCCACACGACTTAGGATTTGCAACTGGGTTGCACAGACACGACTTTTCTGTTGACGCCACGAATTGGGCACGTTTTCTGTCCTCACTCAGACACGAACCATGATTTCCAGCAGCGAACAGAACACTGTATTTGCAACTCTCTGCCACGACTTTGCCTTTGCCTTTGACGTCAACCGTGCGTTTGTTTACTATGCCTCTTGTCTGCCTCTGCTTCTGCCTCTAACATCAACCTTCGTGACTGGAGTTTTGGTTTGCCCTTGAAGCACGACCTTACAAAAACGAATGTATTGTCCTCGAAACGAGTCATGTTTTGTGCAAGCGACGACTGTATTTGCCTCAATTGGATTCACGACTCTGAACATACACGAGCCACGATTTTCTCCTTTCTGTTAATCTTCTACAATAAGCGGCAAATTAATATCTTCAGTTTGTGCCCTACTAGGGCTTCCCCAAACTTCCAGTTCATGTCTGTTGAAAAGACTTTCTTGAACTTCGAACTGACCGCTCTGATATCAATGTTAGTATATGCAAAGAGAACAAAGAGAAGAAAAAATTCAGAGAAGGCAAACTGCACTGCTCAAATGTCACAGGCAGAGTATTATTTATATGTAGGGATGATGGTTACATAGTTACAAAACAATTATCAGTTATAACTGCTCAGAACCAAATGGTTCATTGTATATTCAACACCATACATATAGACGAATACTCTTAGCAAAAGCTGCAAAACAATTTTACATGGTGGATAAGATTAAACTTTATATTAAACTAGTCTCATTTTTTCATGCAGAAGGTGAGTATTCTAAATATCAGATTTCTGTCATTCTGAGTCTATTTTATACTCATTACCAAAGTCTCGGGGATGGGGGGACAGAGGGACGGGGTTTCCGAGACAGAGGGACGGGGTTTCCCAGACAGATTTTTTTTTATGTATTAACAAGTATGTTCTGATGTGTAAACTTTCAACAACCATGTCAATGTTTATAGTTTTAGATTGTTAATTGTATGTAATCAGGGTACACTCTGCATTGATTTCACAATTTTCGTTAAAAGGGCTTTTAAAACTTTTAGTTTTTAACTATCACATGAGTAATCTTCTCAGGCTTCCTGTTCAGAAATGAGAAGCATCACTCAGGCCTATATTCTATAACGAGTAAATTGCTACGGACATGCCAAAATCTAAAGCTCAGTTGCTTCTTAGCACGATTCTTTTTATGATATACAAAGTCAAATCTTTTCAATCTCTCTCACAAAACCTACCCTTCTTCCTTAAGAGCATTATTTCTAGCTGTTGAACATGTGGCGTGGGTACCCCTGTAGTCCTTAGTTTGTGTAATTTCTTACCAAAGGATCATTTCGCTTGATTGGGAAATGAATTTGAGCTTGAAGTAGACTTTGCTTTTAATGAAAGCTATTGAAGACTGAAGCTATCCACACTTTCTAAGCTTGGCATTAGTTTTGTGTGATTGTAGATCCAGCCCACAGCAGCACTCAAGTAAGGGCTAACATCTCATCTTTCATGTCAGCTATCCATCTTTTAGATGATCTTATCTAATGTTTCTTAAAAATAAAACTAACAATACTGTTTGAATTTGTTTTTAAATTTTTAATTTAAACAATAAAAAATATGCTAGTATGTATAATTTTTTTAAATTGTTGAATTCCCCATCTGTTTAAGGTAACCTTTCACCTAGTTGCCACAGCTGAGGGGTATGTCTTCCATCTATTCATCTGGGAATTGCACCTGATCTCATTTGTTAGGGTCTGCTGCACCCAATGTGTTGGGTGTAGTATTTTACCCAGTTTCAATACTTTTATCTAGTCTCCTAAGATTTGAACCCAAGGCCGTGTTATAAAATCCCCATTACTTTTACCACTTGAGCTTGCACATATTACTAGCAGAGTCAGATAGCTAAAGATATAAACATGAACATTAATAGCAAGGGGTAGCATGTCCATTAGCCAGACAATGGACAGCTCAATTTCTATGTTAGATGGAAGAGATTTCACTTTAAATCTTTATTTTTACTTTGCTGGTGGTTGTGTAGTTGTCGGGAGTTCCTCTTTGTTAGGAGTATCATCAGTCATGGGTGGTAGAAGAGTATCATGATAGACTTTCTTTGCACCACAACCCTCCCCCATCACGGAGCCAGGACTCATTTGTCTAAGCCATTCTCCTATAGAAATTATTAGATCTTTTATTGGCTCTTTCATGATGGTTGATGTGTTTGGCAGTCTCTGCTCTTCATTCAGATACTGATCAGGATCAGCTTTTTTCCTGTTATAGCCTTGATCAGCTTCATCTTCCTTGGCAACGAGTAATGTTTGTAATGCATAATGTTTTCAGTTGACATATTTACCATTTACCTGTTTTTGGTTAATCCCCTAGTTGGAATCTCCTGCTGTTGTACTTCTAGATTTTAGCTTGTAGCTTCTTGTTCCTTTTAGATATTGGAGCTCTCTTTTGATCCCCTCATGCTATTGTTACTGGACATACTTGAGAAACTGTTATAATATGCACAGAAAGAAAGATTAGAATGTACAAAGAATGAAAGAAGGGAAATCGTAGTGCACACATGTTCATTGTGTGTCAGTCATTTTATTATGTGAGAGAGGGTTACAAAATGATTGAATAGGTTAGAACTGTTTATTAGCTAACACTTAACTAATATTAATTTAACACTAATATATAAGCCTAATATTTTAATACCCCCTAAAAAGGCTTACACTATAGAAAATACTGACAAAAGATTAAAATAATAGAGCTAATCAGAGTTGCGCATTCTTCAAAAGCTTCCCCTTTGAACACAATGCTTTGATCAGTTTGAGTCCATCAAGCTGCCTCCTGACCCTCGTAAAGCTGTGTAGTAGGGGCTTGTCCCCTCCCTCCCCTCTCGAATACGTACCCGGTATGGATCCGTCTCGGGTAGGTCCGGGTATGTCTGTGATGTACCCAGACGTACCCAGGACGTGGGAGGGTGAGAAACATTTTTTTATTATTATTTTGACTTGGCCTATGACCAACGAAATGAACCCTAGACAAGGAGAGTTAAACAAATATCTGTTTTTTTATCTTATGTTACCACTGATTTATAGTGAATTCTAGATTGAAATTTGTTCATAAGCTTTACTGCAGGGTTACTCTTTGCCCTATATATGTTTTTATTCAAATTGCACTCCATATTATTTTGCATCTACTTGTTAAAACTGCAATTTCCAGATACAGGTTGATTTACAATCTAACAGACAGGACAGATTCACAACTAAATAGACATTTTCTGCATATTGGTAAGTGCATTGAATTGATAGGGAAAAACTGATATGTAATTATACTATATTCAACAGATCCTGTTGATTGTGGTTTTTTATAAGACTTTGTTAATTCACGAGGAATATGTTCCACACCAGAAGCTTCAATACAATTTGTTTGACTGGATTATTATTTTTTCATTTGTATGAATGTAGCTTTGCCATTATGTATACACAGTAAAATGTCTTGTGCTATTTGTGCTTTTTTATATTTTTAATTTTTTAATATATATGTATAGACGCATCCAAGACGTATTGCACCCAAGGGTTTTTAAAATTAACATATCAGCGTACCAAACCCATACATGAATTCGAACCCGAACTCAGTACTTGTATTGTCGCAACATAGTCGTAAAGGTGTAGTTCCCAAGATGAATTCCCTAGTTCCTAGATTCTACCTCCCGAGAATTCCCAAATTACAGAATCTCCTGAATTTGTGGACAACCATCCATACTTGAGCTACTCCCACAGTGCTCTATCAAGTTGTCTCATGACCCTCATAAGGAAAATTCCCGAGATCCATAGACTCCTGAACTATCTAGGCAGCCATCCATGCCGAGTTTTACCTACACTGGATTCCTTCTTGTCTTCAAAGTGTTGGGCTTCTTTAAAATATGTAGTCTTCATCAACGAATTTTTCACCCATTTGGTTTGTTTTTGAACTTTCCCTTGTTGTATGTAGAAGGTAGATTGTTTAATAAAATAGCTTTGGCATATTGGTCATCTACTATAGCTTTAATTTTTCTGGATATCTGATGAGAGACCTCAGATTGTATATGAGGCTAGAAATAGTGACTTCATTATCCATTTTTCACTCCAAATTTTATTTTCAAAATTAATGCAGAAATTTTGAATGTCTGAATTTGTTCAATAAAGGAATGTCATAGTCCTCTACAAAAATATTTTGCAAGATCAAATACCACTAAAATTGTGTCAAGGATTTGTGCCAATTTATTTTCTTTGTGACTGGATAGCCCTCGCAACCACTTGTTCCATGCCCTCGCACGACTTTCTTCACAGTCTGAAACTGTCAAACTGAATTGCAAGTGACAACTGTAAATAATCTTCTGCCACTTCATTCCTCATGGGATTAACGACTGTAGTATCAATGGTGGAAATGGAGTCTGGATTTAACTGAGTTTCCAGCCTAAATGACGTCTTTTGTATGTTTCTGAAACTCGAAATGTCTGTGACGTGACCTAGATGCATTCAAAAATACATTGAATGCTTCTTCTTACTCTTTCTCCTCAGTTGAACGATCCTTTCGAACTCCAAGGGCTTTGATACCAATGTTAGAATATGCGGAGAGAGAAAGATTAGAATGTACAAAGAACGAATGAAGAGAAACCAGAATCCACACATGTTCATTTTGTGTCCATCATTTTATTATGTGAGAGATGATTACAAAATGATTGAATAGGTTTATTATGTGAGAGATGATTACAAAATGATTGAATAGGTTACAACTGTTTATTAGCGAACACTTAAATAATATTAACTTAACACTAATATATAAGGCTTATATGTTAATAGAAATGTTGACCAACTTTGGTCGTTTGTGGACATTAATATAATTTGTTTATTTCTTTCATTGTTTATTTGTGGCTAAGGGCCAGGGAGTCATATTTGTTATTACAGCACAGGCAAATTTTTTTGAGAGGTAAATAAATTCTCATGAACCTCTTTTCACGGGAAAGACTTGCATATCTTTTAAAAGCTAAGTATATGTATCTTTCAGAGTCAGTCAAATTTCACAGCAGTACACCATTCCATCAACGTTGGAGTTGAGTATAACAGTTTCAGATGGTCAATTCTGGAAATAATATCTGAAACTACTATATGGTTCTAGACTGACTAAGATATCAAACTTCCAAATTAAGAGCCTCGTACAAATATAAAGAGGCTATGCCAGTAATATGAAGATTCAATATCAAACCTCTTATACCAAAGTTTTAAAGACTCAATATTCTGAATAGAAGCATAATTAGGATTCCTGATATAAGGGCAGTTGTATGATTCGAAAAGTGAATCTTGAACCGGCTACTACTTAATAGTTTCCTCTTTAGCTTGTTCCTCTTCCAGCAGAGCAGAAATTTCCTCTATGGGGATTGTAGCTGGGACTTCAAATACAACAGGTACTTTTATGGTGGCAGCTCCTTTACTAATCATACTGTTGGTTTCCTTCTCCATTTTAGCTGAGCAGGCTGTGAATTATTCAGCCATTATGGAATTGCTTCTTTGGAGCGATCTTATTTCTTCACTCATTGTAACGTATTCGTTTTTCAAATGAAGATTTCAAAAGTAACTACTCAGAGTGGAAGCTCATTAGATTGAATTCGGACTTCAAGTGTTCTTATCAGAGCCCACTGCAGAGTAGTGGGAGCTGAAACCAAACTGTGACTACACTTAGCAAATTGTCTGTCAGGTTGAACCCAGGGTACCATGAATTAATGAAGTGGCCTGCCTTGTTAAGAAGCCATGGCCTTCCTTGAAAAATAAATTCCTTCTCTTGTTTTGACTAAAATATGGCTATGAAGTAAAATTAAGGGATCATTAATATGTCCACTAAGTCCACTGGCTTACTGGTCATACATCCAAGCTTTGATAGTTTTGGGGCCAGGATATGATCCCAAAAATTGGCAAATTAGTGCTTTAAGTTCCATAAACAGTTCTCTATACCCTCCAAAGGGAAGTGATCCAATGTGGATTATCCAGTTTAAGGTAGCAACCACTCTCTTTTGCAGGAAATGGAGGCTTGCTGATTGTTCTCAGAGCATGCTGCTGGAGGAACTTAAGCTGATTGTATTGGGAGGTATAGGTGATTTGGGAGCTATGGCTGTCTTGAAAGAGCTGGGTGATAAGAGGGAGGAGGCAATTGCCTCCCAAAGGGTTTTGAACTAGAAGAGAGTTCAGATCAGACTCAGAGAAAAAGCACTTCCATGGTGTTCGTGTAAGAGAGGTGGAGAAGGAGCACAGAAGAGCATGGGAGTTAGCTTGTAGAGTTTACTTGAGGAGTAGTGTGTTATTTGAAATTTCCCCTTCAAATTTCTATTACCATTGATTCCAATCTCTGTATCTCAGAATTTCCGTAAGTCTTTCAATTTACCTCCATTCAAATCACTCTAACTTTTGCTGAAAGGCCTCAACTGATAAGAAGTCTTATTGGTACGCAATGAAATTGCCTTCAAGCAAATCTCAATTCCCACCAGTATCTCTGATTTAAGAGGATTTCCTTCGTCTCACTTATTTTTTGTTTCCATGGGGCTGAAAAATCAAGTTATAATGAGCAATAGCTAAAACTTGCATGTATATTCTAGATTGCTGTTTTTGATGAGTCATTATTTACCTAGAGGGTTGACCATAACAGCGTTCTATTTCATTAATCTTCTTTACGAAGCTAAAATGACCCATTCGATAGTAGGACTTATAGAACCTTAAAAATTAGTCAATTCAAATTTTCTTTTCATATTTTGTTTGTTGTATTAAAGTTGTGGTTTTTCCTTTTCAAAATATATTTGTATCTATGTGCACTGTCAGTATTACGTTGCTTGTCCTACCAGGTTTTTAGTTCATATGTAAGAATTCTAGGCATCATGGAAGATTCTGCGTTCACTGTTCCCATTGCAAGACATTTGCTTACTTCCCAAAGACAAATAATAACTCCTATCGTAATCACTTTATTTCTTTTGCTGTCTAAAACTATCCAGCCTTTTGGCCCAATGGGCTTCTTTTTCTCTGTTCCTAGGATTGTGCTGGGATTTTAATATCTATTTGTAGGGATTCCTTTGGGGAATTGACAAATTTTACAGTGTTGAGCCTCATGGAGTTTCTTTATCCATGCCAATTTTTCCTTAATGAACCCCATTTCCAAATCTGTTTTATGTTTCTAGTTAATTGTCTATGTTTTCATGTCTGCTTTAAAGAAATTTGTATCAAATCTTATTTTTGGAAACCTAAATGGTGGGGAATTGAAATCATAAATAATGCCAATGATAAAAACTAATGGATGTGTATACACTGTATGACGTATAAAGGTTTAGGCACCAACCCATATTTGCATGTTTGACTGAAACGGGGAAGTAAATGAAAATTTGGAGCTTCACTCGTATATCTGTTTGCTAACCCTATTTCCTTGATAGATTGCAGATGCGGTGGTGATAGCCAAATATTTGGGGTCCACATTATTATTGCCAACCATTAAAGATGGCCACAAGGAACCAAATGGGTGAGTTTAGCATGAAGACCAACATATATTAGACTGACAGTATTGCCATATTTTAAGTAAGAGTGCAGAAAATACATCGAGATCAGTACTCAAGTGTGTATGTCGTATTGAAAATGGATATTAACTACAGGTGGTTTAGTCGTATAAATCAGTAATTTGTTATGAACCTCACTTATCTAATCCATTTTGTGTACTATCAAGGAAAGACTTGTTCAGATAGACACTTAAGTGGCAGGTTGACATGTTTTTATCCACTTTGATGCTAGGCATTTTTTTCTTGCATGCGGCAACTTTCATAAGAGCTTGCTGAAAAGATTGTTGTGCTAGTACTAATGCACTCTCAGGGGAGGCTGTAAGAACTCTTCCAGTTTTAGGCTTTGACTGACATGCTCCACCATTGCTCCTATACCATTGAGTTGAAAGCAAGACATTTAATTTCTATTTAATGCATTTTCTGCTTCTATTTTCTGCATAAACCTAACATATCTTTTAAGGTGTACATGCCAATTTTGAAGTATGGTATTTCAAAAGACAAAATATATGGTAGTTGAAAAATTTATCAAGGAACAAAGAACAAAATTAGAAATAGATCTACAAGACTTATCATTAGTAAGAAAAAAAGTGCAAAGGAAAAATATGTGTTCCGCCTTGGAGGGCATGTTGTCCACAATTCCACCCCCATGCAATTTTGAACAACTCATCCAAGTTGGGACTTAGGCACTTTTGCTCAGGAAAGTCGCGGAACTATAAGTTAGTCTTCTGCAGGATGCATGAATGTACCCGCCGAACAAAGGAATTAGAGCTCAAGACTTGGGCAGATTTTTGATGGAATTAGTGCTTCAGAAGTTGAAGTTAGATGTTAGACCTTTGTGGCATTAAGGAAGTCAATTTTCCGCAGACATCAAAATTAGTCTTGTGCGGGTTAAAGCAAAGTCGAGCACCGTAGGATTTACACACCGTAAAGAGTTGGAAAATTGGCTAAGGACAGGATTTGCGGAGCGAAGGAGTGGGAAAGCTTAGTGCTTCGCGGCATGGAAAATACAGTGTTACGTGGACTTGGAAAATATGAGATCCCGCGGAGTTGAATAATTCCGCGGAACAAGGTTATAGTCCGCTAAGGAGAAGCCACGACGTAGGGAAAGGTGCCGCGAAGTGAAGAAATAGACCATCGTGGCATGTGGAGAAGAAAAGTGAGTGTGGAGTAAAGGCCATAAAAGTTCAAAAAACCATATTGAGTCCGCGGAGCACGGTGAATGCTTTGCATAAAGCGGGGCAAGACGAAGAATTTGCGGCATATCGGGAGCGTTAAACGGCTAAGTGCGAGAGTTTTCAAAAATTCGCGCTACATGGAATAGCCATGGAGGACACGATAGAGGCCGGAAGCATGAAAAGTTACTAAACAAAAGAAAGGCTTGTGGACCAAAGCGAATCATCTAAAATCTGCGAGGCATGAAAAAGCCACGCGTTTGTTTTGAACCAGATGCTCAACCACCTCAACAACCAAAATTTAATGAAGTATGGGCATCGTCCTCTTGCACTGGTGATCTTATGGCGTGCAATGGGGTAATATCAAACGTCTCTTCTCTTCTCCCCTCTTCTTCTCTTTCCTCTTTTGATTGTAATGACACCATGTCAAAATGGTGGCCAACTTCTCACATATTTCAGACCTTATATTTGAACGTTTGTGGTGCATCCAACGCCTTTTAAGCATTTGTAATGGTCTGTGCATCTCCCAACAACGATTTGAAGATTGTGGCTCATTTATGCCCTTCTCCTTGCATTGTTGTCTTCTTGCCTCTCCTTTCATGCGTTTCATGCTATGTATGTATCCTATTTGTGGATTCTTCATTTCGTGTCTATAATGTGTGGAATGGAAGGGTCGATGCGAGTTGGTGCTCAGCACGTGTCTTCCCTCTCTTCTCGTGTGTTTTCTTCTCTATTCTTCCTCTCTAGGATAGCAATCACTCTGTTCGCCGCTATTAACTTTGTTTTAGCTTAGTTTGTTTACACTTTCCTCTCTCCCCTTTCTCTCAACCCAGTGACTTGGATGTGTTAGAATAGGCTTAGGTTAGAGGTAGTTTTAGTGTTGGTTTAGTTACGAGGAAGGAACCAAACTTTTTTGGAGGTTTGTCTCAAGGAGCAAGGTCATGATCAAATCCAAGGGTGCTATTTTTGTGCGTTAATAGTTTTGACACACTTAGTGTGACCAAGAATGAATAGTTTTATAACTTCTTATTATTAAGATTGATGTGTTCTTGATGGTATTCAAATTTTGGAGGCATTTCTCAACACATTTGGCGGCTCCATTGGTCCAAAAGCCATTGTTTCAATCAACACATCACTTTACATCGTTTCAATCTCTCTTTTCCATGAAGTTGTGCAATCATGGCTTCATTTCCTCACTGGAATCCTCATTTACAATAGCAATATCATTTGAATCCACCTCCATGTTTCCAAATTCCATCTCCAAGTTTCCAGAACACACCTCCAAATCAGCTTTATGAGCCAAATCAACATGCATATTCCTATGAACCAAACCCTACAGATCAATATGGTTATCCAACTAACCATGGTGCTATTCAAGAAGAAGGATATGCAGATTTTGGAGGCCATTTCACACCTGAAGATGATTTTGAAAGGAGAATTCAGCATATGGAGGAGATCATGCAAGCACTCAAGGAGCAATTTCAAATCATGCAAGCTAAACAACCTGGTTTTAGGCAGCCCTGTCCATGGGGAGGTCTTATACCTAGTTGGTTTAGTCCTCAACAAAGGCTAGAGGTAATGAGTGAATATTTTAATTAGATGGTTAAGTTTATTGCATCTTTACAAGCATTAGAGGCTACTAAACCCAATTTTGAAGAGCCCTGTCAATGGGGTGTTCCTTCACTATCACCATGTGGATATATGATACCTCTTTATCAACCTGAACCATCTAAGCCCAAGATTCAAGTTCCTAGCTTTCTCAAAGCTTCTCCTTCCACCCCTTCTCCTCCACAAGAAGACATTGCACCTCCCCATCATTTCAACCATTGCAAAATCAGCTAGAAGCCCAATCTTCCCCTCCTCTCACATTCCCAAACCCATTTTGGGATGAAACTAATCAGAAAATCGGTTTGGGAGGGCAGCCAAGTAGACAAGATCTCATTCAAAACTGAAAGGATTGGTGCTCAAGTTTGAAGCCAAACAAGTGCTAGATCAAGAGGATAACAACCCACCACTTGCTTTTGCATCAAAATCAGTTGAGAACACTTTGGCAGGGCTCAAGAAAGAGGTTGAAATTGAAGAGCAGCAGGAAGATAAATCAGATATGGAGGAGAAAAAATCAGATTCAGAAGCCTTGGATGCGGAGGAGATTATAGAGTTTCTTACTCTCTTTTGGTGATGAAAATGCAGACCACCTCTTGCCTTCATCCATGGTAAAACTAGAGGTTTTAGAGCATGTTAAAGGTGAAATCAGATTTGCTGTTGAACCTGACTTTCATGAGGAACAAAAGCATGGGCTTGAGCTATCCAACGTTTTGCTTGAGAATGAAAACAAGAATGAGAACCCAGTTGCTAAATCAGAACTCATCAAGGAGTTTGAATTACAAGAAGAAGCAAAGCAAAATCCTAATCAGCCTACAGGCATCCAAGATGATGAAGAAAGTGTTTCTAATAGCTCCATTTATGGAGTTGAATACAAAAAGGAGGGGCAAGTTCAAAGGATCAGTTCATTGGCTCAAATAAATATATGTCCAATCAAATACTTGGCTGGTTTAGAGCCAAAAACAGAGTTGCAACCGGTCATGCTCACTTTAGAGTATGAGGAAGAGCTTCAAATCGCCAAAGGTCAGCCCTGATACCTCCACAAAACAAATTCAGATTATACAGAGGTATATGTTCTTTTCTTGGTTGATACTTTGAGCAACAAGGAAGTGCGGGCCACACTTTCACTCCCATCATGTGATTTAGTTGCAAAACTGATCACATGGCCGCATTTTGTAAGAAAGGGAAGCTACTTTTCCCAGCATGTATCAGGTTTTGTTTAGCTTCCTTTCCTTTTGGTTAGAGTAGGAGTAGTTTAGGTTTGCTTATTGCAAAACAAGTGCTTGTGCACACTCTGCATGTTTCACTTGGAACATGTATTATTTCCCTTTTGTACATAGTTTTTGTGGGCTTTTGTGTTTGTGCACAATCCCGTTTTTCATTCATGGCGAAAAGTCAAAAGATTTTGGAGTGGTTCCCAAGGTTTATTAAAAGCTCCAAAAAATTAGCTTCAAATCAGTGTTAAGTTCATGCGGATTCTGGGGCGGTTATAAAATTTTAAGGATCAAGTTCAAGTTTCAGGCTTGACTTCATTCCCAATGGATGCATCAAGGCTATTGGTCGTCATCATCTAGCAGAAGATGCACCCTGAAGGTCGTCAATAGTTGTCCAAAATTGCATCCCCATGCAATTTCAAATAACTCATCCAAGTCGATTGAGGCACTTTTTGCTTAGGAAAGCCGCGAGAACACTAAGTCTTTCACGAGATGCATGAATGTAGTGTTCATGGGTTTCTCCTAACCCATCGAACAAAGAAATTAGAGATGCCACCGTCATTAGACTTAGGCGGATTTTTGATGGAGTTAGTGCTTCGTGGAGGTTGAAGTTAGATGTTAGACCTTTGTGGCATTAAGGAAGTCAATCTTCCGCGGACATCAAAATTAGTCTTGCGTGGGTCGAAGGCAAAGTCGAGTACCGTAGTGTTTAGAAGCCCGCGAAGACTTGGAAAATCGGCTAAGGACATGATCTCGTGGAGGAAAGAGTGGGAATGCTTAGTGCTTCATGGCATGGAAAATACGGTGTTACGCGAACTTGGAAAATACAAGATCCCACGGAGTTAGGTAATTCCTTGTAACAAGGTTATATTTCGCTAAGGAGAACCCACGATGCGGGGAAAGGTGTCGCAAGAGACCGAGGCTAAAAGCCGCGAGGCGAAGAAATAGACCACCATGGCATGTGGAGAAGAAAAGTAAGTGTTGAGTAAAGGCCGCAAAAAGTTCAAAAAGCTGGATTGAGCCAAGCGGAGCACAAAGAATGCCGCATAGAAAGGATGAAGACTACACGACATAGCGGGAGCGTTAAACAACTAAGTGCGGGATTTTTCAAAAGTCCGCACAACATGGAATAGTCGCAGAGGACACGACAGAGGCCGCAGAGCATGAAAAGCCACTAAACAAAAGAAAGCCATGGACCAAAGTAGAATCATCTAAAATCCGTGAGGCGTGATAAAGTTGCGTGCTGTTTTAAACCCGAGTTCAACCACCTCAACAACCAAAATTTAATAAAGTATGCGCATTGTCCTCCCGCATTAGTGATCGATGGCGTGCAATCGGGGCAATGTCGGTGCCTCTTCTCTCCTCCCCTCTTCTTCTCTCTCCTCTGTTCTATAAAAGGGCAACTCATTCATTTAGAAAAAGGACCCTCTTTTGATTGTAATGACACCATGTCAAAATGGTGGTCAACTTCCCACGAGTTTCAGACCTTAGATTTGAGCGTCTTGTGGTGCGTCCGTGGTGTGTCCAACACCTTTTGAGCATTTGTAATGGTATGTGCATCTCCCAACAATGATTTAATGAAGATTGTGGCTCGTTTCTACCCTTCTCCTGCATTGTTGTCTTTTTGCCTCTCCTTTCATGCGTTTTATGCTGTGTATGGATTTTACCCGTGGATTCTTCATTTCTTTGTGTCTATAATGTGTGAAATGGAAGGGTCAATGCGGAGTTGGTTTGTGGCACGTGTCTCCGCCTCTCCTCTATGTGTTTCCTTTTGTTATTCCCCTCTTGGATAACGATCACTCCTGTTTTGGTGCTATCGCCTCTATTTTAGCTTAGTTTGTTTATGTTTTCCTCTCTCCCCTTTTCTCTCAACCCTGGTGACTTGGATGTGTTAGAATAGACTTAGGTTAGAGGTAGTTTTAGTGCTGGTTTAGTTAGGAGGAAGGAACCGACCTTCTCTGGAGGTTTGCCTCAAGGAGCAAGGTCTCACATCTTGGAGACATTCCCATGTTAGCCAAAAGTATTGATCTGTCATGATCAAATCCAAAGGTGCTACTTTTGCACGTTAATAGGGCCTACCAAACTTTGTAACTTTCTTGCTTCTACCTTCCTTACCTTCTATATATTCATTTCATATTTAATTCTTATCCAAAATGGAAATATCCAGGTCATAGAAATGATGCACTACCTAGCTTTCTTGAAGGCAATCCTTTCGTTCATGTCTATCTCTTTTTATATCCAACTAATAGCTACTCATCAGTAGTATGCCTCACAACCACTGTACCAGAAAACTGCCTACAAGAGAGGTAAAATGGGAGCATATGATGACAGTATATAGAACAAATGTGAAAAAATATTTTTATATGTTAAGGCAATAGAGCAGAGTAAATTACAATCTTCATCACGAATCTGAAAAGGAGAAAATATCTTTAGCAGGGATTTAATAATTCTCAAATTAATTTGAAAACTAACCTTTTTGCATATATGTACGTTTCTGCTTTTTCGTGGTCATAATCAAACAATCTATTATCTAGAGTAGGTTCATTGTGTGCAAATCGCATAGGCTCCTCCGTGTGTCTGATTTCCAAGGATCTTCAGTTCTTGCATAAAGTTTTTAGCATATAATGATATATGCATCGTGCAGATTCTCCACTAATTTCCTGCAAGTTTCTCAAATTTCTTTTGTGATCATAGTGTTCTGCCTTGCATTATTCTTATGTTTTTCATTTCTTTATCATCCAAAAATTGAAGGTGCTTGGCAAATTGTCATGTCCATGCTTTAGTTTGAGGTATATGTTCTCCAATTAAACTTGTGCACTTTTCCATATATGTAATTTCTGTGTTATGTTATCCATCTCGTCTCAAACACCTGTCTTTATTTTGTTTTTGTGTCCCTTGTCCGGTTTTATGATTTTTAAAATAAAGTTACTTTGTCCTTGCCTCTGGTTGTTGGCCATCTTATTCTAGACTGAGTTTTGAAACTTTGCCATCTAAAGACATTTTTCCCAGTGATCATTATCAAATATGACACACTTCTTGTTTCTACTTGGCTCCGATTACAGACTGTTCCTTTGCAGGTAAACCTTACAAACCTGTTTTGTTGCTATTTTGCATTTCTCTTATGGTAACTTTCTTGTATAAAGCATCCTGTTGGATATGCACGAGTACTAATAATTGTACAAAACCAAAATTTCTGTACGAAGATAAATAAATGGTTAGGACAAGTAAACAAAAACACATAGAAATCATCCTGATGCATTTATGTTGGAGAGAATGCACACAAGATCAAACAGTTAAAAGATGTTAGAAAGAAAGAGAGAAATTATATAAATGTCCACAGATGACCAAAAGTATGTCCATGGAACTTGAAAAGTACATTCACTTTTAATAGAGAAGTATTAGTGGTAAATAAATTACAGAAAGCTAAGTAATAAGCACTAATGAAACATAAAACCAAACAGGGATTAAAAATTCGAACACTGAATCAAAAGACCTATTTAGAAATAGCCTTGTGAAGGAAGGATCCCTCAAGAAAGCATGGATTTGTAAATTTGAAAGTAGGAAATCATGACGGAGACCAACAATGTCATATGTGTATAGCAAGGCTCAAGTAGAAGGACCAATGCCATTATTAACTATCACCATGAAATGACAATGAACGATCTGACAATGCTCAGAGGGGAATGTCCAGGGGTGAGGGGCTAGGCTGGACAATCCTAGGAGAAAGTTGCGTACTTCCTTTGGAGCTTCTCTTAACATCCATGGCCGATACCTATGGTTTTACAGAAAAAGCATAAATGTGTGCTTTCCTCTTTGACCTGGCTAAAATATTTATATTTCTTTTAATGCAAGTGTTAGCTATGGAACCTAAAAGCATTGAGGAACAATTTCTGAAGTAAACAAAGATCAACCATGGAACATGAACGTCCTTCCATGCGTTGGCATTTTCAACCAAGCTTTCGCTTGAAGGTATAAGGCATTTGAGAGAAAACTAGGCACCTCATTATAGTGAGAAATGTAAGGATCTGACGGAAGTCTAGTGAATTACCATGAAATACAAAGCAATTGAACAAGATCCAACCCTAACATGTATAGAACTCATGAATTAGCCATAATTAAACCATAATCAACACAAATCTGGAAGAAGATTCAATTATATTCATTGATCAATAGATATTACAACTTCTGATTAAAGTATCAAGCAGTACATAACAAGATCTAGGCTCAGCTGCTATATTTTCCAGTATGAAATAGCTTTACAATGGCTGTCAACTACTAAAGTCATTATTTCTAAAGTTCTTTTTTTTTCGAATGAAATATTCCAACAATCCAAACGGTTCGCAGCTGCACTGACCTAGCCAATGAACATTCGCTGAATATTCTCTTTTAAAATCTTCCTACTTCTGCAGCTATTGCTGAGCTGGCAAGCACATTCTCCTCTAGGCATCTGCAGAATCGCTGATTATCTGCTCCCACGTTGATTTCTGTGCCGCTATGTCTCCTTGTCATATTTGTTATACGTTGATTAGTGATCTGGCATCACATGTCTCACTCATGCCTTGAAGGAAACTGACTTGGTTCTTACACCTCAAAAGTATGGGCCAAGATCTCCCCACACTAACTTACTTGTTCACCACCCTCGGACAAGGTTTCATGCATTGGTCCAAACAGGCAGTAGGGATCTGTGCAACAAGTACCTTTGACTCCCCACTTTTCAATTCAACTTTCATGGCTGCCTGATCTCCCAAATTTGTCTTTGTCATTCCTTTCTTTTCACGAGTCTCTTCTTCAGCCTGGTCAACCTCCTCAAGAATCAATGCCCCATCCTCCAAAACGGCCTTAATTTTTGTGTGCTCTTGGTCTAGTGCCGGTATTGCCCTTTCCATTCTATTTCTCACCACCAAACATTTTGCCCAATAGTCTGCTATCTCATAAAGGGCATCGCCCTTTTTATTTTCCAGCTGTTTGTCCAATAAGCGGACTTGAGCTAAAACCTTTGTTTTCTCCTCCTCATTCACTAAGTCCTCTCCATTCATGAGTGCTTGGTTGTCCGCTGCTTCTTGCGCAAAACTGATATCCAAAAAAGCATTGGCTTTATCAAAAGCCTTATATAAAGTTTCTGCATTGGTGTTGGCCTTATGAAGAGTCTTTTCCTCCAAGTTCAAAACAAGTTCTTGTAACTCCTTATTAGTTAATGTTTTTTGCGTTGGGGTCTGGTCCCCCAACTCTATAACCTTGTACTAATTTATTCATTGGAGTCATTCCTTCTCCAAAAATTTAACCCCAACACTTGACTGCTAGCCTTCAATTTCTAGCACTTCCTTGCACATGGCGTATTTCTCTTCTTTAAGCTTGGCTTCCCGGCTTTTGCTTGTCTCAACTCTTGTGCAAAGCGTGTCTATTTTGCCTCTGTGTCTAGGTTCCTTTTGAATTAGGGTGGCCGTTATTTTTAGAACTACACAACTACCTTGTTCATTGGTGAATGTATTTTGGTCACACTTTCCCAAGAAGTTGGCCACCTCCATGTAACAACACATTTGCTACACCTAGTGTAGGTACTTCAAATTGTAAACTTGGCCTTATCCTTGTCAAAATATTCTTGAGCTCTCTACTTGTGTGAGACTCTCTTGGTAGCCTCTCCTCACAAGCATGGGATTGAGAGTGTGCTGGATTATTTTGTTCGTATACCTAGACTCTCATTCGAATTCTCCACACATTTAAAAGTCTTATGCCTCGCCTCCACCTCATCTTCGAAATTTATAATTTTTGGCTTTTCTTCTTCATGGCCATGTTTAGTCTCATCTTCTTGAAACAATATCTCATATTTCATGTGTGATTACTCATCTCGGCTTGCACGAGAAGACTTGCTACTTTCACTTTTAAGATTTTTCTTCCTCTTGCTTCTTCTTCAACAATCTAATATTTTCTCGTTTTTCTTTCCTTTTCCTTGCTTTTCCCCCTTTTCTACGTTCTTCCCTCGCCTTATCTTTTTGCATGTGCCGGAACGCGTCTTTGGTGACTTCGCTTCTTGATGGCTCCTTTTTTCTTTCTCGAACTTGATTTAGATATAAACCCCATCTTTTTGCCACCTCTTACGCATTTCGTGAGTATCTTGGGATTATTCTCACACTATTTGGGCTTCAACTTGTGCCTCAATCCATACCACTCACTATTAATCATGACATTAACTTCCTCATCCTTGGGCAAATCTGGGCCATCATCTTCCAAGTCTTCATCATCCGAAACATCCTATTGGTCTTGAGACATAAAGCCTTTCCACAATAATATTCTCTCCTCATCTAGCTTGGCTATGTCCACACCTTGCGTTGTATCCCTTTTAATTTGTCCAATGCATGCTCCAGTATCGGCCATCACAATGTATAGCAAAACCATCCATTTCGTTTAATGGCTGTCTTGCATCTTCAGTCTTGCGAGGATGAAATGTGGCATCATGGAAAATTCTATATGATCCTTATGTTCCGTCACCATCTCCTCTGTAGTCCTCTTCTTAGAATAAATAAAATGAACCAAAATCGTATACCGTGGCATACATCTTCGACTTATGCCTCTCACTCATGGACCCTTGCACTAATGGTCGCCATATCTCTCGCCAATCATTCCTTCCCTTGCACTTCCTTAAGTGGTAGAGTATTTGGAATTCCACGGTCTTTGTGACCAACAAAAGTAGATAATCACCAAATCTAAAATACCTTGTTTTTTCCTACCCCCATACACAAATGGGATGAGATCCTTTCTACATACTTTGCAAGATTGACTTGTAATTTTTCTTTGCCAATCTTTACGGCAAGTGGATGACTTTCATGAAGATGAAGTTCATGCGATTGGCCGCAATCAGCTTCGTGGTAATTAGTCATGCTGCCAACTAAGAGGGCTTATGGTGGATTTTGTTTATAATATTTAGTATACCCACATTTTGATTTTCCACTTGGCTATAGTAGCTTTCTGCTCTTCTACGATCAAATGCATCACACATGTTTCACCATCATTTAACAATTCACATACTTGACTAATGCTCTAACCATTGATTTTGATGCTTCTCCTACAAAATGCATCTTACTGCCATGATTTCAATTTAAAACTCAAGTAATCAATTCGTTAGATTTGTTCAAATGTGGTAGGGCAAATAAGGTCAATACTATTGTCTCCTCTAAATATTGTGACATTTGAATTGAGTCTTTTTGTTCCCATGTTGCTTCCATCTCCCTAGTTAAAATGTCTTTGTAGCATATCTTTAGATGGTGGAAAACACCCAAGTTCAACTCTCGGTCATCAATTGAGTATGTTCGGTTATTGTTATGGTATGTGAAAACTCATTTCTTCCACAAGTACAATCTTTTGGTTCTTCTCACCCCGTTTTCCTCCTTGGCCACACTTGGGGATAGATTTTCTATCTTCCTCTTACCCACAATTGTAGTTTTCCTCTTGTTAGTAATTTATGACTATGCTCTTAATTTAGTAACCTTGCGACTTCCTTTAAAATCCTAGCTCCAACTCTTTGAATGCTTTATCTCCATTTGTTCTTACGCAATAGCTCTTTTTCTCAAATGGTCAATTATGCTTCAGCACACTCACACTTTATATATCCATTGGAAAATTAAATTCTCCCATTGACATTGTTATCCTCTTGTGTAACCCTAATTTTCTTGTTTCTTTTCAACTTCTAATGATATCACCCCGCTTTAAATTACTTGCTTGTTTCCTCCTTTGTGTTTTTTTTTAAATTTATTTATTTTTCTTTGTTAGTCACGCAAGAATCTTCATCTTCTCTGGATGCCTTTGTGTGTTGTGCTTCGCAAAATATGTCTACCAAGTTGCTCCAAAATCTTGGGCGTCTGTCATGCGCACATGAAATTTGTGCCCGCTTGACTCACTTGATTGGATTTACAAACTTGATTGTGCCCTCGTAAAATCTTCTCTTTGTCTCTCCCGAAACTTGCGCCATGTCCTCATGTGCAAAAGTTTGCATTCACACATCACTTCTTGGTCTACCACAGAGCTTGGTGATTTTATTGTGCACAACAAAGTATTTTTTTACGCTCCATGCTTGATTATGATATCTTCGTGCATATTTATAATGGAGTAAACTCTCTTATTTACATAAGAAAATTACAAAAAGTAAACAAATTGTAACTAACATAAATAAAATCCTTGAAAATAGTTAATATCTCTATTTCAGCATATATTGGCTTCTGGCTTTATTGGTATTCAAGTTTTTGCGTGTTTAGTCATAGTGGGGCTTAATCCTATTGTCATTGAAATGACCAGGGTAATAACTCTCCATTTAATAATTTTAACTTACAAGCCCCGATATCTAGATTGTGATGAATGATAAAAGGACCCATCCATTGAATGTGTAACTTCCCAAGAAGTGTGTACCTTGAATCAAACATTGCCACCTTGCTAACTGCCTATAGCCGTTTGTTTTGATGTGCTTATCATGCCACATTTTTTAGAGGCTCTTCTCAATTCCTTGGTTTAAATAAGTTAACTGTTTTTCAACCAACTTCATAATTTCATGCTTCCCCTCATTAATAGATCGCCTCTCCCACAAATTTACTTGCACGAAAATACACAAAGTTGTAACTAGAAACTCCATTGGTAACACTTTGCTTCTTGTCCATATACCAATAGAAACAACATGTACTTGTTCAACCTCTTGTAAGGTCCTATATGGCAATATGCCCATAATATTGCCGATGCTGATCATTCCAAGTAATGCCTACATCATCACAATTTTTTTTTCAGAATAGTCCCTAATATCTTGTAGATACGATTCACTTGTGCCATTTGCTTGAGGATGGCAAGGAGTGTTCTTATGATGAGCAATCATAAATTCCTCTAACCATATGCACATTGTTTTTGCGAGCAAACGAGTTCCTCGATCACTTGTCAAGCTCAACGGGACAACCATAGCTTGTGATAATATTCTTCTTCAAGAATCTTGTGGCAACAACTATTGTGCAATCTCTTGTAGGTGAAGCTTCGCCCATCTTGTCAAGTAGTTTTACTCGTAGTTATTATATACCTCACACCAGATCCCCGTGAGCGGGTGGATTGATAGGTCCAACAAAGTCTACCACCCACTTGTACAATCACATGAACTAGAGGCATCTCATCTCTCTTAAATGGTTTACCCACTCTTTGGCAAAAATCACAATGTTGTGTGTATTCCCAAGCATCCCTAAAAATTTAGGCCACCATAACCCCGCATGCAATATCTTGTGTCTTTGTAGCATCACCCGCATAGTGACCCCAACAACTCCATGACACTCTCACAAGACATCTTTGTGTTCATGCTCTATTACACACATGCACAAAACCTTATCATCCTCTAATCAACTAATAAGGAGCAACCTTGATTGCCAACTACTTTTTCTATGTAATGGTCCACCTTTCAAAGGCCATCCCTGAGGTAAAAAATGTTGCTATTTTTTCCATTTCTTTCGGGATGCGCAAATTCCTAAACAATTTTGCATCTCGTAAGTCTTTCTTTATAACCTATGCAAATTCTCGTATATTGATCCTTGACAAGTGATTAGGTCTTATGTGCAACCTTTAAGTACTTCAAGGCTTCATGATCATTGAAAAACACAAACAAAGTAGCCAAAAGTTACTGTCTAAATTTTTGTAGCGCATATACCTTTCAAGGGCTTCTTGCTTCGTCGTGTTGTAGTTTGTGTCTTTTCTTGACAACTTTCCACTTAGAAATTAGGTTGGATGGTAGATCTTGCCTTCACCACTGTCAAGAATTGCTCCAATTTTTGTTCTTGCACATCTACATGAAACATTTTCCAATCAAGAATTCGCAAAATTGGTGCATTGGTGAGTTTCCCTTCAAAGTATCAAAATCCCCTTGTTGCGGATATGTCCATCTAAAGGGTCTCTCCTTGAACGATTCCTTTAGTAGCCTTACTGACATCTGCATAATTCGTAATAAACTTCCGTAATATCCACGATGACCAAGAAAGCATTGACCTCCTTTTGCGTCTATGATACACTTAGCTATAGAATCGCAAGTACGTTTTTGAGGTCTACCAACATACCTTACTTGCAAATCATTTGCCCCAATAAAGTACCATAAAGGACAACAAAAGTGCAGTCCTTTACATTCAAAGAAATTTGCAATTGTCTCGCACCACTCAAACATCAAGTGCGAATTCTCATAATGGTCCTTCACCAAAACAAACATTGTCGACCATCTAGTTACACTTGTAGAAACTTATGAGTGGATTCCTTAATACCTCCTTTACAATGCACAAAAATACATTAGGTGGATTCTTCGGCCTAAACAATGTCATAGTGCATGCAAAAGAACCTCATTTTACATAAAAGTAGCCTTAGACTTGTCCACTTTTGCAATTTGCACTGATGGTACCACGAGAACCTATCTATGAAAAAATAGATTTCACATCCTATGACTCCTAGCACCTCCTCCATGAACGGAGCTAGAAAGGGATCTTGGACACATGCATCATTGAGCATCCTATAATCCACATATATGTGAATTTCACCATCCTTCGTAATGCTTATAACCATAGGGCTCACTTGTCCATTGTTGAATAAGTCAAATGGCCCTAACATAAGCATGTTGTCAATCTTCTCCTAGATCTTAGTGCTCATTTTTTTATTCATCCCATAGGGTCTCTTCTTCACGTGCCTTTCCCTCTCACGCAATTGAATTTGCATATTCCCAAGACTTGGATGCAAAACCTTCATTTTTGATAACTCTTCGGCAAAAAATCTCTATACTCCACTAATTCTTCGAGCCAAGTGAACAACACATCACCCCAATAATTGCCTAAACTAGCCATGTGTGGTTCTTTCTCTATACCAATGTTCACCTCTTTTATACGAGGCAGCTGATTAGAACATTTGGTAGGTCTTTTTGCAAGACTCCGATCCGTTCTTCTTTGACAATCTCTATCTTCATCATTTCATCTTCGACCACAACTTCTTTGGACCCTTCAACCTGTATATCTTTTGAATTGGCTCAATTTGGGAGTTGGAACCTCCTAGGGCCCATACTAAGTCGCTACTCCATCCTTCCGTGCAAATAACTTATCTACCGAGTAGTCTTAGTCACCATGAATCTTTCTCAACCCATCTTCCTACTACACATCTTTGTAGAAGACTGCATCCTTAATCATACCCAACGACTCAACTAACCCCTGTCATTCTACATCAAAAGTAAATCTTTTTATAAAATCCCCCTCAACAGCCTCCTAATCAGCAATTTGTCTTTTTGTTCCACATTGGAAATACCATGCTTGGGCCCACGTCTTCAACATCCTATATAACAAATGAACCCATAGCAGTAATGGTAATAAGAACTTACCTAAAGTCCAAAACTTCTCACACTCCTTCAAATACCCACCAGGGTCAGTGTTACCCGCATAAATTGGTAGCCCTTCGACCCCTTCGGACGGGCTCTTTTCAAACCTAGTACACATTGCCTCTTTAATTTGCATCCAACTTGGAAAATATGGTTTGTGTGGGTCCACCACTGAGCAACTGCATTACACATTTTTTGGGTTAGCACAAAAACTTTATCTTCTTTCGGTAAACATGCTTCTAGGTGAACCATATATGCTTTAAATAGGTCGAACCATCATACCTTGGTAATTTTTCCAATCAGCCTCTGCTAATCCTCATAACACATTGAATCTGCGGCGTTGCTTTTAGAACCCACTTAATGGTGCCTTTTTGCATAGTCCCATTTCTGTGCACCAACCCGCTCTTGACTGGATTTTCTTGTTTACCGTGCCATTTTGTTACTCATGTACATTTCATGCAGTTACTTCATATTCTTCTATTACTAGTATCTGACACCAATTGATTACTTTGTGATGCCCAAACCAATTAGACACTACATGCAATTTGTTATTTCTCCTAAACAACGATATTTTACCTTTGGAATGTACTCAAACAATATGGGCCATCATGCATCAAATTATCCAATTTGATTTATTTATTCTACAAAGTAATGGAAGAAACTTTTATCTTCCATACGGATTTCTTGAGCAAAATCTTCAACTTTGTCCTGTTTTCCTAGCAGCCTTGCCTAGATAGGAGTTTAAGGATAAAATTTGATACAAAGGTAATCGAGCTGTGATCTAGGTATTTTTAGATACCCATTGGAAATTACACGTGTCTTAAAGCATTCAGGAGGTCTCTTTACAAAATAGACCCAGTTCAGTCATGTTCATATCCCAATTAGACTTTATTAGGTCTCTGAGACAACACAGACAACTCTGTCAACTATAATTTCTTCCAAACTTAATGAAATCGACCCAAACCACTTTTATCTCTTCTTAAATCTCTGTCAGTCCTCTCAAACGAAATTTGGGCTTCCAACACTAAATTACATGCAAGATATGAGAACTTTAGTTTCTAAACCCTAAGGGAGGGTTTACAGGGAGAGAAGAAAAATTTGATAACTTGGTCCAGTCAAGGTTTCAAACTCCAAACCCTAACTTTTGAGTTCTGTCCAAATGTAATGCAACTTTCTTATTTAATAACCATGTGCCAAAATTGCTTCAATCATTCTTTACAATAAAATTTTATCAAAACAGAGTGCGGTTAACAGTATACAAACAGAGTATAAAAGGAAACTTGCAAAATTAATCATTCAATCCTTGAAATCATATTCTTAAGCATTGGGAATCATCAATAACATAAATGATGAGGCTAGGAAAAAAATGGCGGAATTCTTAAATCTTATTGTCTTATCAATTACTATCAAGAACTCTTACATACATGCTTGAACCTACCAACATACATTCACATACAACTTGCAAAAGTTGACTTTTTATCTCTTATGCTCATAATGGACTGATCCTCAACCTCCTTGGATTCACTTGATGATGATCTAGCTGTTTTAGTTCTTGACCAAGTATAGAAAACCATCTATTTGTTGAGATTTCTCTCAACCATACATACCAAGCAAGGCAGACTGTTTTTTCCAACTTAGCTACACAATCTATTTGATTCCACCAATATCTCAGGATCAAAACTACATTATTTATGTTGCACACTCACAAGAACTTCACGACAACTCACCATGACACATACTTTTGAAGATGTCTTATCCTTATGAATTTACATAACAATCATTCAAATTCAAATTTAATGTTTTGGAGGAAAACCTCCCAACATCCTAAGCTCCTAAGAAGATGCTTCTAGTGCCTAACAAAGGCTTATTGTAGACTTAATGAAACTCCTCCAACTCTACAAAACAAAATTTGGACCTTCTTGAATGAGCACAAGTGATGCACTTGCATCAAACCACCAAGGTACAAAAGAACTCATCATGGACTCCTATTCATGAGTTGTTTTATGTTGCTGCCATTTTCTTGATATCTGAAACTGATCATGGACCCTTGTTCATGAGTTCTATGCTGCTGCCATGTTTTTTGATAGCTGAAGCTGACATCCAAGTTGAATTTTCAATTGGATGATCCTTCCATTTCACCAAATATTGCAAGTATTCTTTCTCTCTTGTCTTCTTGATCACCTTTTGATCTATGATGGCTTCTAGCTGATCTGGTGACTTCTTTTGTATTTGTCGCTCCCATGGAATGATCTGATTTGATTCATTTTCAGGTGTCACTTCCTGGTCTTCTTTCTTCTTATAAGGATAAATGTCAGCAATATTGAAAATTGGAGAGATTTCTATACCTTTTGGAAGCTCTAGTTCATATGCATTTGCTGAAAATTTCCTAAGAATCTTACAAGGTCCAATATTTTTCAACTTCAATTTATTATATTCTCCTTTTGGAAATATTTCTTTTCTCAAATGAGCCAATACAAGATCTCCTACTTCAAATTGTACCTCTCTTCTTTTCAGATCTGCCCTCTTTCTATATTTACTTGAACTTACCTCTAATCTCTTCTTTACCTCTTCTTGGAGTTCTTGCATAGCTGCTACAAATTCCTCTCCTTTTGCACTTCTTCTTTCTTGTTGGCCTAAATTTCTCAATTCATACACACCCCTAGGATTCATGCCATACAAAATTTGAAAAGGACTCATACTTGTGCTTCTATTTGGTGAATCATTATAGGCAAATTCAGCTTGTGCCAACACTTGATCCCATTGTTTGGGATGTTCACTCACCAAGCTCCTAAGAATGTTCCCAAGGCTTTTGTTGACTACTTCTGTTTGCCCATCAATTTGGGGGTGATATGTTGAACTGAAACTCAGATTAGTACCCAACATTTTCCAAAGAGTTCTCCAAAAATGACCAACAAATTTAGTATCTTTATTAGATACAATACTATTAGGCAACCCATGCAATCTTACTATCTCTTTGAAAAACAAATTTGCTATATGAGTTGCATCACTTGTCTTGAAACATGGAATAAAATGAGCCATTTTAGAAAATCTATCAACCACTACAAAAATAGAATCATTCCTCTTTTGAGTCTTAGGAAATCCAAGAACAAAATCCATACTTCTAAATCCCATGGTCTATTGGGATGGACAATGGCTAATACAACCCCATGTTTTGACTCCTTTTGCATCTTGACAAACTCTGCAATTTTCTCACATCCATTGACATACCTAGCCCAAAGTAGAATGCACTCAACCGTGCAAGTGTCTTATCCTGCCCAAAATGTCTGCGCAAGGCTTGCTCTTGTGTTTTGACTCCTTTTGCATCTTGTGACAAACTCTATAATTTTCAACAAATTTTCTCACATCCATTGACATACCTGGCCAAAAGTAGAATGCACTCAATTGTGCAAATGTCTTATCTTTGTAATGTCCCCTCTTTCCGAATGAGCTAGGACGAAGACCTTTGGCCCTTTTTGTCTACCCGACGGCCAAAGGAAGTATCCAGGGTGACTAAGTTTTATTATTTTATTATATTGTGCAAATATTTTTAAAATAATATTATAAGTTGCACATATAATAAATAATAAAGCTTATTATTAAAATAAAATGCCAATGTCAAAATACAATTAATTTTAATTGTATTAAAGGGAAAAATGCGACTTGCTTGTGGGATAAAAAATAGGGAAGTGTGACAATTGGCCCATAAGGAAAAATGCGACCAGCCTAGGGAGGATAAAATAATATCATTGGCTGATTTTGGAGGTGCTTTTGGCTGTTTTTCTTTTATATGAGCAAGTCGACTTGCTTGGGGGATATCCAGAATTTTATTATCAAATTTTCATTGCAAAGAGCTTCCCAGCCTTTGTAAGAAATTCCAAGGACGAAAACCCTTGTGGATTTATCTCTTGCGGACGAAAACCCCAAGGGATTGAGAGGGGATTTCACTCAGAAATTTCCAGCGAGCTTATTCAGATTTTTCAGTCAAGTTTCCAGCAGTATTTTGTGTTATTTTGGTGATCAAATTGCAGCAGTGGATCGACCCAGTTTGGGAGTTGTTTGGGGCATATTCCAGAGGTATTTTCCTTTGAAAATTATTGTCAAGCATTCCTATATTTTTATAAATCAGAAGGCTGCAAATTTATATTTTTCTGAGCAATATTTGAAGGGTTTCCAGCCAGTTTGAAATCAGATTTCAGATTTGTTTTTCTGAATTATTTATCTGCATATAAATCTGATTTTTAATGAATTTTGGCTTTTAAAAATATTGGGAATCAAGTGGAATAGAAAGTATAATTTTTTGGAAACAATTGCATTGAGTTTTATCAAAAACCCTAGTCGCTTTGGCTGGAATAAAATCCAGTTGCCCTAGATCGATCTCCAAGGCTATGATGCCAGGAAACGCCACCCAAGGCAACGTTTCTCCCAAAATGTTTCAAATGGAAATGTGGGGAAACACTTTGGGAAACGTGGTGACGCTTTACGGAAACGTTGCCATGTTTCCAATGTTTTTTCAATTTTAAAGCTAAAAAAATAAAAAAAAAAAAAAAAGCATTTAATGAACCTAAACCTAATCTACCTACCTAGACTTGCTAAAGACACTTCCTAAAAGCTATATAATGACATCTTGGGTCCATTCTAAATCACACTCTCATTTTCTCTTGCTAAATTCAGTTTTTCACTAAACTAACATTTAGCATTGTGAAGAGCAAAGAGACATCAAGGAGCAACTTGAAGGAAGAGTTTAGAAGGTGCTACTAAGAGCTAAGAGCATCAAGGAGGAATTTCAAAGCAGATTTGGAAGCTTCAAGGAGGAAAAACCAGGTATTTTTCAAGTTTTTTTTTTTTTAAAGAAAATGTTAATGTGATCAATGATCACGAATGATGTGTGCATAATGCACACATCATTCATGATCATTGATCATGATATCAATATGTAGATTTAATGTAGTAATTTTTAAACTCTATGCTTAAAAAAAATGTAACATTTCCTTTGCGGTTTTTAAATAAAAATCATTTATTGTTTTTTTAAAATTATAAATATCATCCAAACTCTGTGTATGCTCTCACCTCGCACCTATACGGTGAACTTGGTGATCAAAAGCAGAATAGGATGCGTAGGGTTTTTCTTGTTGTTGCTATTTTAAGAGTTTTTTTGTATTTTTTAAATTAAAAAATTGAACTCTGTGTATGCTCTCACCTCGCGCCTATACGGTGAACTTGGTGATCAAAAGCAGAATAGGATACATAGGGTTTAATAATTTAATTCTTTTTCCTATTTTTTAAAACTAAAAAATCCGAAATCTGTGTATGCTCTCACCTCGCGCCTAAACGGTGAACTTGGTGATCAAAAGCAAAATGGGATATGTAGGGTGTAGTAACTGTAGTTATATTTAATATTTATTGTTATCTAAGTTTATGTTTTTATTTTAAATATTTTTCAATGTAGGTTTGATTATTTGAGATAAATGGCATCCAGTTCAGCTTCAGTGGGAGGGCATGGGGAAGGAAGCCAAGGTGGGGGTGAAGTAGGCCAAGGTGGGGGTGTGCAAACTGTGGATCCTAGAGCTCCTCTTTGGAGACATGTGCAAGTGTTGGAGAACCTTGCTGGCGGTGGCTCTCGTGTTTGGGTATGCAATCATTGCAATATTGAATTCAAAGCCTCATATACCCGACTCAAAGCTCATTTAATGGGGCAATCAGGAACGGGATTAGAAAATGTGCCAAGGTTGAAAGGAAACATATTTTGGCATATATGAAAGAGCAAGAGGAGGCTGATTTGCAAGCTTCAAAAGCTAGATTTAAAACTGCTCCTTTGCAAAATAAGGGTTCACAAAAACCACCCACCTCATCAAACCATCCTTTTATTCAAATTGAAGTTGAAACTCCCATAGAGGAAGAGAGCTTGTCATGAAAGAGAACCTCCAAAGGTCCATTAGAGCAAGCATTTGCAAATGAGAAGAGGGAAGTAGTTGATGAGTTGATTGCTCGATGTGTTTATGCATGTGGGTTGCCTTTCAATGTGTTGCGGTCACCATATTGGCAACAAATGGTGAGAGGAATTAATGATGCACCACAAGGGTATAAAAGCCCTAGTTATGAGAAGGTGAGAACATCATTGTTGGCGAAAGAAGTGGCCCATGTACATACTTCTTTGCAGCCAATTAGGGATTCATGGAAGGAATCAGGGGTATCTATCATTTCAAATGGATGGAAAGATGCCCAAAATAGACCCCTAATCAACATTGTTGCAGTGTGCCCTAAAGGGGCAATGTTCTTAAGGGTTGTTGATTGTGAGGGTGAAGTGAAAGATGCTCAATTTATTGCTAATATTTTGATTGAGGCTATTGAGTCAGTGGGCCCTCAAAACGTTGTCCAAGTCATCACGGACAATGCCAAAAATTGTAGAGCGGCAGGGCTGATTGTTGAAGGGAGATATGAGCACATTTTTTGGACACCTTGTGCAGTACACTCCTTGAATTTGATGCTACAAAAGATTGGCAAAATACCATGGATAGAGGAAGTGTATACAGAGGCAAATGAGATTCAAATGTTTGTCACAAATCATCATATGTCCCAGGCTATCTTTAGGAGGTTCTCAAAGTTGGAGTTGTTGAAGGTAACAAAAAAATTTGCTAGTTTCTAATTTTTATTTGCTAACTTTCTATGAAATATCAAATTATCATTTGAATTTCTTTTAAATTTAATTTTATATTTTATTAACTTGTTTTAATTTATTTTAATAGGTTGTTGAAACAAGATTTGCCTCTCACACGCTCGTCTTGAGACGACTTGTGAAGGTAAGACAAGCCTTGAGGCTTATGGTGATTGATGATGTTTGGTCCGTGTGGAGACAAGCAAACACAGAACGAGCCATCAAAATAAAAACATTGATACTTGATGATGATTGGTGGGAAAAGGTTGCATACTTGCTCAGTTTTACTGAGCCTATTTTATCTATGATTAGATATGCAGATACAGATGATGCTTGCATAGGGGAGATCTATGATGGCATTGATTCTATGCTTGAAAAAATTAGAGACATCATACAAAAAAAGAGCAAGATCCTGAAGAAAAATTCTACATTGAAGTCAAGACTGTGATCATGAGAAGGTGGAATAAAATGACCACCCCATTGCATCTTCTAGCCTATGCCCTGAATCCCAAATATTATAGCAGTGAAATACTTGGGCTACCTGGTAGGCAAGCACCATACAATGACCATGAAGTTGCAACTGGAACTAAGGCAACATTCCAGAGGCTTTTTCCTGATCCAGCTGTAGCTACTGCGGTCCGCTATGAAATGGCATGCTTTGTCTCTTCATCTAATAGTAGCATGAGTGAAGCAGATGCATTAAGTGACAAGTACAACCTAAAGCCATTCATGTGGTGGTATGTACATGGCCATGATTGCAGGCACCTACGAACTATTGCCATTAAAGTCCTCTCACAGGTATAAAATATTAAAATTTAAAATGAAATCAAAAGTTTGTTTATTAATTAAAAATTAAAAATGTATGTTCTTACTTCTTAGTAAATTAATTTTATTACTAATTGAAAATTTCAATCTTCTTTTTTTGTAATGTGTCGCTATCAATTCTTCTTCAAGAGAGCGGAATTGGAGTACATATAGCTTCATTCACTCAGCCAAACGGAACAAGTTAGGATCCAAGAAGGCTGAGGATTTAGTGTATGTACACTCCAATTTGCGCATCCTCTCACACAAGACTGAAGGCTATATTAGAGGTCCCAACAAACTTTGGGATATTGATCCTGAGAGTAGTGACTTTGATGCTTCTGCGGCTACTCTTAGCCAACTTTCACTGCTTGGTATTGATGAAGAAGAATCGGGATCCACTGCACAAGGGATGGAAAGTGGAGCTAGTGGGAGTGGAGCTGCCATTGTGTTCATGGAGATGATTATGAGGAAAATCTGGATGATATATTCTAGAATCTAGAATCTAGATTATTATCATGTATATGTGAATCATTGAAATTGTAACCATGTTGAATGATGAGTCATGACTCTTTAGAAGTTCAAATTTCAATGAATACAAAATATTTTGAGTGCTTTATCAATTATCTCTTATGGTCTACAATTATAAAATGAGTATTATGCATATATATATATATATTTTATTTTTTATAATATATTGTACTGTTTCCGGTAACATTTTGTATCCAAGGTTTTTGAAAATTGCCGTTTCCTCGTTTTGTATCCGTTTCCGCTTCCTGGCAACCTAGCTCCAAGGGTTTCAAAAACCCTAGTTTGTCATTTGCACTTCATAAAAAATTCTGATTTGGGAAAAAGAAATTATTGGGGATCTTTCACATCCCGCCCAAGATGTCCTACAAGGCTACTACTGTATTTTTCTTTAATTAGATTCTCTCTCATGGATCCTTTAGGAATACACAATTGTTTACCTTTGAACAATAATCCATCTTGTATGGTCCATCTAGGGACATCTATCACTACCTGTAGGATCCTTGCATGCCTCATATGCTTCTTTGAAATCTGCATCTTCTTGATATAGATATTTCAACATATCAAAGCCCATGACATTCACCTATATTTCTTGCAAAAGCAGATTTCTCCTTCTTAGAGCATCAACAACCTTGTTAGATTGACCACTTTTATGTTTGATAACAAAGGAGAAACTTTGCAAAAATTCAACCCATTTAGCATGCCTTTGATTCAATTTACTTTGACTACTAATGAACTGCAAAGCATGATTATTAGTGTACAAAACAAACTCTTTAGGCATGAGATAATGTCTCCATTTCTTCAAAGTTTGTACTATGGCATAAAATTCCTGATCATAAGCTGAATACTTCTTCTTAGCATCATTGATTTTCTCACTGAAATATGCAATGGGCTTACCTTCTTGGCTTAAAACAGGTTGTTCCATGCTCTTCTTTTTCAAAATTTGAAAACTGCTATCAGCAACATCAGTCCACTGAAAGGGTTGCTTACTTCCTCTAATAGTTTGCACAATAGGAACACAAATAGTACTAAAATTTCTTATAAATTTTTTGTAAAAACTAGCAAGGCCATGAAAACTTCTTACCTCAAATGGATTCATGGGTGTAGGCCACTCTTCTATAGCCTTTGCTTTGTCTTTATCCATCTTTAATCCCTCTTGAGAGACAACAAACCTAAGTAAACCAACTCTGTTTTTAGAAATGTACACTTCTTAAGGTTGATTAATAACCTTTCCTCTTGTAATTTTCTTAGCACCATTCTCAAATGTTCAAGATATTCATCCTTTGATTTACTAAAAATCAAAATATCATCAAGATAGACAATAACAAATTTTCTTGTGAAGGGTTTAAGTACCTCATTCATAAGCCTCATGAAGGTACTTGGAGCATTTGTCAAGCCAAAAGGCATTACCAACCATTCATAAAGCTGTTTTCCACCATCATTGGTTTTAAGAGCTGTTTTCCACTCATCTCCTTCTCTTATCTTGATACGATGATATCCACTTTTGAGATCTATCTTGGAAAAATATCTAGCACCACTCAAACAATCCATTAAATCATCTATTCTTGGCAAAGGAAATCTATACCTGATGGTGATCTTGTTGATGGCCCTTGAATCAGTGCACATTCTCCATCCTCCATCTTTCTTTAGTGTAATAATAGTGGGAACTGCACCAAGACTCAAACTCTCTCTAACCAATCCTTTATCCAACATATCTTGTACCTGTGTTTTGATTTCCTCATTCTCTTATGGAGTTAACTTGTAGGCTGCCTTATTTGGAAGGATTGCTCTGGTATAAGATCAATATGATGGCTAATACTTCTTTTTAGAGGTAACTCATTTGGCAAATCATCCACAACAATGTCAACAAACTCATTCAACAAATTCTGAATTTCTATGGGCAGCTCATTCAATTTTGTAGTAGTAATAACTATTTTTGGCTTACCAATGATTGCATAGCTGACCTCCTCCTCCTTGATTTGTTGTAGAAACTCCTTGTCACTTTAGTTAGCATCACTTTGGAACCTTCTTCTACAGCTGCACATTCTTCTTTTAATGGAGTTAAAACATGCTTCTTGCCATCTTTTTCAAAAGTATAGGTATTTTGCCTACCATCATGTATTGCCTTTCTATCATATTGCCAAGGTCTTCCTAAAAGAACATGACACACATCCATAAGCATCATATCGATAATGTCCCCTTTTCCCACCTAAAAGCTGGAAATTGGTCTTCTTGCCATTCCTTCTCCATGGCAAAGAAACAAAATGATGGACAAGACCCTTGAGCGTCTTTCTAATATATTTTATCTAATATTATTATATTTTCTTTAGGTTTTTTTGCATTATGCAGGCTGGCCTTGTCTAATTGAGCATTGGCTCCAAAACAAAGGTTATAAAAGGAGATTAGAGACTTCATTTGCATCTAGTTTTGGCGCATTTTTGATATACTTGGGTATAGAGAGCTAGCTGTTCCTTGTTCATCCACTTGAGGACGAAAACCCTCTTGTGAGGCCTCATTGAAGGATGAAAACCCTTCATCATTGTTTGGTCTTGATGTGAAGAGTTGATTTGAAGATCTATTTGTAATTTCCAGCTGATATTTGAATTATTTAGGGTGGAGCGACCTACCTTGGGTAGGGTTTGGAGACAAGTGGTGAAGAATTTGAGAAATCTGGTTTCACAATTTGATTTGTAATATTTTTGAAGGACAAAATCTGAAGTTATATGAATTTAGAGGGTTTCTAGACCCATATTTCATATTTATCTTGTGGCTGCAATTTCCAGTGCATATTTAATTTTCAGCAAAGTATTCTTCAGTGTTTCTTTGTTATTTTGGCTTCTAAAATTCCATAAAATATATATAAAATAGTGGTGAATTGATTGGTGGTGTTTTATGGTGATTTTGACATTTTTTGGTGCAAGTACAAGTTGCTGATTTTATTCTTCAGTCTGCTGCAATTTTATTTTCAGATCTGCATTTAAAATATTTGATTAAAACCCTCAAAAGGGTTATTATAGTGGTATCGAGCCCGGATCTTCAAAAGGCCTAGGGTTTATGGAAGAAGGTAACAAGGGTTACATCCACTATCAAAGGAAGAAGGCAGACAAAGAGGACCAGCCAAGGGAAGAGGGACACATGGCTGATTTTGATTCACAAGAAGCTAAGGTGGACAAGCTAATTGTCGGCCAAGAGAGGCTCGCAGACACTATGGACTTCCTAGCACTTTCTCTCCAAAAATCATTGAACCAAGGGTTCCAAATGGCGAAGGGAGTTCGAGTGGTGCAAACAATGCAAAGCGACCCAATGGATCAGCTCGAGGATCAAGTTGGAAGCCTACTTTCATTTCTAGAGAGGAGGCGACCCATGGGTAGAAGAAATATTGCAGTGAGCTATGAGGAGTATATGGCTTTGTCTAGAGAGATCCGTGATGCTATTTCCCTTGCCGAGTTCATGGGTTTGGATAGAGGAAGATCTAGGCCCGAGCCTAGGCATGCCATGCCACATAGAGAGGTACAAAGTGCTTTGGGTAAGTTATCTTTTTCTACATTTGATGGATCTACAAAAGGTACCGCTAGGGCATGGATTCAAAAGTTGAATACTTATTTGTCCTTGAAGCCTATGGTTGAAGAAGATGCCATTAAATTTGCTACTCTACATCTTGAGGGCATTGCCCATGAGTGGTGGTTTCATGGACTTGTGACCCAAGGGCATAGCGAAATTCATGCCTATGATGAGTTTTGTCAAAGGCTCATTGATAGGTTTGATAGAGTGGATCCGGAGGTACATTTTCGTGAGCTTGCTCAATTGAAGCAACAAGGTACCGTGGAGGAATATGTGGCTGATTTTCGAGGCTTTCCGTAATGATTACGGATGTGTCCGAAAGAAGACTTGTGCTTTTTGTAGAGGGTTTGATTGAGCCCCTAAGGGGGTTAGTTCGTGCATTTGATCCTTTGTCTCTACAAGAGGCAATAAAGAAGGCTCTAGATCTTGAAGGTGCTGCCCCAAAATCAGCAGCAATCAGCAGTGTTCCGAAGGCCAATTGGAGAGGGGAACAAGCCCCCAAGCAGCCAAAAAGCATTTCTTTGGACCAGCCAAAGAAACCACTTCAAAAGGTGCCTCATGTTCACACGGATCTGCACAAAACCAGCCTTGAAAAGGAAGCAAAAAATGAACTAAGAAGGAAGAATTTGTGTTTCTCATGCAAGGATCCATGGACTCCGGACATCGTTGCTTGGGTAAAGGTAAGGTTCATTATATTGAAGTATTTTCAGATTGTGATGATGATGATAGCAATGAGGATGAGACTAGGCATGATGGCATATTGGGAAAAGATCCGGAAGAGGTAACTAGCACTCTTGCTACTTTAGTGGGAGCACCAAGTTACAACTCTTTTATTATTGAGGGTGATCTACAAGGGCACAAGGTCACAATTTTGATTGATGGAGGAGCTACTCATAATTTTATAAGGTGACGAGACTCTTGGTGAGTGAACCGATATGGAGAAATAAGGAGATGGGGCTCTATGGTGAGTGAACCGGCATGGAGAAATAATCTAGAGAAAAAGGAAAATGTATGTTTTCATGCTATATGCTCTTCAAACCTTTAAGGCTTAAATTAGAATATGAACACAACAAAGATTGAACCATGAAAATGTGATAGTGTGGAAGGTGCCAATTCGTGATGTTCATGTCGTGATTGTGTCGTAGTCTCATACTTGCTCATTTATCTAAGTGTGACGTTGGTTGCACATTGTGTCATATTGACATTTGCGTGTTCTACAAGTTGGTGTAACGTTACATGTGGTGTCGTGAAAACTCTTGTGAGTCTTTTGGTGTCGCACAATTGTATCAAGTAATATGAAAGTCAAAAAAACAATTATCCTACTATGTTTGGTCTTGTGTTTGGGTCCCACATGGGTGGGCACTACAAATTAGGCATCTCATGCCTTTGTGAAGAGAGATCGATGTCTCATGCTTGACTACTTTTGGATGCAATGTCAAAGAAGAGCTCAAAAATGCAAACTAGTTGATCTCGTGTACAATCAAGGCGAGCATGTGCAAATCCTTTGCATATCTCTTGTGCGACTTCACTTCTTGAATAGCATTTTCAGAGGCCCCTAGAGTGTTTTGGAGTGCATAACACGTCGCAAGATTTCGATTTAGCTTGACAAACCTTTTGATCGCGAAATGAGTTTGTTGGAAAGGTATTATAGTCCACTATTGGAGCATACCTAGAAAAGTCATGCGCACTTCAAGTTGGCATGCACCATCCGATTGGCTCACCGTTGATTGACATCATCACAATTAGCTTTCCTTGTTTGACTCTTCACTTGATTGGCATAGTGCAAGGTAGTGCATGATACCAAGGACTTCCTGCATCACTCAACTTGATTGGTTTATCCCAAGTTGAGGTGAAACACTAAAGACCCATCAGTACATCGCATGTAACACTATACACGCTAGTGTGCTTCCACACCGTTTGTTCATCATCGCATTGGAGTATCTTGCTTACTCATAATACCGTAACAACATGCATGCATATCGCAACATTCATAAACTTCTACAATGTCGCACACTTGCCTCTACTGAACACTCGCAATCACAAAAGCATACCACATACACTTTTGCTTAGCATGATGCACCTTGCAATGTGCTCCCAAGGCTCAGAATCTCTACGCACTACCGTAGTAGCACAACTTATGCTTTCATGCAAAGCCTCCTAAGCCTCGTAGAAGATCTTTGACATCTTACATCCCACATAGAGCTTGCCCCGCTTAACGTCCATGCGTAACCTTTGTGACACGCTCTTGCGTAGGACCCATCTTTTTTTGTAATGGCTTCACAAAGCATCCACGCTGGAACCCTTTGATTTTGTGTGGCTTTCCAAATGGCACTTTCCAGCTTCAGTGGCACATTAGAGAATCTCTCAAAGTAATTGTCTGATGGAAAGTTCAACTACCACATTTGGAAGAAGTTGACGCGTCGCCTCGGTTGGAAGATGAAAGTTCTTGAACTGTTCTTCTTTGTAACCATCGCTTTTGGTAAACGATTTCTTGCAATGCTATATATTGTAACACATTCAACATGCAAGGCAACAATATGGAATCAACAATGCTCCCAATGTATTCTTGAATACTTGCATGCTTTGTGCGCATCCTATTTTAGTCGGCATTTTGTCCCACATGTTAGCATGCTCTATGTATCTAACATTTAAATGGTCGTCTCTAGTCTAAACAAATTAGTTAGGATGTGTCACCCCCTTCCTATCATAAGAGCTTATTCTCCTCATCCTTCCTCGGTCACTGCGACATAGTAGGAAAACTTGCCAAATCCAAAACTCGCTGCACCCCAAAAAAAACTGGCAAAAACTCGCCAATATTCGGCCAATACTTGGGAATGCTCGGCAACTTAAAAATACTCAAATTTCTTTAAAAAACATAAATTTTAAGCAACACATAGCTACAAAATGTATCAAATGAGCCCATAAAATGTTGGAGAAGTGTTTTCTATTAGATTTGAATACAAATACAATACAAAATCGCATCATCATGCGAATACGACAATCTGGTTGATACTAGTCCCCACACTCGGCCGCGTCTCAGGCTCCTCCTGTAAGGCTGCGAATGCCTCGATCATGGAACTAGATGGTGGTGTTGGTGGCTCCTTTGCTACATGTTGAGAGATCACCTCCAAAGATGTCATCCACCCAATATCTCCTGAGTCCTGCTAGTGCTTCTCTCTCCATAGCCTCCCTCTCAAAAGAAGCAATCTCGTCCACTGTGAACTCAGGGTTTTCCTCTTCTTGCCCAGTCCACTCACTGTATGGATCTATCTCATCCAAATCAATGAGCTCCTCTGATGTGGCCTCAACTTTTTTTGTGCGAAGCCGGAGATTGTATTGCTCAAAATCCAAGTCGTTGAGCCTTTTTTGAGTCAACTTGTTGCGCTTCTTTGTGTGATTAGTCCGAGCATGGGAGAATACTTGTCGAGTACTCGCCGAGTTTTGGAAAGCTATCCAATATTTTTAATTACTAATCTGCCTCTTCACAAAGCGATCAAAGCTCATGATTCTTTCAGAAGATTGCAAGAAGTTGCTTGGTCCAAAAAGGTGCAAAAATGGATTTTATGAAAATAAGAAAAATATTGCCATCACTGCGTAGAGCTCGAGAAAATATGCACTTTTAGAGAAAACGACACTCGAAACGGAGCCACGAATGAAAGTTATGGCACATGCAAGTTTTTGCTGCTACATCTTCCCGGACCCTTTCCGAAAATGGCAAATTTTTTTCTCTCCTTGTGTTTTCTTCACCAAAAATCCAAAAAAGGAAACAAATGTTGTCTTTGGCGAGTTTTTTTTTTGCATTTTTGGCGAGTTTTCCCGCGAGTTACTCGCTTTAGCATAATTTTTGGCGAGTTTTTGGAGTATGCTATCTATGACTTGCGGTATCAATAAGGATGCATTCCCTGTTTGATCACAATATGTAATGTCCTCTTTTCTTGAATAGTTCGATCTATATAGAGTTCTTTATATCTATGGCCCTCGTCCTCCGTGATATAGATATAGGGGTGGACAAGTACCCCTATGTCTATATCTATATAGAGGGGCCCCTATCTATATCTGTATCGGGTAGGGCGGTTGAGAATAGGTGGAAGGCCCCTCTCTATATAATGTAGATAAGAATCTATATATGGCCACTTGCCTATCCTATATACCGAGTGATGCTGATCCGCGATTACTAGCGATTCCAACTTCATGTTCTCGAGTTGCTCGGGGAGGGGGTTGGGTCGAGGGCGACTCTCTAGAGTCTAGTCGGGGTGAGCGATGATCTAAGCGAACCGGACCTTTGGCCCTTTTTGTCTACCCGACGGCCAAAGGGTGATTTCAAGGGTGACTTTGGTTTATTAATTTTATTATATCGTGCTAAAAATAAAATAAAGTACCACTAAAGCACATATAATGAATTAATAGACTTTTTAAGTGACTTCGACTTAGGAAAGTACATGTAAATAAATTAATAAATTATTTAATGTGCTTTCCTAGGCAAAAAGTGCGACTTGCTTTGGGGAGAAATTAAATAAGCCAAAAAATGCGACTTGCTTGGAGAGGGAATAAATTAATTAAAAATTAATTATGCTCCTTTGGAAAAAGTGCGACTTGCATTTTGGAAGGGTTTTTTGGCTATAAGGGAAAAGTGCGACTTGTGCCGCACTATGCAGATTATTATTATTCTTCTTCCCAGCAGTTAGCTCTGAGCTTTTGCAGACAAAATCCAAGGACGGAAACCCTCTGGATTATTCCTCTTGTGGACGGAAACCCCAGGAGCAGTGAGAGGAGTTCCTATTCAGGGATCTTCATTGTAATCACAAGTTTTTATCATTTCAGCAGTTCAAAGAGAAATAAATTGCAGCAGTGGGCATTCAGACTTCTTCTAGAGTGGGGCGACTTATTCTACAGTTGTTTTATGCAGTATCTGAGGTATTTTTCATGCTAGATAATTATTGTACCTTTCAACATCAATTATATATCAAATCGATTTGGTTTGAATCATTTACGGCTGGGTTTTGGACAATCTTTTGTTATCAAACTATCTGCAGATTTATAATTGTTTGCCGTAAATATTTAACATCAGAAATCATTATTCAATACACGGCTGAATTGTTTATGAAGAAATTTGCCTGTTTAAACCCTAGGCGCCTTTTCTATATTCACCCGGTTTGTGGGGTTTGTTTTATTTAATTTATCTATGCAGTTTGAGTATGGTGTTCTATGGTTTCTTTTGACATTATCAGTTCAGATCCGAGCTTGAGCAATATATAAAAAATATATATATATTCAGGCAAAAGGGGTTTGGGATCTTTCACAATAGTTTGCTCTTTTATTCTTTGCCACCCTATGTATGCATATGTACTTTACCCTATCTTTCATTTGATTAGAAGTGGCATTATTTCGCCAATATCATGCATTGAATGCGTAATAGTTGTTTCAACATTTGTTTTTAGATTCCATTGCATGTTCTACAATTAGTAACTTAGTTTGAACAAATCCATCTAGTTTAAATAGTTCTAGCATCGTCCTCCACACAACCTCCTAGACTCGTTGCACAGATCATTGGTATTAAAGCTACACGTTTGGCACATCGCCTTGTTATTTGTTCTTTGCATTAAGTCAAGAGACTAGTTATCGGATACACGCTCAATTCTTTGTTGTTGCACTCAAGAGTAAAGCACACATGAATGTGAACAACCCTAGATGAAATCATCAATCCCTAAGAGAACAAGTGTGTGTAAGAAGATCCAAGATCTCAATTACTAGAATCAACAATCAGTAAGATGCACTCCACTCAAAGGAGGAAACCCTCAACCTTGTCCTGGAAAAGATTGCAGATCTTATTGCCTACAATACTTGTCTCGTAGACCCTATCCTCGATGCCCTTATTTAAGCTGAGGATAGATGCAACCAAATCATGTTGAGGCCGGAGAACAATTTTTTTGGCAAAGGAAGAGGAAGTAGTATGCCTTGCGGTAGAGTGTGAACAATTCCAAGCACATGATTAACTAGCTATTAGTGCGCCCCATGCTCAATTGAGAATTATGATGCGTGAAACAAAGACTACCGAGAATTTGGTAAGCCCTTACCATTCTCTCGTAGTCTTCAACAAACTTGTAGAAATTTTGAGAAGCGCACCAAAGGCACCGGTTCCAAGCTGCCAAACAAATGTGTTATGAAGGACAAGGCCTAGGGAAAATGGGCCAAGGCATAAAAATGTCATCCAGATGGAGATGAGACCACCCACTGTGGGTGTTGGTTACATTGGTTACAATGCAAACACAGAAGGTTTCATACCCTTCTCCTTGTTGTCAATCACAAGCATTGTTATAACATTGCACTCTATGCCATACGGTCCGTATTTCCCCTTGCACACTATGTGCCTCAACCCAACATCTCTTTGAGAGGTTTGAAGAAAATGTATGAGCATCTCAACAACATTCCACACACCAATCTTTGTTTAACGGGTGCAAGCTTCGCACTTGCATTTTGCGTAGAAGCAATTGTAGAAATGGACACAAGATTCCCAATGAAACTTGCACAGCAAGAGTCAGTGCAACAACAATGCCAAAGATAGCGTACGCCTCGATAATGGCCTAAGTCACGATAATTCAAACTACCCATGGCTCAACCACTCAAGCCACAAAGACGTTCCCATCAAAGACACAAATCACACTATAGTCAAATGCAACCATTTCCATCACAACAATGATACAACCGAGCAATGTTAGGATCTTCATCTCTGTTGTCTTTGTGGACAAAGTAGGCATTGCTATCCACTTGTTGGTTTTTTAGACATTCTTGTGCAAAACGACTATTCATTCGCCGAAATTATGTTGTGCATGGATATACCTTGATGGTTGGGGAAAACTAACCTCCTCGACAAGAGTTCTTTATAAGCACAAAGTAGTCCACATCAAGAACACATCAATAACAACACATCGTGTTATACATCCGTGCATACACTAGTATATGCATAGTTCACCTTGTTTTCACAAGATGTTGTGTATTGACACCTCTACAACTCTGCTCCATCAATAGGTTGGCATTGGAACATGTCTTGAGCTCACACAAGTAGCTTCATAGTTCCTCTCGAGCTAGAGTACACAAAGTTTCTCAACTTTACTCTTGAAACACAAAGTCATGATGATTAGACATCAAACTTGTGTCACACATAGACATCATTGGCATTAAGTGCTCCATGGTATCACGGGCTAACCGATTTGGTTCACCCAGCCGAGTAAAGCATTAGTGTCACTTACTGACTTCAGGTTGAGTTTCAAAAGCTAATCAAAGACACAATGTGGCCCATTACTCTTCAAGAAAGGGTGAATGATCTATGCCTGACCACACGAGTTGTGCAACTTCTCTTTGCACATCTCTGTATAACTTCACAACTTGAATGACATTTCAGAAGCCTCATGAGCATTTTATTAGCTCATAACACATTAGTACTTGAGCTTTAGATGGGTAAACCTCTAGATCACGTGATGAGGTTTCCAGAGAGATATTATAGTCATTATCAAAGCATACCTAGAAAATTTATGCACACTTCAAATTGGCTTGCGCCATCCTATTAGCTCACCTCGGATCGAGAGCATCACACTCAACTTTCCTTGTTCGACGATCCACTCGATCAACATACCCCGAGGTAGTGCATGATACCAAGGACTTCCTCGGCACCACTCAACTTGATTGGTTTACCCCGAGTTGAGGTGAAGCACTAAGGACCCATTGCACACCCCATGCAATGATGCACACGCTGTGCACTTCAACTCAAATTGTGCATCACTGTGTCGCAATCTCTCACATACTCACAATACCACACAACATCACACACATCATGCAACATTTGTAGCTTCCGCAATGTTGCATGAATGCAGCATCTCTTGTGTTATGCAACTATACTACATACACTTCTCCTTTGCCATTGCATTTCGTAATGCGCACCCAAGTCTCGTGGATCTCTGTGTACCATTGCACTATTGTGCAACTCTTGTTTTTTGTTCAAACCCTACTGAGCCTCACATAACCTCTTTGGCATCTTAATCTCTGCGCAAAGCTTGCCTCACTCAATCCTTGAGTGTCACCTTTGACACACTCTCGTGTGGACCTGCATTGTTTGCAACGACTTCTCACAATATCCATGTGGAAACTCTTTGCTTATACATGGTTTGCCAAATGGCACTTTCCAGTTTTTGACACGTCAAAGAATCTCTTAGGGTAACCGTCCGATTAGAAGTTGAATTGTCACACTTGAAAGAAGTTCAACCTTCACTTGGTTTGGAAGGTGAAATGACTTGTAATTGTTCTTCTTTGTAACCATCGTCTGTTGTAACCAATTCCTTGCAATGGTATATATTGTAACGCATCTGATATCCAAGGCAACAATTTGGAATCGACAATGCTCCCAATGTATCCCAGAATACTTGCATGCTTTGAACATCTTGTATTAGTCGAGCATCTCTCCCATACATCAACATGCTCTATGTATCCAACATATGGATGGTCTTCTTCTCCTAGTCTAGAAAAATAAGTCAGGTTGTGCCATCCCCTTCCGGATCTATGCTCTCGTTTTTTTGGTCACCAACATTCTAGGCAAAGCAACAAGGATGCATTCCCCTTTTGGTCACATGAGCTTGCTTTCCTAGTCTTACTTTGCATTACTACCCTATTGTTTCATTTGAATAAAAGTGACACTATTCTGCCAAAATCATGTGTTGGATATGTAGTGGTTGTTTATGCGTATGTTTCGTAGACACCACTGCATATTCTACAATCTGCAACTTTGTTTGAACAAATCCATCGAGTTTGAATAGTTCTAGCAGCATCCACTGCACAACCTCCTAGGCTCGGTGCAGTTCAATAGCCATGCCCCTCAATCTCCTCACACAAAGTGGAGTGAACAAATGTAGGTGTTGAGCTCATAAATGGTCACTGTAAGGAGACGTGCTCGATAGCCATTGCCTTTGTGAGTGGTCCAACGAACATGTTGGATGGGTGGTTGAATGCCCTGTGAGTGCTTACCAATGCCTTTGTGTGAATAGCCCATAAGACAGAAAATGGGAACAAATACTAGTGGTGTGTTGCTCGAAAGAGGCAAGCATATCTATAGGATGATCTGGAAGGTGTGCTGTAAGATGGGCATGAATGGAAGATAGCGAGGATGATTCCAGAAGATCACAATCAAGGAGTGCAGTGAGAGGTTGCATGCCAAAGTTAGGTAAAGAGTAACATGATAGATTAAGCTCAGTGGAATGGGAGTCCATAGTGTCGATTTGACGTTGCAAGTGTGCAACTGTGTCCTACAATGAGTTAATGAGGGTATCTCTGTTGAAAAGTTGGCAGAGAAATAGGTGGTTTTGTTTCTTATGTTCCCTATTCTCTTTCACAATTGTAAGCATGACCTGAGGTATTGTGATCTCTGAGTATAACATGTCAACTTATGACTGCAAGTTTGTATGTTCCTGCATGAGGGTGATGAGGGTCATGGCATAAAGTCATTATAATGATCAAAGACAACACAATGCTTTGTGAAGAACTTTGAAATGAAAAAACATTTTGTAAAACTAGAAAGTCCCCCAACTGCTTATAATTTTGCAGTTGTACAACATGATTGTGCCCCAAAAATTGCTAAAAAGTTTACTGGGAACGAATCTAACAAGAAACACCCCTTAAGTTGCTTATAATTATGCAACCACATCACAATTTCCAGATGTAGAAAATGAGAAAACAGAAATAGTTGAAATGTTGTGTAGTTAAAACTGATACTAGGCTGAATCTAGAAGGTCTCAAAGAAGTAATATCGGTCAAAAAAAGAATCAATTTTCAAGTTACAGTATGGAAGTTATGGGCTTTCAAAGTTTCGCCTGGAAAAAGAGGCCTCGAGTGACTTTCATCAAAAATATATCACTCACTGTACAAATTGAAGAAGTCAGGAGTGCAAATCTATAAACTTATGCAACTTAAAAAAATGGATTCTGAATCCGACACACAAACTGTAACATATGAGCCCTGGGAAATCAAAAACTATAGAGAAAACAATACTGGAACAGGCAATAAGGCGCTGGAAGATTTGACCTCTTGTCACACTGCACCCACTATCTGATCTTTGAAACAAGAAAAATAATGCCTCCGTGAATTGCCTTTGGAGAGATTGTAAATAAGCCAAAATTAGTTGTGGGGCACAAAAAAACCCGTGGTAGTACCAAAGGGAGTGCTGGCAATTTTCAGTTAAAAAAGTGTCGCCAAGTGTAAAAAAAGTGTTGGCACTTTAGAAAAGTACTGCAGACTTTAAAATGGAGGTCGGCAGTAGTATTGGCTATGCCAAGAGTGCTGGCAACAATGGATGCCAAGGTGCTTGGTGACCGGCCAGGGCCTTGAGCCTTTAATTGGTAATTTTTTGCAAATGTTTTCTATACCAAAACAAACTGTAATTTGTTTTTCAAGAATTTTGAAATTCTCTGAAAAGCCGTAAAAACTTCTAGAACTGAATATTTTGCCCAAAAATGGTCAAACTTTGCATGAAACCCCCTAAAATCATAGTTTTTTTGCTTCTGAGGAGTTCCTAACTTCTAGAGGCTGTAAAACCTGAACCACAACTCCTATAAACGAGATTTTTTTCTCTAAAATTTCTCAAACATTTTTGGAAAATACTGCATCTAAACAGAAAAATCTGTAACCACCCAAAAATTCAAAAATGTAAAAACTTCTCCCTAAATACCTGAATTTTCCCTGAAATTGAAAACATGCTAAATTTCTAGAAAAGTTAGTATTCCCCTTATTTCTATGATATGAACGCCTGTGATCTACCAAAATTCCTACTACTTGCAAAGCATAAAAAAATGTATTTTTCTTTCTTTAGCAAGCCGAAAGAATGTAGTTTGATACCAAGTGAGGATGATCTAAAGGATTCAAGAGATTGAAGTGGTTCATATTTTTTCAAGATCTCTTCTACAATGAAATCTGATAATGCACACACAAGAAAGAAAACACACGGGGATGAAAAGAACTGTGTATACTAGAAAAAGAATAAACAAAAGTTTAGAGATCTCACGCTCAAATAGTGTAGTATCCACTCTCACAAGCTAAATAACCACCTCTAATGGCTTCTGCAAGCTCGTCACATGGAAAACCTCTTTGCATATGATATACTCACATATAGGTGAGTATTAATAGAAAACCTAAGGTTTCTTGCTGATTCTCTTATTGGCCAGAAAAAAGTGGCTGACACCTGATTGGCCAGAAAAGGTGACTCGCACCTAATTGGTCAGCTACTCACAATCTTATTGGGTGGAGAATAAAAGACGAAAAATAAAGTATTAGCCTAAATGCCAACTCACATTAAAACCTATAACCTAAAGTACGGAAAAGCCTGCATAAGTAAACGTAACAAACGAGTTGCAAATAACTACCTGCACCAAAACTTGAGGCTTGTTCAGTTGAAGCCTTACCTTTTCCAGTCTACAAATAAATCACGTTTAGGCTTTAACTACCTGCAAATATTTACCTTTTCCAGTCCACACATGAAATGCAGACTCAACCTTTGACTTCAAATCTTTCTAACTACTACAAATAAATTGCTTTATATAAATATCCATGAAGAATTTCCTTTTAACATCCATTTGGTATACTTCAAGGTCATATGCAGCCACAAATGCCAATAGCGTCCTCATACTATCTATTTTAACCACAAGATAAACTAGTTGAGAAAAGTCTAGACTCTATACGCTCAACTTGGGAATAGCCCTTCGCAACAAGTGTGGACTTGTATCCATCTGGTACCCTTATCCTTGCATTAAATTTTATTACCCCACTTACAGAAAACTCTCTTTCTGCCCATAAGGAGTGAAGCCAATTGTTAGAGTATTTAATTAGCCATACGCTTTGTATGTGATTAAAATGCATTCATTATATTTAACTGTAATAAAATATGTGGATAATTCATCCATTGGTGCAAACTTATTCACATCTATTAATAGAGAAAGGTATTAATTAAGTTATTGATTTGATTGACTTGAGCTATTTATAGATTCTATCAATAGATTAAAACAAACTTGCTCTACAAGCTAACTATTCTCCAACCCTAATAATAGCCTCTACTTGTTTTTATAAAAGCATAGAGAGCTAGTGTTAGAGGTAATTCATTGTGGAAGAGAGTTATAGGTATATTGGTGAATTCAAGCTATAATAAAGAGGTAGTAATGCTACCCAAATTTATAAATTTGTGTTATGTCTTTATTTTAAGCTTTCATTGATTTATAGTATATGCATGTATGTGGGTGAATATCTTATGGTTGCAACGTTTCTGGAGATTATTCAAAATTCTAATATGTTATTAGAGCTATAGAAGCTTCACCTCATTCTTCATGCAAGGTTAAAGATCATATTTTTAGTTTTTAGTTTTTCTTACAAGTATTCAAACCAGTTGCAATTTCTCTGTTTTTCTACAATTTTTTAGTTTCTAGAACTTCCTAGGGTAGAGCCATGTTTTGGCAATTTAAAATCTTAGGAGTTGTCGTTTTGGGAAGTTTGGTTATTAGTTTTACTTGAATTGTAGTGTGAGGGGTACTTCCCCAATACTCGAGCCATTAGATAACACCGTGTATAGATCTTAACTTCCACGTACCTCATTGTATATAGGGAGTTCCTAACTTTTTATTTTTTTGCCAATAGGAAGCCATTTGGCCATTTGATTCTATGGTGCACCAGTAAGTGATTAGGTGCATGAAGTTACTCTCTACGTACCTTAGGGACAGGATAATACGGCTATGGAAATGAACTACTGAAATGATGGAATCCTCCATGGTTATTGGTTTAAAATATTGGTCTGGTTCACTATTTACGAATGGAATAAGGATATTAGAGAGCCTACATATCAAACACACCCTATCCTAGTAATTTAAAATCAGATTTGGGTTCTTTGGTCGATTCAACACACTTTTGTTCTAGTTCAGGAGTTTTTGGGTCACTGTGAGTCATAAAAATTGAATTTCTCCTTTGGAGTTGAAATTTTACAGGAAGGTAGATCTCAGCTTCTACATGAAACTGTCTTTTTGCGTCAGATGTTGAATCAACCTCTAAACAATACTTTTGGGCCAATTTGGAAATCATGCAAAAACTAAAAGTGCTCAGATTGAGAAATTTTTTGCAGTAACTCTTGACTTGAACAACAAACTATTCTTCTAGTGCAGGAGCTAGTTTGGCCATGTATGGTACTTTTAGGCCACCTTGGAATTTGTGGAAAAATAGTAGCGCTCCTTCTGAAATGAAATTTGACTTGGAATTGGATCTTATCCTCTAGTCAAGTAGCGATTTGGCCTCCAAATGGTATTTTTGTGACCTCAAGTTTTGGTGCATAAATAGAAAAGGTGCAAGCAAAAATAGAAAAAAATAAAACAAGGAAAAAGTCTATAAAAATATCTTAGGCTATTTTTAGACCTATTGCAAGCTTTTACACTATACAATGGCTAAATCTAAGCCCATTGATCTCTCAATTCCACACAATTATCACACATAGAAACAAAAATGCAACAATTATTGCAATCTAAGTGTTTGTGGTCTATGTTGAAACAAACACCTATCACCTTTCAAGAGTAATATGAGCAATTTGTATACAAGAACAAAATGGATGAAGCCATAGTTGGAGTTAATTGGTATGCTTGTCTCTGACAGTCTATTGTTTTACATCATGGATATCAAAACTCCAAAAGCCATGTGGGATAAATTTGACTCTTTATGAAAATCAATGAATTTAGAGCTTTACAAATGGATGCCAAATTGTCCTTTCTTTGACCTATAGACTTTCTATATATTGAAGACCTTCTAGCCAAGGTTAAGGCCATCTCTCACAATTAGTAGCTTGTGGTAAGGGAAAAAGGATGGCTAGTGTATTTTTCTCATTTTGTCTAAGGGTCAATACCAAGGCTTTTCAACAACCTTTTATCTTACCATGGATGCCCTCTTTTGAGACTTTTTGTGAATGGCTCAGTAGAGAACAATCAAAGCTTTCTCAACTTGATGTTCTTAGTTCAAAGGCACTTATGGTCAATACACCTACTAAGAGCGAAGGTATGAAAAAGTCAAAGACAAAACCCAATACCAAGACCACAAACAGTCAACCTTTCTCTGAGTCTATAACAAAAACCACCAAGTCTCCTCCCATTAAATCTAAAAAGACAACTTCAAAGAATAAAAAGAAGACTAGTGAGAAGTGTATTTTTGTGGCAGATCATGTCATTCAGAGAAACAATGTTGGAATAGGTTGACAGTCTTAGAGGAAGCATTAAAACAACACATCAATTCCTACTACTTCAAAGGACAAGTGACACACTTTCAGCTCTACATTTATTGCATCTACAGACAATTGGATTCTAGATTCAAGTGATACACATGACATGACACATACACATGAGCATCTTAGTTCGTGGAAAAGTAGTAGAACTTCACAAATGATAGCTGGGGATTCTACAAAGCTACCTATTTTGTATTTAGGCACTATTCAACTATAGGATGGGTGCATCAATGATGTACTCTTAGTTCCTAAGATCAACAATCTTCTTTCCATTTATTAGATTTGTCATTTTGGAAGTGGGAAGACTATTGAGTTCTCTCCTCATAAAGTTTTGATAAGAGATTTGCAGAAAACAAAGGTAATGAATGCTTCATGTAGTGATGATCATAGTTCATGCTTATATGTTTTTGATGGTTTTGAATCTTCTTTAGGGACATCACTCATTGCTCATGCGGATTTCATAAGAAAACTTTGGCATGAGCGGTTCGGACATTTGAACTACAAATATTGGCATCATATGAGTTCCCAAAACTCGGTGCTTGGTCTACTTATGGAGTCTTGTAGATGGTGTTCGTAGAGGTTGTGTACTTGGCAAACATCAATGAGATCCTTTTCCAAAAGGTAAGATTTTGCTAGCTACGACTCCCCTTGAGTTGGTGCATAGTGACCTCAAGCCCTTTCCCACTTTTTTTAGGGGCTAGGTATGTTCCCACATTCACCGATGACTTCTCACACTGAACGTGGGTGTACTTTTTGAAATACAAGAGTGAAATCTTTGACCAAGTCAAGGTATTCGAACATTTGTTGAGAAGCAATCCTCACTTCCTCTCAATAATTTATGCACAGATAATGGGGGGGAATATGTCAGTAAGGCTTTTTAGAACTTTTGTGCAGAGCATGGTATCCAACATCAGTACACAATTCCCTACACTCATAAAAATGGCGTTGCTAAAAGGAAAAATAGAACTTTGAGGGAAATGGAAAATTGTATGATCTGGTCCAAGAACATGGCATCTGCATTTTGGGCTTAAGCGAGTCAATTGTGCCAACTACATTTGGAATTGTATGCCCTACAAGGCAATAAAAAACATGACACTAGAGGAGGCTTGGTCCCATGTCAATCTCGATGTTTCCACTTTTCGAGTTTTTGGTGGTAATGCTTGGGCATTTATTCCTGATGAGGAACTCAAAGCCATGGTGAAGAAAAGTGAACCACTCATTTTTGTTGACTGCTATGAGGATGTGAAGGCTTATCGATTATTTGACCCAACACACATGGTGTTCTATTTCGATAGGATGTCAACCTTGATGAGAATTTCACCCCTCCAAAGTCTTCGCCGCATCTTCTTCATTGCACACTTTTGCTTGTTCTTTAGAGCTTGAGGATTCCACACTTCTTGATGTCGATGTTGTTACTATTAATCCTCCACCACCAAAGTGGAAGAAGACATTTAGAGTGCACCTACACAACCAGCAAAACCTCAACCAGGATGGGTCTCAGTATATTATTCATTGAGGTTGGTAACATGGTAGGGATCCCAAAATCCAAGCAAGTCCAGTTGCAACGTTAATAGAGTGTTGCACATTTAACATAGATGGCAAAGACATATTATCCAGAGACTTATCATCAAACTTCGAAGTATCTTGAATGGTAGGAAACAACAACAAACTTCAACAATTGAAATAGATTACATGGGATTTGGTTCCTCTGCTGAAAGGTAGAAAACTAACTAGGTGGAAATGGGTGTACTGCACCAAGTATACGATAGATGGGTCCAAAGAATGGTATACAACCCGACTAGTGTCAAAATATTTTTGTCAAGTTGAATGAGTTGATAACCATGATACCTATGCACTTGTTGCCAAGATGAATTCTGTAATGCCTCTTTCTAGGGCTGAAACTGAAAGCAAGGGTTTGGCCTCAAACCCAAATGAATTAGATCTGAAATACACTATCAACCAACAAGCATCAATCTAAAAATGATTGAAAATACACTTCAACCCTATTCGAACAATCAATAATCAGTCCTCTAGGGCAGCGAACTGTATAGGAACTTCACATCAACATACAACCATGCAATAAGAGCTGAAAATGCTTCCAAATAATTAATTCAACCACGACAATATTTATCAATCCAAATTATATCAAAATAATAGAGAAAATAAGTGATCACACCCAGCTGTAATTAATTTTATGACAATAACAATACAACCAAAACCAAGGGCTGGAAATAGCTCATAAATCACTCCAAAATTACCAACAATGAGAATTCAACCTCATAAATTATGAGGAACAAGTTCATAACCTCAAAATGTCCAAGAGTGCCCTAGATAATACCAAACCCTTCACCCAAGCAAGTTGCCTAGGGTTAGAAGGGAAGAAACAAACAAGAAATCCTCCTTGAAGCTCACTTGTGACTTCCGGTGAAGCCACCAATGCACACAAGAGGGTTTCCGTCCCCAAGTGTGATCCTATTGAAGGTTTTAGTCCTCAATAGGTGATCAAGGAAGGGGTTTCATTCTTCAATGGCAAGAAGAGAAGCTACATTAGCTCCAAGTCCCAAGTAAATGTCAAATGATGAAAATCCTCCTCCATTCGAACCTCCTTAAGTACCCCTCTTTGCGCCAAGGATGAATTAGAAGATCAATTCTCATGGCCGACCTCTTAATGAAGGGAAGTGTACTTTTTAATCTTCACTTGGTCCTCCAAGAAGACCGACCTCATGTGGTGAGGATATATTTTTGTTTTTGTTTTGTCATTCACCCATCACCTAGTTGAGTCACTCCAAGCCATAATTAGTTATCAAATAACTTCCTTAGAGCTCACGAGGTCCAGGTGGAATGGGCCCAAGGCCTTCATAGCAACTAGCTTGGAAAGGGGACATTACAATCCTCTCTTCTCAAATTTGCTTTCCCTTGAGTAGATGCAAACTCATATGTCCAAGTATCATCGTATCAAGGTGGAAGAACATGCTTTTGTGCTCCCATAATCTCATCCCGTATCCCGTGCACTGTCAAAATGAAGAAGCTTCAACCCAAATGAACTCATACCTCTATTGCCCCTCTTCATTGAAGTCCTCTTCATCTTCCACTTCAAAAACAAGTCCCTCCTTTGCATACTCAGTTGTACAAAAATCCTTCCAAACTGTTGTAGTTTCCATCATAGAGCAAGAAATGTATGAATAATCAACTTGACCAGCTATCCCTCTTATTACAAGATGCAAATCAGATTGTGGATGGGCTGGAAACAAGTTACAACAGCCATAAAATACTTGGGACCTCATCCAAATCAAGGCTATCGGGTCTGATTTATTTGTTTCTTCCAGCTGTAACCTTCTTTCCACATCATCCAATGATGAAATCCTTCCTAAAAGTACATGCTTGCTGCTGCCCATGACTGTTAATGGCAGTCCCAACTCTGAATTTTGCATGTTCAACCATATGACAATGGTATAACAACTATCAAATTAAAATCTTACTGGAAGGGACAATTTTATGAGTAGTGTAGAAACTGAAAATTGTTTTACAAGAACTGAAATTTTGAGAACAAATCTATAATTGAAAACAACAGATATATTGGCCCTTAGTTCAAGACTCTTATAGCCCACACTTACCCCATTTTAGACATAATTCTCCAAGTATCCCCGATACGAAAGTGTCCCCAATACCGAGTATGCCTGAAACTATCCAAAATTATCACCATGGAGTGCCTTACCTAAGGGTAGACCCTTGCTTGTCTCTATGCATTGAGTGTTCCGAAAATATGCCTCTTCCTTCTTCGTGGTAGCCATGCTTGGAACTTCATCCATTCTACCTTGAAGTATTGCCTTCTTCCTTTTATCCTTGAATTCAACATAAGATGTAAACAATGCATACCAATACTTACGCTCACCTCTTCTTGATTGTAGTTACCTTGCTGATTTTGGATTCCAAATGTTGCCTCCAAGCTGCCCCACTGAATTTCTCTTCAAAAATTGGCTTGGATCAGATCCTATGAGTGCTGGTGGATGAGTGTAACAACCATATATAACTTTGGAATTCTTCAAATTAGTCAACTTGTGGTTGTATGTATTTGTTAGCAACATTCCCAACTCAAAATCCTTGGATATTAATAACATAAGAAAGGTGCAACAACTGCAATACTTGAAATCCCTTTCACACATCATGTTCAACCCAAAGAGCTTCATCATAAATGTCAACCTACAGCTGTCCAAGGAGAGTACTATCCATCCAAAATATGAATTTAGAAAGAATATCTTACCATGGCTGAAGTATTGTATTTTCCCATGCAAAATTGGGATGGTGGTAGTTGGAGACCATTTTGCACCCGATGTAAACACTTCATCCCTCACCGTGGGTGAGAAATGCCTTTTCCTTGTGGTTACCAATCTCTTATGGCTTCCATAAGGATGTGGGGAGAGCTGGAAATGTAGGTAATAACAGTCCTTAAGTTTGTGGCAGCACTCTTCAAGGAACGATCTCCTTGTTACATAACCATAAACTACGTTGAGTTGATAACACATAGTCAAAAGATCTCGCAGATCCCAGACTTCCATGTACAAGCAATCTGGAATTTGCATAAAAGAATCTATGTGCCCTTTGTCCCTCAACATGTTCTTCATCTTATCATCAATTTGATCATGCTGCCCGCAATGATACCAATATGGCAGCGACAATGGAGGAATCAATAAATCTGAAATATGATGGTCATGCCTTGGGCTGCCAACAAGGAGGTCTCTTCCTTAGGGCTGAAGTAGAATCCTCTTCCCATTTGGTACCCTTCATCTTCACAAAGTTGTTAGAATATTTCTTATGATGACCAAAATATTGCAAAGACATAGCATGAGGGTGATGTAGCAATTCCTTGTTATGAAGATGATTAAATTGCTTACCATAGGTTGCTGTCATGAAATTTCCAGCGAGCTGAAGATTAACATGAGCATCTAGAGAGGCCCTTATTCCATGGGCATGCCTCCCAACAAGGTCACCCAAAATTTTAGCCCCATAAACCCCTTGCAATTTTGATTTTTCTCCATTCTTAGCACCATTTATAACATGATGATCACCCATGTGCTGTGATTTACTATGGAGCATCAAACTTGCCATATGGTCATTCTTTTCAACAAATTGCCCATGACCACAAATCTGAAATGGCATAGTAGAAAACAACAAATCTGAATTACCTTCGTACCTTTGGTTGTCCTCCAGGTGTTCGTCTTTCTTTGCCTTATGAGAATTTGTTGAAGCAACCTCATTTTGTTGATACATGTAGGGAACAACATCATGAATCTTGCTTGGAATCATGAACATCATCAATTTGCTTTTCATTGCTTCTTTTTCGGAAACTCCTAACGAGCTGATCATCATCCTTATCCTTGGGCAATTGAGCTTCAACCATCAACCTTTCTTCACCATCTTGTAAATCTGATTTTCCTTCTTTCTTGGGCTCATGTTCCATGGTTTCTTCATCCAACACATGCCCCTTTTATTGTTGTTCTGAAAATCAGTCAAGGGCTCATCCTTAGGAAAATGATAGGTACTTCTAGGGCTTCCATGGGCTGCTCCCTCTCCAATGCCCAACAACTTCGAGTGTTCTTCTTTTCCTTGATCATAATGGAGGGATTCTTTCCCTCTAGGGGCTGGAACATGTTTCCCATTTTCCTTGGGTATAGCTCGGGGTTTAGACCTTGGTCCAATTCCCACTCTACCATTCTTCAACCCTATGAACTCAAGCGAGTGACATGGCATCATGAATCTCATCCGAAAGAGCCTGTACTCCTCATAGATGGTAGCAATGTTGTGGCCCACCGAATGTCATGTCTCAATCTCTGGAATGGCTTCTTCCTAAGGAGGAAGGTAGGCTGAAATGGCCTAGCACAGCTCCAAAACTTGACCCTAAGGGCTGCCTCACACTATGAATTCCCGAAGAACTTCCTTCTCCATTGTGGTTTTGCATGGCATGGATCAATTGTGTCATCCTATTCGCCAATCTTTCTTGCCCTAGGGCAAACCTCTCAACCCTAACATCATCAAAATGTATGTTCACCATCTATCTACTCCTTCTGAATGAAACCCTCTAGGCTGGGAAGACCGAAGCTCTGATACCACTGTAATGTCCCTTTCTAGGGCTGAAACTGAAAATAAGGGTTTGTCCTCAAACCCAAATAATCAGATCTGAAAATACACCAACCAACAAACATCAATCTGAAAATGACTGAAAATACACTTCAACCCTATTCGAACAATCAATAATCAGTCCTCTAGGGCAACAAACTGTATAGGACTTCACATCAACATATAACCATGCAATAAGAGCTGAAAATGCTTCCAAATAATTAATTCAACCACGACAATATTTATCAATCCAAATTATATCAAAATAATAGAGAAAATAAGTGATCACACCCAACTGTAATTATTTTTATGACAACAACAATACAACCAAAACCAAGGGCTGAAAATAACTCATAAATCACTCCAAAAATCACCAACAATGAGAATTCAAACTCATAAATTATGAGGAACAAGTTCATAACCTCAAAATGTCCAAGAGTGCCCTAGATGGTACCAAACCCTTCACCCAAGCAAGTCGCCTAGGGTTAGAAGGGAAGAAACAAACATGAAATCCTCCTTAAAGCTCACTTGTGACTTTTGAGTGAAGCCACCAATGCACACAAGAGGGTTTTCGTCCCCAAGTGTGATCCTATTGAAGGTTTTCGTCCTCAATAGGTGACCAAGGAAGGGGTTTCATCCTTCAATGGCAAGAAGAGAAGCTACACTAGCTCCAAATCCCAAGTAAATGTCAAATGATGAATAATAATGATAATCCTCCTCCATTCGAACCTCCTTAAGTACCCTCTTTGGCGCCAAGGATGAATTAGAAGATCAATTCTCATGGCCGACCTCTTAATGAAGGGGAAGTGTACTTTTTAATCTTCACTTGGTCCTCCAAGAAGACTGACCTCATGTGGAGAGGATAGAAGTTCTTTTTTTTGGCTTTTTCATTCACCCATCACACAATCAATCACTCCAAACCATGATTAGTAATCAAATAATTAAGGTAAATACAATCACTTACAATTATGGCAATGCTCACCTCCCTCGCTTTCCTTAGAGCCCACGAAAGGTAAAATGGGCCCAAGGCCTTCATATTGACTAACTTAGAAAAGGGGACATTACAATTCCATTTGGCTATACTCGATCATGGCTATGACATAGGGATGGGAAATCCATCATATGGATGTCAAAACTGCTTTCTTGCATGGAAATTTGCGGAAAAAATCTACATGTCACAACCTCTAGGGTTTGCCAAAGGTGGTGAGAATTCTAGCTATGTGTATAGATTGAGAAAGTCCTCAGACAACTTGAAACAAAACATACAAAAGGTAGTCAAACACAAACTAAGAGAACCAAACAAAAGCTTCTCAATCTTGGTATGAAAAGATCGACATGTTTATCATCAATTACGGTTTTACACGGAGTCCCTCCGACCCTACAAATATACCAAGAAAGTAGTCGGGAAACTTTTGATACGGGTCCTGTATGTTGACAACTTAATCATCACAGGAGCTTCCACAACATATTTTTAATTTGAAAGCCCGATTAATGAATTCTTTTAAGATGAGTGACACGAGTTTGTTACATTTTTTTCCTTGTCTATAGATATCACAAGTTTGAAGAAGGTATTTTTGTTCATCAATCTAAATATGTTCAATATATTCTACGTTACTTCAACATGGAAAAATGCAAGTCCGCAACGACTCCTTTTCAATCCATGGGAATATTTTCTGCCAAGTGTTATTCTCCTTCATTGATGGTACACTTTACAGTGGTTGGTGGGAAGTCTATTATACTTGATTGATAAACATCATAATATCTTTTTGTAGTGAGTCTTATATCACACTACAATTAGGATCCCCGTGAAAGCCATTGGCAAATTGCTAAATGCATTCTATTGTATCTTCATGGTAATATCAATTACTTAGATTGAGTACATGTTAGATAATAAAGCCTTAATTGTTGGTTACACTTTACGGGAAAATAACAAAAATTCTTGCTCCTTCTCGGCGGAAAAATAACAATTGAAGGCTACACAAATAGTGATTGGGTAGAGATCCAAATGATCGTAAGTCGATCGCATGATATATCTTCCATCTTGGGGAGGTCCCATTACTTGGTCTTGTAAAAGACAAACACATTGCTTTGTCTACTATGGAAGTTGAATATAGTGGAGTTGTTGCTGCTAGATGTGAGTCGATTTGGATTTGACGATGCTTTCGAGTTCAAATTTCCATAGATCCAATCCACAACACTTTAGTGTGATAGTTAGAGTGCTATCCACATTTCTCATAACCAAGTGGACCACCAATGCATAAAGCACATTGAAATAAATATGAATCACATATTCAATAAGTGATATAGGATAAGGTTATTGATCTTAATTTTTGTTGAATAGATGATTAGGTTGTAGACATCTTCATAAAGCCCTTGCTCGAGTCATGATTTGTCAAGCTTCGACACCTTTTGGGCGTGAATGAAGGTGTCATCGTGGGGATAGTTGAGTAATTCCTCCATTTTTCCCATCATCAAAGTTCATTTTAAGAGGGGATGTTAGTTTATTTAATTAACCATACACTATCAGTATGTGATTAAGATGCACTTGTAATATTTAATTGCACTATAATATGTTGATAATTCACCCATTGGTGCAAACTTATCCACATCTATCAGTATGTGATTAAGATGCACTTGTAATATTTAATTGCACTATAATATGTTGATAATTCACCCATTGGTGCAAACTTATCCACATCCGAGTTCAAATTTCCATAGATCCAACCCACAACACTTTAGTGTGACAGCTTAGAGTGCCATCCACATTTCTCATAACCAAGTGGAGCACCAATGCATAAAGCACATTGAAATAAATATGAATCACGTTTCAATAAGTGATATAGGATAAGGTTATTGATCTTAATTTTTGTTGAATAGATGATTAGGTTGTAGACATCTCCATAAAGCCCTTGCTCGAGTCATGATTTGTCAAGCTTCACACACCTTTTGGGCGTGAATGAAGGTGTCATCTGGGGATATAGTTGAGTAATTCCTCCATTTTTCCCATCATCAAAGTTCATTTTAAGAGGGGATGTTAGTGTATTTAATTAACCATACACTATTAGTATGTGATTAAGATGCACTTGTAATATTTAATTGTAATATAATATGTTGATAATTCACCCATTGGTGCACACTTATCCACATCTATTAATAGAGAAGAGTATCAATCAAGTTATTGACTTGATTGACTTGCGCTTTTATAAATTAAAGCAACTATCACTATATTCTAGTAATAAATTAAACCAAACTTGTTGTACAAGCTAACTACTCTCCATCCCTAATAAGAGCCTCTACTTGTTTTTATTAAAACATAGAGAGCTAGTGTTAGAGGTAATTCATTGTGGAAGAGAGCTATGGGTATCGTTGTCTCCTTGAAGTTGCACCTTGATAGAGAATGGTGTGTGTACTCTCTCCCTATTGAAAAATTGAAACACCTTGGATAATCTATGTTTGAGGTGAACTTCCAAAGAGGGCTGGTTCCATTGTGAATCACCTGAAAATGAAAAACTTTGACAAGGAAAAGGGAAAATGAGTGCGGAAATTGGGAAATAAGGGTGATACACCAATATTTTGATACTTGCATGTAACTCTGCACATAGAGAATTAAAGATTCACACACCTGCACAACTCTAGACTATTTTGTAAAATTAATTCAAGGGTTTAGGAAAAGACTGCGTGAGAGGGACTGAGTTCCACACTAAAGCAAATACAATATCCTACAACAAACATGATGAACAATCTGAAAACAGCGATATGAGAGAGCAAAAACGAAGCTTTATTTTATTCAGAGGTGCAAGTACAAAATCTTTCATGGCGCCATATCTATTTCTGGACAGCACCCTATCATCTTCCATCCTTAGTGCCATAAATACGTAGCTTTTATTAAATAATGGGTCGCTTTTGTGTTTTTATTGCCTCGAAAGTTCTAAAAATAGATTACTTTGTAAAACAAGATATTCCTTCAAAGAGCCATATTAGCCTTTTTTTTCCCTTTGCCAAATACCCGATGCCCAAAATTGTTATATTCTCTTTTATAATGGGTCCGCCTGGATTTGTCTCATGGGAAATTTGTATTTAATTATTTTGAGCCCCGTATGAGGCTATTTGCGCTCCGTTTTAAACTCGTTATGATCGAACATGTCATTATTCCTATGTACCATAAGGGTTTTAACTTGGAATAAGTTTTGGGCTTTATTTGTGACTTTTGGCAATTTTTCGTGTTTTTGTGTTGTCCTGTTTTGTTTTCTGTGAAATTTCTCTAGAACAATTCCTTTGCCGGGTAAGCCCGATTTTTGGCCTGGAGCAGCTGGAGAACATATACGCACGTTATGCCCGAGGAAGTCACCATCGAGGTCTGGATCACTGGGAAAAAGTGAAGTCGCAGACGAAAAAAGCCCCCTATGGGGTCAGGGCGATTTTTGGAAAACAAAGGATTCAAGCTCAATGGGAAAATATAAGCAAGCAGTGGGTGGGAATTTTATACCGCTAAGGGAGGTACTTTTTCCCGTGATATAAAATTCACTTAAGCCAGCAAAGTGGGAAAGTTAGAGGTCAGCAGCAAAGCGCGGAATTTATTGTCTCCCTGCAGGTAAAAATTCCCATGATGAAAATAAAAGGAAAGTGACTTAAGTGAAATCATGGGATTTTATTACCACCTTGCAGGGGTAAATAATCCCATTGTCAAAGTCAAATCACTTAAGTGGATCATGGGATTTCCGGGCTGCCTTGCAGGGTAAAGAATCCCATTGTGAAAAATTCTTAAAAATAGAATTATATTGTGCAAAAAAGTGCGCCCCCTTTGGTGAGATGATGGCAGCCTTTAAGTGGATTTAATTAATTATTTCTCCTTCTAAAATAGGCGCCCAAGCATGGAAGAAAGTCAAGAAGTCAAAGGGGAATAAAAGAAATAGAATTAAATGGATTAAATTGACTAAATTTAATTTATTTAAAGGCTGCCCCCTTCATGTCAAAAAGTGCGCCCCATTTAGGATATATTTAATGATTTTTGAGGCATTAAATCATTAGATTAAATTCTATTTTCAGTGGCTATGGTCAAGGCACACTGTGAAGCTTAAGTGAAGTGAAGTGTGAAGGATTAAATTGGATTAATTTAATTTATTGGATGGTTGTCCTTAAACATGCTATTTTTAAAGAGAGAAGCATGATTTTTAATTAATTAATTGCCAGGAATAGGAAGGGCAATTATTAATTATAGAATTGTGAGGGTTATATAAGCATGGGCTGCCATATGGGTGAATTATTTAATTCACAGGTAAAGAATTGCAGCCAAGAGGAAAAGTGCGCCCCATTTGAAGAAGGATTTTGCTCAGGCAAGGTGGAAACAAGGCTAAAAGCTTCCAAATTTGGTGCATGCTTTGAAGGAGGTTGATCTTTGTCTGCATAATTGTTTGCATAGGTGTTATAAGTGCTCAGGTGTTTTTGAAAGGATTCATGCTCTCTTTATGTGCAAATTAAACATCAATTTTTGGGGCAAAGAGCAGTTTGAAAAGTGCAGATTTTTACAATTAAAATTCACTATTCATGCTCCGGGCCATTTTTGTCCAATTAATTGCAGAATTCATTACAGTGTGCTTTACAAAGAAAAGAGCTTTAATCAATGTCCAATACATCGCATATATCCTCCGAATCAAGAATTGTCCAGATCTCGCACTCAAGCTTTGAAGAAATCCGCCAAGTAAGAAGAAAAAAAGAATTATTCGATAAAGATAGACAAAGCCATGGCGAAGAGAGATGAAAAAGAAAGCACGATGGAGTCATGCATCGCTTCCAAACTTGCAGACATAGGAGACACAGATCTAGGTCCGGAACCTCTTTCCGAATTGATTGATAGATCCAGAGCGGGAAAGACTTCACTCATGCGTGCGGTTAAAAGCAAGTGGAATTATCCGAGCTGCAGCCTTTCCATGCACAGCCCAGTTGCCAGAGTTTGTTATGGAGTGCGCTAGATCTTACCATCCTTCATCCAGATCAGTGCATGATGCTACGGGAAAGACAATAATTCGTTTGACGCAGAGTTCATCAATTATTGCTCAAGATTCCAAAGGCGAAAGGTGGTGACTTCCATTAGTCTTCGTGATGCCAGAAGAGGGGAGAAGCATAGAGCCGATCATGCATGAGCATAATGAATAGCAGATACATGAAGAAGCCTAGATCTCCTTCAAAGTTCCCAAGAACTCTTCCGCGGTCCAATTTGGTGCAGGAGGTCGATGATGTGGTCAAATTGCTATGCAGGATGAATGGCGAGGCGAATGCTTACACTTTCCGTACATGGATGTATGCTTTCATCAGACCATCAAGTCAACAAAATTGATTCCATAATCAATCGTCGGAAATTATTAATGACAACATCGGTGAGCAACTCCTAACGTGAAGCGACTTTCACTTCAAAATGACTTCCTACTTGGTGTATGTCAGCGCAGCTTCACAAGGCGTCTTTTCCAAGTCGGATAGATGTGGTGTTCTTTCTAAGGACCCCATTTTCGAATGCTACCCACAACTTATCAGACTCGCATGGAGAAAGATTTCAAAGTGGTCAATGATGAATTCTTCTATGATTTCATTTGCAGCAGCTGACAAAGACTTAAAGGCCAACAGGTAAAAGCAAGGAAGCGTGGGAAGCCATGTCCAAGATCGGCACTATTCATTCAATTTGCATAGATTTCACATACCTCAGGGTTACGGGCTTTTCTGGAGAACCAATAAAGATGCCTAGGTATCCGAATGATAGATTGATCGCCATGGAGCTGAAGCAGCAACTTGTGGAGTTACACGACCTTCAGTCAAAGCGGCACAAGTCTACAGGCTTCTTCCCAATCACTGTGGGACATTACAACTGCATTAGCATTCATAGAGCTCGAGGGATGGAGACGCAGATGTTATCCGAGTATGAGCAAGAGTTCTTCCCCGCACGGCCAACTTCGATCCATTCGAGTAGCCAGAAGACGATCTCCCAGAGTACGCACATGTGCCTTCATTAGAAGATTTCTCGATGAAGTGCAAAAGTGAGTACGAGGTTAGAAAGAGAGATTTCAAAGCAGTATCAAAGAAAGCAAGTGTTCGACTTTGACTAGCACGATACTCATGCGATCTTAAAGATGATGGGAATGTGGTACTTGACACTTACCATCAAATGGGAGGAGATAAAGCCATACTTCAGGATAACGTAGGAGGCCGCCATACACTCAAGAAAGATCTCGAGTCATTTTGGTGAATACTTCAAACTCGTCACGACGAAAGGGATATTGCCTTGATGAAGCATCATGAATCAAGTCACGGCAACTTCGGCGTAGAGATTCCTCAAGCCGAAGCACGAGAGGAGAAAGCAAAGAGAAAGTCCGAGAAGTCAGAAAGTACACAAGATCTCAATCTAAGGAGAAGATCACTTCCACGGACATGACTTTGGTTCTAGCTTCTCCAAAGACCCAAGATTTCACCAATATCAGCTGCACCGCAAAGCAGACACTTCCATGCCTCCACTGAATCCGGCGACATTCATCTTCTCTCCTCACCCACTCCGCTCAAAGACTGCTCCAGAGAGATGTCAAGCCGCAGATGGCGAGTTCGAAAGAGCTTTGTCCTTGGATGATTCAGAGGATGGCAACCATAACACCGTGGCACTTTCTGATGGAGAGGAGGCAGAGCGGGAGATGGTAGTGCACTCAACGACTTCTCATTCTCCGAGAAGTAACTTCTAAATGGTTGGCTTCGCAGTTGGTTCCAGTGGCTTGAGAGTGGAGATGAACTTAGAAGAGCACGACTTGCAGCTACTCCAAAATCTGGGTGGAAGAGATAGAAGGCCTAAAGTTGCTAAAGCAACTTCTAGGTTGATCATCGAGGAATCAGGGCAGAAGTTTGCTGAGATATCAATTCCGGCAGAAGGAAAGAAGGAGGAGGAGCTCACGGTAGAAGATGTTACAGTAACTAGAGTACCCCTCGGTCAAGCCACCACCAAGGATCAAGCAGACACGCAGACATATCGATAGATGCTCTATTCCTTAGGCTTGACAGTGAAAAGGCGAGAAAGAAGAACTTCAGAAGCAGGTATCTCAGTTGTGCGAGATCATAGCCAAGGTTGTTAAGCCTTCCATTCAGCCCATTTCAGAGCAGGTGAGTGATCATCTTATGCAGGAAATGGAGGATGCAAGCAATCAAGTAAAAGCTATTGACGAATGGAAGGATTTGATTATTCGTCAAGCTTCTGTATAACTTGGAGAAGTGTCAGCCCGCCTAAAGGTTATGAATGATGCGCAAAAATCAGCAAGCAAAGAATCGGTGACAAGAGCATAGTGGACATGAACACAGTTGCTGAGAGTAACCTGAGTACTTTGGGAGAGATCAACAAGCTGCCAGGAGATGTATTGTCAGAGAGCAAATTGTACCGATGGATCACTCGAGAAGGGGAAGCAACTAGAATTTGCAAGATCTTCCGCTTGGAAATCTGCAGAGTTTTGTCAAGAGGATGCGCAGCACTGAGAGTAGGACATCATCCTTACCAGATAAAGATCATTTCTTTCACCGAGGAGAGAGTGGACGGAATGTTACTTCATACGTGGGATCGCTCCTAAGAAGGTGCCTAATTCCCTGGAAGGGTCTCTTCTGATGGTACAAAAGAGAATTGATAAAGCTACTAAGCCTTTCACGATGAATTCTATTAGCAGAGACGGTGGCGCCGCAGCGGATATCATGCAGGTTTGGGCCGAGCTTGGAAGATGTGGAGGCGTGCATCAAAGTGTTGAATGAAGGATTGCTGCAGTTTAGGACAGAGAAGGAAGCAGTGGCTAAAACAGATGGGAAGATGCTGAATCACATGTTCGACAAGTATATCCGATATCAGAACAAAAAGAAGACATAAATGTTACAGCTTGACATGACTTCTTCTATTCTTTCTTCTTCTATTTTCTATGTTCCCGATGAAATTGTAAAACTTTAAGTTATTGGTTTTGCAACCATTACTTAAAGTCATGTGGAACCATTCTATTAGTTAAGTGATACATGTGTCACTTAAGGAGAAGTTAGTGGAGGATGATTGCCAAATGTCATCTTTACTTGTTTTTGTGTTTTAGTTCAGTTAGACTTCCCATTTGTACTTTCCCTCCTACATTCTATAAGTAGGAGAAGAACCTCCGGGTTAATGATCAGAATTTGTAAGCAACAATCTTGTGTTCTAGACTTTGTGCTGAACCCCTGAGAGCCACTTGGAGCAAAGGAATACAAAGGAGCAGGTTTCCGGAGAACTTTGTGTCACGGTGTACTGTGTTTCTTACTTTTAATCTTAGATCTCTTAATAAACTTTGTGTTATTTTAGATCTGATCTAGAGCTGCCTTTGTTTTAGAATTTTGTGTTTATATCTATTGGATTCTTCTATGTGCATGCAATCAGCTCTGCCATCTACTGATTGGGATGCACATCTTCCCCATTTCTTCTATGTGTTTATGTAATTACCTTCTCTATAACTTTTCCTTTCTTTAAACAATTGCTTACTTGCTGCAGAATTATTCAGTTATGGTTCATGAACTGAGTAATTAAAGTAAAACCCCATTTAGATATTAGCATACTTAAATTGACAAATATGACACGGAGCCTCACCGGTTAAATGAGGGAGATTTATCTCATGACTGCCTAGGTTTGATGCTATGTAGAAAATCTAGCCAATAGTTATTTTTAGCAAAACTGCTATTTTTAGCCATTTGGCGTGAAAAATATGGTTATAGGTATATTGGCAAATTCAAGCCAAATCTGTTAATAAAGAGGTAGTAATACTATCCAAATTTATAAATCTGCGTTATTTCTTTATTTTAAACTTGCGTCAATCTATACTATATGCATATATGTGGTTGAATGTCTTATGGTTGTTACAATGATTATGGAGGAATTCAGAAATCTAATACCAATTCCCATGTTCCATTTTTTTACTTATTCCTTCATAGCATTTTCCCATTCTTTAGAATTTTTATCATTAATAGCTTCCTGATAATTTCTAGGTTTTACAGCTGCTACTAAAGCAATAAAAAAATGCAGAATATCATCAAAAACTAAGGTTGCTTCCTCACCTTCCTAAGCCAAAATTTATCGATGTGCTAATTTTCTAGCTTCAAGATATTATTTTCCCAAACTTTGCAGGTGGGTTTCTGTCTCTTTTAGAAGAATCTGCTTTGTGGATGCATGTAAGAGCTCACATATCAAGCTAGGTTGCTGTTGTACCACATTGTCTGGTATTTTGACTGAATGCAATCCCCTTCAGGATCCAATGTGTTTTCATCTCCCGTCTTTTTAACTTTTCGTTGTTGAATTAGGCCTCATTTTGTTGAACTACTTTATCTTCAACTGTCTAACCACTATCATATCCTTCAAGTGAAAGAAATCAACATAATTGCCATGGATCATTAAAGAGTTACTATGCAGTCTAGCTGGCTTGCTTTTATTGAATATCACATCTGTACTAATGTTTATCCTTTTAGATGGGGATCCTATTATCAATATCCCTTTGCCTCATCAAAAGATCCAAAACAATAGTCTCCTAAGACTTTCAGGTCTATTTTCTTTCATTTCTCGTTTGGTTTGTGGATATATGCAAAACAATGGAACACTTTTAAACAGAGTGTGTGGATACCGATACAGATAATTTTTAATATGCCCTGATATGGATATGGTTAGATTATTTATTTTGAATATTATGATAATCTGGATTATAAATCAAAAGAAATATATTTATTATAATTATCAGATTTAAATTATAAACAAATCTATATCTTAGATTAAAATTACATGCAAGATGTGCTTCCAGCCCTTGGGAAAGGTAGGAAGTTGGGTCATCCATGAATTTTTTTGCAGGTTGTGTATGCCTAAGGAAAATAGATGAAATGAAAGAAAAGCAAAGTAGGCCAAAGGAAACAGATCAATTGAAATCATAGTAGGTTGAGCAGAGCCAGTGAAATTTTGGAGGAAAAAAGCGATTAAACACCCATTCACCTCCACATCTTTAGTTTGTTGCTGCTGAAATGCATTTTAAATAGTTGTCTGCAGTTTTTTATTATGCCTTCTGAAGTTTTTTTTTGATCTTTTAAACCAGATATGGCTATTGTTAGCCTGCATACCATATCCGGTTGTATCTAATATGGCCCAATTACGGGTTCGTATTTGGATATGACTGGGCATGGTATCCTGGACGTATCCAAGCTGCCCCACACCCATATTTGTATCTGGCACACAGATATGCGTGCCCTAGTATCAAGGATGCCCTATCTTGCAAACCTTCTTTAAATGCTTAATATTCGTCTATGCTCCAGTCCATACTTCTTATAGAGTTTTTCCATTCATTTGAACAATATATTTTGCAAATATGATGCTACTGAAACAACTTTGGCCCAATATTTTCTGTCTAGGCCACTTGGACAAGAGTGAATCTGGCTGTTTCCCTCAACTTTTTTGTTGTTTTTCGCTCAAGAACACCATGTTTCTTGAGGGAATATAGGGTTGTAAACTATCTTCATGTACTTGCTTTCTTGCTAAAAGGCCTAAAAGCTCTTTGGCATTATCTATCTATCAGCCTACTTCTATGTGTAGACCATTCCATTTGTTAGCCATTGCTTTAAATTGCAAGAAAACATAAAGGAGCACTTCTCGCTTGGACTACATTAATCGAAGTATTATTGCTAAACTCATGAATGAAGCTTATAAAAACGTTGGTCCAACAATAGATTGTACATTTAATTGACTGCAAATATCTGTATGCACTAAATATAATAATCCCATGACTTTAGTTCCAACACGTGGAAAAGTTCTGCTCTGCTTCCCAATTGCACAAGATTCACATGTACCATCTTTGGAATCAATTTTAGGCTCATGTCGTTTACCATGCTTTTTCCTTCCATTTCTAGTTTTGGAATTCCCATGGTCAAACTTCTAATGCTACAACTTAAACACACTTTTCCATAGCAGATAATGGAACTTTTGAATTTTACTTCAGAATCTATTAATATCCTTTTCTAAGAGCACGTAAAAGGACAGTATATGTTTGGTTCTGTAAGAAACAATCTTTGCCAGTTGAATTTAACATTCATGCCTGAACCTGTTAATTTTGTGTCACATACCAAATCTCTTGCTCAAAATGGCACCAGGCGCACTTCTTGCAGCTTACTATTACTTCATCACCGAGATAGATTTTCGGCTCTTCATTGTTGTTTACTCTATGGCAGCGTTAATCTCTGGACTGGGCAGTTTATTCATTGCTAATGAGCAATAATGTGCCAAATTTCTTTTCTTGTCACATATTGCATTGCTCTAGAATCTATAATCAAATAATCTCCGTATGAACATTTTGAAGTTCTTCATCACAGCTTTAAGAGCTTGATCTTATTGATTTCAGAGATGGCAAGATGAGGCTTCACAGATTTCCACTTCCTATGCTTTTTAAGGCAGCCTTGCATATGTAAAAAGTCGCACCTTAGATTCTAAATACCATATCTGTGGCTTCTTTCGGTCCTGCTGCTGATCTTGCATTCCTTTAGGGCCTTCTTCATTTTGTTTCTGGCTTGCAGGACGAATTTGCTGGAAAGCTTTTTGTTTTTGATGTTCTACTCGTATATAAAGCAGTTTCTCCATCAAAAGTTGTGCCAGCATCAATTCTTTGAACTTCTTTTATTAAAACATCAGTAATCATTTGCAAGTTCAAAATTTCTTATTTACTAGAATTGCATTCGAAGTTTGGAATGATGCGGTAGTGACTTTAACAAAGCTAGAGTTTTCTGAGATTGTGGGACCTTATGCTGAATTCCAGCAGCAACCGACTCGGAAAATAATTCCTTGAGTGAAAAGATGTGATCACTCGTACTTCTTCCCTGCAAATATTCCATCTCAGAATTTTTTTGTATGGAGGTGCATCACCTAAGAGCCCATCTTTATCTCATTATTGTAGACTAGATGGTCCCACATCTCTTTATTGGTTTTTTGAGTGATGGTTTCCATGAAAATATGAACAGAAAGTGCGAGTCTTACCGCGGACATTGTTTTATCCTCCTCCCGCCTCTCTTGTTTCTCATCCTTTGTAGCGGTAAAGGAGTTTGATCTTGCAATGGTGCCATCAACTACCCCGGGCATTCCTTTCGTTTTTGATTCTGTCTCCATTTTCCTTTCTCCATATGGAAAACCCTTCGAACAAACTCACCGCTCTAGCTACTTTTCCAGCAGAGACCTCCATAGTAGCACTCATGGTAGTATCTTGGCCGTAAAAAAGCATCAACTTGGGGCTCTCTTGCCTCTTGGCTTGTTCTTCAACAAATCGAGAAAACAGGGTTTTCTCTCAATTAACAATTGCAGTATCCCTCCAGGAGCCAACCTGTCTTTGGTACCATGTCATTTTCAGCATGGTACACACAGAAGAACATGGTTAGAAATAACACCATACATTTCACTATTTGGACACAGAACATAGCAGAAAAAATGGAAAAAAGGGAAGAGACACTGAATTGGTCAGAAAAAATGCTTTCCCTTCATTACCTTCTTTCTGCTTCGATTTTTTTTTCTAGTACAATAAATTACAGTAGCTATCTACGGACTTGAAGTCTGCCTTCTGTGCATTAACCGAGACAGTAGATAACTAATATTGATGCTTTTCTTTTATATTGCTCTAATGTTTTCATAATGCAGTTTGATTGTACAGGATGCATTTTCATATTTTTGTATATATTATAATAACTACATTCTGACACTAGTTCTATGGAGATGCTTTAATGATAAATAGGTTTTTAATTTTTGATGTAAGTTCTGTTTTCACTTTATTTGATTCTGAGTTCTTTCCTGACAGTTAAGAGTTTTGCCTTGTAGACAATTTGAGAAGATTTATGATACAAGCAACTTCATTACAAGTCTACAAAACATTGTGCGAGTTGTTGGCCGGCTGCCAGATGATATGACTTCTGTAAGTCCAGAACTAATACACGTTCCTATAGGGTAACTGGTGATTACATTGATGAACATATTCGTCCCATATTCAACCAGAAAGTAGTGATTATTCTTGACAGTGTTTTGCCCGATGTCAATTTAAAAGAAAAGGAAGGTGAAAATGCTGAACATGATGCAGTGAGGTGTTTAGTGATGTACAAAGCTTTACGATTCCACTCCCAGCTTATTAAGCTTGGAAGTAGGATACTCAACCGTGTGAGAGAAGCAGGTGAGATGTCGGATGGGCGTTTCATTGCTGTGGATCTACGAGTGGATTTGTTACAGCGAAAGGGTTGCAATAGCAACATTAGCGAGCTTAATAAATTCAAAAGCAAGTGTGTCAACGCTTTAGAATTTGGACAGTTTCTAAAAGAGCTTGGCTTCCCAACTAATACAGCAATTTATTTGACACAATCACGATGGCATCCTACTCTGGATGCATTGAGAAAGCTTTTTCCAAATGTATACACCAAGGTATGGTTTGCCTGAATTTTTCGCTGAATACTTGCTTCTGTATTATGAATATGATATCACTTAGTTGATGACACCGGATAAATTGCTTCATTAACTACAGAAGTAGCTCTGGAAGAGTATTGCTGTTCATTGGTCACACTAAGTTTTTGAGCTCACCTTTACCTTCCCTTTTTCATTTCCAATACAGCCTACCTTTGATCCAAATTTGCACCCTTGGAAGTTTGAAATTGAAACATAAGAGTAATTTAGTAATTTTAAGGCATGTTATGGTAAACTGTACAAGACCAGTTTGATTTGATTAGATGTGCATTTTGCACCCTTGAAAGTAATATATAGTAATTTAGTAATTTTAAGGCATGTTATGATAAACTTTACAAGATCAGTTTGGTTTAATTAGATGTGCATTCTCTTTTCCTTGAGCATTGCTTTCTTTTTGGCTATTAAATGTGTGACACACATGTCATACTAAACTATTCATTTGCTGTCACTTTGTGTCATATCATAACACTTCCTGATCCTTATTTTGCTAATACCTGGAGACTCTTGGATAACAGTGACACATGTCGACTGCTGGAGGGAGTTCTCTGATTACTGTTGAAACCTAGAAATATTTCCTGAAATTCATGGCATTTGAGGTCTCTTCATATTAAGTCTGTTTTTTTTTTAAAATCTTTGATAAAAATATTTCTGATCAAATTTTCACAGGGTATGTCTATTGGTTTGGGATAATTAATGGCCATTTATTCAATTTTGTGGGATCACATCAATATCTGACAACACTATATATATGGCACTATATATGCTGGCACCAAATATACAAAGTCTTGATTATAAACACCTTAGAGCTGAACTGGCGTCAGGAATCAGTACAGAAATTGATATTGTTTCGAGTGAATGTCCAACCAAAGAGAGAAAATCCTCTATGGGTACACATATGTGAAATTTTTGGGCTGTTACCATTCACAGAGCTTATGTGATTCCTCGCGTGGTTATGCATAATCTTTGGATTAAGGGTATTGCCTACCTCTAGTTACCTGTGTCTATACCCTGCTGGAAAATTTCTTCCCAGTCAAGCTTTGAACAAGTATCCTAATATTTGTCGGATAGAATTTAAGCCCTGGGCCTTACTAGCTCAAAATGAAGAAAAAGCTAAATGTTCTGAACATATTATTATCTTGCTCTCTATGTTTTTGGTTTCACTTAATGTTTACAATGTAAATCTTTAAAGCTTCTTGTGTTCATTACTTATAAAGAGCATAATGCTTGATGGCTCCCTTTTTGTGAAAAGCGTATCTACTGATGGCTAATTATTTCCCAAGCCCCGTCCAAGAGTTGATTAGATTCTTAGGAGAGGAAACATGAAAAGTACCTATGAAATTTGCATCAATGTGAAGAATGGACATGCTTGTGAAGTATGGCTGCTTAAAGGGTAAATACAACTATAACTTCTTTATATTGTCTTCTAGGATTTTAATGGATGCTCAGAGGAGTCATTCCACTTACTTTCATTGCGGGGTCCCTTTAGTTTATGAATTGTATTGTAGCATACATGCACAGGCAGACTGCTATTGTTGTTCAGATTTCTTATGTCTGGATATTCAAATTCAAGCCTTGATTAGCTCTTATACAAACATAGGGCTCTTTGTATTATCTATTTTGCTTCTTCTTTGTGCTTGCAGGAGTATAGCATGCCTTTCAATGAAGAAAGACAAATTCTTTACACAGGCAAAACTCAATTTGAAAAGGCTCTGGACTTTTATATCTGCAGCGAGAGTGATATTTTTATTCCATCTATTCCTGGAATGTTCTATTCAATTGTTGCTGGGGAGCGTATATCACTAGGAAAGACACAAATGTTTGTTCCAAATTTAAAGTATGACTCCACTTCAAAGTTGAGACTTGCAAAGAGTCTCTCAAGATATGTGACAAAGATGGATCATCCTGTATATTCATGTTTTTGTTAGAGCTTCAGATTTCATGCAGATAAAAATGCCAAATTTGACATCATGTGGAGTGATCTTGGGCAGGGAAAGTAAATGCCACGTGCTTTGGCTAGATTTTCAGGACAAACTTTTTCTAGCAAGTAAATTTGGTCAAGACTACTAAGCCACTTGTGACGGCAAGAAAGGGAGAATTTCTAATTGTAGGGACAGGTATCTGTAATATGATAGATTTAACCTAAAATCATGTCACAACATTCTGTCCAGTCTTTTTTTCTTCAGTAGAGTCCCAATTGATTATGCCGAGTTAATAGGCTACATCTTCCAAAGAGAATGTGTGTTTGAAATAATACTTTTGCAACATAATTTTTGTTTCGGCTGCTATTATTGCTGCAATATCTTTGTAAGCAATTGGGTATTTTAGTGATCTACCTATGCTGCTCCCTTCTTTATACGATTGATCAATCATCAGTCTCTCAGGTACTTTAGTATATCAGAGAAAAACTTGAGAAATTCTTGTGTAATCCTAGTGGTTTGGAGGCCAATCATATGTTTGTAGGTCAGTCAAAAACATACTTGTATATGGATACCATCTTCATGCAGTTTCATTGTTAAAAAGATATTACTTGTTATGTAATTGAAGGTTTTCTTGAGCAATTTTAATTAGATTATTAATTCTTGTGCGATTTTACTTCTGTGTTTCCTCTCAAAATGATCTCCGTGAGTAGTCATTACCTTCTCAACATTTTTCTCCTGCATTTTTGGTAAAATCAGAAGGAAAGAGGGCTCATTTAGCACTTAAGCACTGTAACCATTTTCATAGGTTGTAGGAATGGTGAATGTACTCCATCGTTTTAGGTTTCTCACCCTCCAGCCCCTTTCCACATTCGCGTATAAAGCTGTTTTTAACACCTTTTGATCATTATTTGTGAAATAACAAAGCCTATGAAAATGCTTTGTTCCAATGCGTAAGGACAATATTCATTCACAAGCTTACCAAATTGCGTGGAAAGTTATTTATTGGTGTCTGTTTCACGTCATATATAATTACGAGGCTCACTTTTTTAATGGTCCCAACAAAGAGAACATAACAATCAAACAGGTGTAAAGCCAAAAAAACATGCTTATATCTTGGCCACTATAGGAGATGTAATAGCAATTTTTTGAATCGTTGGAAGAAGTGGCAATGTAAGTGACTACCACCCCTAACTCCATTTGCATGACCAAACATTTAGAAAAAGGGAAAGTGATGATAAAAGGAGAAAGGACACCAATTGAGGATCTAATTTTTTTGAATTTAAAACAAAATTAATTTAAAGTTATTAAACTTTATTGATTAGGATACAAGGGAAATGTGATGAAAATGTTTTTGTAGGTCTCGCCATTTAGACTAGATGTTAGGGTTTAACAAGAGTACAAGCAACCATTCAAAGGAACAATTTAGGATTCAGAGTTAGTTAACCAAATGAAGACCCCCTGATGTCTGTCTTGAATGGAAAATTCTTGTCAAAATGACAATAAACAAAAGAGACTGTAATCTTTTGGATTGAATAAACAAATATATTATAAACTATTAATTGATGAGCAAAATATATCAAGGGAATTCAAAAGTAAGTATCATGGCCGTAAAAAGAAACAATGAATTAAAACAGGGGGCAATCCAGATGGACAAGCTGTAGAAGGAACAAACCAAATGAATAAACCACAAACAAGATATTATATACAAAAGCCATTTTAAAAGAACTAATCTAACAAAATAAGTCACTTATAAAAATGAAATGCTAACATAAAGATGCTTGAATATATGTTTTTTAGTTTTTAAACATGTTTTAGATTAATACTAAAATAATAATAAACAAGCAACACTTGATAGGTTGCTGTCAAAAATGATTTTGTCAAGGTGAAAATGCCAAAGAAACATTATTTGTTCTAGAAGAAGTTAAATAGATGGAATATGAATGATGAAAAAGTTTCTAAAACTAGTGTACTAGAGTTTAGAACTAATGATATTCATAGCTCAATATAAAAATACGAAAGTACTATGGCCAAGAGTTGTGTAGAGTATATATTAAGTTTAATTGATGAACACAAAATACATAGGTGCCATGGGTGTCCCAATAGGCGAAGGGACGTTAAGGGTCATAGTTGGAGTTGAGCCTTGCAATAATATTAATGATGCTACATGTTGATATTTTACAATTTAATGTAATGAGAAGCAAGATTATTTTTCTTCATTCAAGATAAAGAGAGATTTCATATTGGATTTAGTTACAAATCAAGTATGAATTTCCGCCCCGATTGTGAAGTGTCGTCGCTCATTGAGTATCAATTGAAAGAGAATGTGGGTTATGTAAAGGCATTCGAAGGATTTGACTCTAATTATGGTTGTTAAAGACACCACTATCTTTCTCATATTATCAATATCTATTACCCCTTGTAAGCCCTTGCGATATGTTTATTGTAAGCGTTGAAACAATGTGGGGTTGCGAGGACAAAGACAGGGTTGGTATTTGTGTTTGATTATCATGTGTTATATGCAACAAGGGAATGTATTGAGGGTTGTTTGTGCCCCACATTGGATTGATATAGTTGTTGAATTGTACCACCAAATACATAGACATTTTTGGTGGTCCAAGTATGGTCTATAGATGATGATTGTAACTTGTCAAATTGCTCCCTTCAAAATACCTACCATAATTTGGAAATTTGATGCTAGCATAACACACTAGCCATTGTGTAAGAGAAGTTTTGTTTGAGACAGGTTATCGCGACGCTTGTGGTAGCTCTACATATTCTTTATATGTGCTTCGACTAGTTTGTTTGTTGCAAATAAGTGCATAAATGAGTCAAGAAAGTTTTGATCGGACATTGTCAATGAGTTGTTTGTATGAGTCACGAGGAGTTGTTATTAATCTTGTGTTGGCTCCACATTTTGTATGTTTTGTAATAATTTTATGAAATTGGACTCGAGCTAGAGTGTCACCTTATTGGTGAAAGATAGTTTCTAGTGTGAAATTGTTGTCAAAGGCTTGCCACATAAACCAAGTAGTTCAAAGTGTGGTGTATGAAAGTTTGACCATGACATTAGTTGGTTAGTTGAGATTGACAAGAAGGATGATAAACTTGCCGCCTAAAGGAAGGTATCATTGGTGGACAAAAATGCTTCATGCAATTGTGTATAAATTTGTATTGATAACTTGTCTTGTGAAGTTCATCTCATCGATATATTGTATGTTTTTCCTTTATTCTTAAAAGATTCCTAGGACGTCCCTATAATGGTTGCATTTTTAAATTGTAATCTTGAAGCTTGTGTGTATTGTTGATACATGTATGTTGAATGCAACAACAATTACAGGAGCAAGCACAAGAAGTGGAATCTCTCCATGAGGTGTTGAACCTTTGAGTGTGTGTTTGATGGATCAAGCAAGACACAATCTCGTGATGACCATAAACACTTGAACTATATGCATCAAGTGTGTTCAAGAAGGATCTACGCAGTTTCTTAGAATGATGTCAATTATGACTCGTTTCGGTGACAAGGAATCCACTACAGTAGTTGGGCTTAAAGTGGTGGAAATCTTGTTGGAAGATACAATAGTTCTCTATAAATTTGTAACACCCAAAACATTATTTTCACATAAAATTAACGCCACGAACATTTTCTAGTTGAATTATTTCACACTAGTGATTAGTTCGAGTTTATGTAGAGCTTTTGACACAACAAAAGTTCACTTCTTTCACCATGCAAGGCATCATTAAATTGGTACCAAAATGCCTAAGGAGAAAAATATCATTCCTTCACAACAATAGCCAATGTATTGAACCTATGACTTAGTGGAACACTAGTGACATGTGATTGTTCATAACTAATTTCAATGGTTTCTATGTCGAGGTAAGCATGTGAGAGTGTGGAGTGATTTTTTCATTTCTTTGTTTGTTTGTATTCTATTTATGATAATAATACAATAAAAATAAAATAATATACGTGATGTCTTTTTTTTTAGGTTAGAAGGTTCAAAATTATAATGCTCATTATTCGTATCTAACTTTTGTAGTAATCCATGTTTAACAACTCGATCAAGTAGAAGTATATCTATCGAGTTGGAATATAAACATATATATGCAAATAAAACTAGCACCATTCAATGGAAAGGGTAGCATTTACAAAGACCACATGAGAATTATAGAAGTTTCTAATAAAAAATTTCCCAAATTTATTTTGACAAGCAACTGCTTGCATCCAAAGTTTGTGGTGGAAGACATGAAATTTGAAGGTCCACATGGCCAAATATCTTTCTTTATATAAGATACAATCTCCACAATACTCTTTCCATATTTTCCACGACAAGCAGAGTTATTAAATTCTGACCCAACCTTTCTTTTCTCACCTACCATCAAGTCAAGACAAGATATAATGCAATGACAATACAAGTGCAACAACCAACAAATTGTGGTATCACTCTTTCAAATAACCCAAACATGTTGTTAAGCACATGCATTGTATGGAATTTCTTGAAAATATAAGACGCACACAAGTTGCTGAAATCAGTCTTATCTTCTTGAAACCATGGCTTCTTGAAGATCTTGTAAAAAAATATTATTAGTTTGAGATGAAGTACCCATGAGGCCCTTGCATAGTGCTACCTCAAAGGGCTTCAAATCTCATTTAGTTTTCCCACCTATTGGAAGTGCAATTGTGTTTGCTTTCGACTATATGTATACATCTAGAACTTGGCTCTTTGAAATTAATAGTATTTACTTCAACTTGGATTTGAATGGTTTGGACTTGGTGATGCTTGCTCTTAACTTGGTTTAGAGTGCTTCAAATTTGCATAGGGGCTTATTCTAGTGTTTGCTCTTGCAATACAAAAGAATATTGGAGCTTGCTTAATGCTTAATATGTATTTTCTAGATGAGTTTTGTTGATGAGTATCAAGTGAGTAAATGAGTGGGTTTGATTTATTTTATATTGCTTTAAGGGTAATGTTTCGTGTTAAGGCTATTCTTAAGGGGAAAGACCAACTCATAGGAAGATATTCATTTGTAAATTTGACTATTTGAGGCTAAGGGTAGGATCAACCAATAGGGACATGATTGAATGTCGATCTGTCCCTCTTGGATGATTTTATCCCATAGGATTGAGTGCTAAAACAATGATATGGAGAAGTTTTTGTAGGAGGTACAAGGTGTTTTTGACTAATTATAGGAGTTTTCTTGTAGGAGATTGAACAATAGAACAAGAGATACAACACATTGTAAAGTTATGATATGATAGTGGGTTTGAGCTTGATCTATGCACATAAGTCATGTGTAAGGGATATAACTAAAAACCATCAATACCAATGTCAAATGAAGGAAATGCATACTCGAGTGTGTAAACACACTTTGTATTTGCTTGAATGCTTGCGTGAATTCCAAAGTGGAACATGCAACACAAGTGTGTAGTTGATGTCCATATTATGAAAATTGAAACTCACTCTGAAATCTGAAATTGAAATTGAAAAAAAGAGCATGGAAGGAGTACACTTGAATTTGTACAAACCAATTTTGCGTTGTTAAGATTGAGGCTTTCAAGTGACACACTTGGAGCATATTGTGCCCCTTGAGCGAGGGACATGGAAAAGGATACTCTTTTCAAACAATGGAGAGTTGGGGTGATTAGTCCCTAATTTTTAAAACCAAACTAACCAATGAGGTTGGGGGCGCAATAGACCCAACACTCATGATTGAGGAAAAATACACAATGTACCACATGAAAAGGAGGAACCACTATGGGATCACTACGAATGATGATAAGATTGATGGGTGTCACTAAATCCAATGTATATCACTCGTTTTAATAGATCAAACCATTGTAGATATATCTAGATTATAAGTTTGCATGATTGAAAGGGAATGAAGTCTACTTATGTCCCCACCATACTCACTTTTAAAAAGATTTTGTCATAATAAAAAGGGAATAAAAGATATTTACACTTGCATTATGCTTGTAGTAATTGATAACATTGATTTTTAAAAAGAGAACAACACATGTCATGAAATATTTGCAAACTATATATGTAATAAAATTGGATCATGAACTAACATCACGCCCCTAAATTTGTAACAAAATGTAGTGCACTGCATTGTACTAAATTTTGTATCATTGTGCTTGATTCACTGTACAATCCATATGTTTTTGATGTCCAAACTACATTGGACAAAAAGGACAAATAGAGGACAAGATCGATAGTCAACCTTGTCCAAGTTTGACATTTTTCCTATTATTAAATTATGTACATGAAACTATTTGTAACATTGTATCATATACCCATACCCTTGTTCACTGTATTCTATATCATGTATTTTGTATTTTGTCCAAAAGTGAACTTACATTTATGTAATAAGCCTTTTAAATATCCCCTCTTGAGAGGTGAGGGAGATATGTTATAGATCACTCATCTCAAAAGAAAAATGAAATGTACCATGTCATGTATACCATATAACATCAAGTGAAGCACAAACATTGTATTTACAAGTTGATATAAATATGTAGTCAACCACACGGAGGTAGTGCATGATATGAATCATGGCACCAAAGTATACATATGCATGATGTGGATCATGATACCAAGTGTAACAAGAACACGATCTCAACACACAAAGTCACATACAAAATACATAAGAGTTGCACAAAGAAAGAAAGGCCAAGGACCACATGAGAAACACTACCGAAGTCATAAGCAAGGGACACTAGTGTGTCACACACATAAACAAAGGCCAAGGGACACACACAAGAGACAAGCAATAACAAATCCATCCATTGCGTAAGAAAGTAAACATTAATCGAGAGGTGCATAGAACACGAAACATTAATCTATACAATCCATATGTGTTAGCATCAAATCCTGGTAGAAGCATATCACAATGTAATCCCGAGAGGGAGGGAGGGAGCCTACAACAATATTGTGTACATTGTCCCAATATTTTTGATAATCTTAATTGTAATAAGAATGACATCTTGTGTGTTGCACTTTCTATGTAATAATGTGAAATGTTGTTGTTCGTTGTGTTGCATTATCATTAGCTTCTTGGATATCATGTGTGGGTTTTGTGAAGCTCAATATTTTTGGCCACATGTTAGGAAATGAGTTTTGCCACTATTGAAGTGGTACTCTTTGTAGGTGTAACTTACTTTTTGGCTTTCTTTTTTTGATTGATTGCAAAAGCACTACACTTTGGCACTTACCTACATAGATTATCGACATATTTTCCCATGTTTAAGAGGAAATATAACGAGAAATTACAATGTCGGGTAATCATACAAACTAAATCAATGAGCACATTTAGCTAAACAACTATGAGTAAGGAGCATCTATCTTTGTCAAAATCACCTAGGGTTTCCTTTTTGAAAATGTTGTTTTGCTTGTCTTGCACTTGTTTATACAACTTCACTTTTAGTATATGTTCTTTTAGTAAGCGGTCTTGATGCAACTTGTGCAACCTCTCTTGTTCTAATTTGTCCTTTTCAAAAATTTCTTGTTCTAGCCTTTATTTTTCTAATTGCCCTATTTTAATATTTCTTGTTCCATATGTTTTTTTTTCATGTTCCCTTTTTGCTTTATAAAATCTCTCTATTTTGTCTTGTATCTTAGAGGACGAATCCTCAAGAACATGTGTTCTCAATTGTAGAGCATGAGCTATAATTTACTAATGTTGTAGTAGATGTATCCAATTGAAAATGACCACTATCAACAAGTCCTTGCATGATATGTAGCAAAGCTCGATACATTTTTCTATGATGTCCCACCAATCTATGAAAAGTGCAATTAGGTGTTGTATGTTGTATAGGAGGGTGCACATGTTGAAATGTTTCCCTTGAAGACCCATTAGACCTAAGTGAATTTGCAAATGTATTAGGCATTTATTGATCTTGCTTCTTAACCCATACTTGAGACAAACCATTTTGAGGTGTAAAATTGTGTATAGATATATTTTTAGTTACATGTGTACATTTTGGATTCCTTGGATATACAACCTCATCCTTGAGTGTTTTGATCTCTAGAATCATAGATTAAATGTAGTTTTGAAATCCATTTTTCAATAATTGGATAGATTATAAGATACTTATATAAGATAAATTGTTGCTCATAAACTTTTAGATTGCATATGCAAATACAAACCATTGAGGGGTGCACCCATCCTTCTAGTTGATCTGAAAGCATAAAATTCATGAGAGGAATGGTAACCATCACAACCTCAAGGAAGGAATTGTTATTGACATAAACATGGGCTGATGAAGGATCCATAATATGAGACTTGTGAGGGATTTTGACTAATTCTCCATTGTGGACATAAACAACCATGATATAGCCATAAAGAACAATCCAAAGCCAATAGGCTAGATAAAATCTATAATAGAGCAAAAATGAGAAGCTTGAAGGTAGGAAATCCTAAGGTAGAGTTTGATTCATGAAAAATGTCACCAAATGATTTCATCCTAAAATTATGTTGATTTAGAATAAATGGTTTAATCGCTAATTCTATAGGAGAAATATAGAAATGACATATATCCAAATTATTAAATTAAACATTCATTTAAAAATTTGAACATATAATCAATAATTAATATATTTGACCAATTAGGGAATATGTTAAATATAGTAAAATCATAAGAGGATAGTGTGTTTAGCTTTCTATATACTTCGACGACTAATCTAGACTTGAAATTGGGAGAAATGGGAAATAATACTAATATATATGGTTTGTGTTAGAAAGTGGATATCTTTCTACCTTGGGAAAAATTGACCAAAAGGCACGAAGTACGGATCACTTTTATCCAGTGTTGCACATAATTGTCCTACTTAGAAATATGGATTATCTTACTATATGAACTCTTGTAATTACTGAATATTGAGCTCTATGTGTGATTTGGGATATGAGAAATGCACACATGTTGTCAAAAAAATCTTCCTTATTTAAACTCTAGCTTCTTGAAGGTCTCGTGAAAAGGGGTTAGTAGTTTGGTTTGAGACATCCCTACAATTTACTACCCACATGTAGTTCTCCACCATTGTAAGTGGTATTTTCTCCTTTCAACTATATGTATGCAACTATAATTTTTCTCTTTGAGATTTTATGTTACTTTCTTTGATTTGGTTGTGAATTATTTGGGCTTGTTGATGCTTTCTTTCAACATGGTTTAGAGTGCTTTAGATTTGCATAGGGGATTCTCTTAGTGTATGCTCTTGCAATAAGAAGGAATAAGACAACTTGTTTGATGCTTGATAAGTATTTTCTAGACGAGATCTTGATTAGTGCCATGTGAGTAATGAGTGGGTTTGATTTTTATTTATACTACTCCAATGGTAATGTTTCACACTAAGGCTAACATAGAGGGGAAATATCATCTCATAGAAACCTAATCATTTACAAATTTGACCATTTGAGACTAAAGGATATAATCTCTCAACATAAGACATAATCTAAAGTGGATACTTTCCCTATTATAAATTTCTTCCCTATAGGTTTGAATGTTGAAAATAATGATATGGATAAGTCTTTACACGAGTCATACAATTTTTTTTGAGTAATATGAGTGTTCTTTGTAGGTGATTGAAAATTATAATGAGGGATGAGACCCATTGCAAGCCTTATGATAGAATAATATAATTAGTTTGAGCTTGATTTATGTGCACAAGTAATTTATAAGAGATATAATCCACAACCATCATTAAAAAATGTCAAATGGTCAAATGTGGGTGTCTACAATAGGTGATCATAAGAGGGTAGCAAGATGATGTTGTAGGGGGATGGCTAGGTGATGCATAAGATAAAATAGGATATGATATCTAAGGTAAAATTATTTCACATTAAATCCATGTCACAAGTAAAACAACTAACCAACCTAACCCACTCTTGGTGATGCCCCATAAGACATCATTCAAGGGAGGTTAATGCACCAATTTTTTTGCAAAGAGAAAAATTAAGTAAGTGTGAAACATAAGGTGTATACAACATGCACATACATATATTCTAAGTTTCCTTACTTCAGTGTACATTTAGATATGAGGGAAACCAAAAATAATCTAAAATCCTCTTTATTTTTCTATTTCATAGCCTTTTCCACTTTTCATTTGTTTTATTAGTTTTCCCTTTAGTATCCTTTGTTTGATTTTCCACTTGACTCCTATTATGCTTAATTGAAACTTATTTATTTCTAACCTATTAAAAATAAAAATCAAAACATATTCATTTGTTATTCACATAATTTTCACGATATAGTTGAGTTTAGATATAAGACATGTAGGTTGCACATAGTTAATAACATACATATGTTTAACATTGGTGACATCCGGAAAACATCCTCTTGGTGGAATGTTATCTAGATTCATATGGGTAACCTATGGTGTTTATTATATTTGGCATTGAGTCGGCCTAAATTGGGATTAGTGATATACCCATATATTAGTGTACTAGGGACTATACAAGGGATGATTATCATTGTGTAGGAGATCATGAAGGAGAAATATTGTAATTGGAGTGAATTATATAATAAGGAGGTTTACCCCTCAAACATACCTAAGATAGCGGAATAACTCCTTCCCAAAAGGAATATTGTTTGGTGCTTTTTATACCTTATGGGTATTTTTGAATATAAATCATATTAGAACATTTGATTTACATGTCTCTTGTGTTGTGCAATCAACGTTTTTATGTATATTATTTAGTGATATTATATGTGAGGTTCATAACATATAGTATCAAATCCGTTTCTATGAAAAAATGGGGATTTTTTTGGTAGATATTGAAGATTTGTTTTTCAAGAAAAATGGCTACGTTGACAAAGGATTATCCCCATACAAACATCTAATTGAAACTTTTTTTTTGGTGGCTAGATAGAGGACTTAAATATATTTCCAAAAAGTGATCACACTAACGATTTTGAGAAGTATTCATGGATATATGGCGATATTAAGTTGACCTCTGTGAACTTGATTTTTGTCGAATGTTTTTAGGTCACCCTAGTTTTTTTTGTATATTTTATTCTAGGTGAGAAAATCGGATGTCATTTTGTGTAATTAAAAGGAAAAATCTATATCTATTTTATATTCATGGATTTAGAAAGGTGTCCACAAAACTTTGAAACCCTATTTTTCATGGCATTTAATTATTTTGTAATAGATTAATTGGTGAAATCAAATATGGAATTTTGGGAAATTAATTGTTGTATGAATAGATCACATCACACTCTTAATAGAATTTATATTCAATTACATATATAGGAAAAAAATGGAAAGGAGATAAATACATGGATTAATTTGGAGGATAATTGAAGATAATTGTATGAGAAAATTTCTCTTCATTTAAATGTGGAAATGAAATGGATGCATAGGCCAATTTGGAAGATAATTGCAATGCATGGTATGATGATTTATTTCACTTGGATGAGAGTGATATGTTTAGTCTACTCTTCAAAGAGTCTTCCATACATGCAGTAGTAAATTCTTTTCTTTTTACCTTAGACAATTTAAAGTTATTCAATGAGGTTATTCCAACTATTTTCATTTTCTTTCCACAAATGCTATTCTTTATTGAACATTTTTGATCTCATGTTTATAATTGATGTGATTTTATTGGTTGATATATATATATATATATATATATATATATATATATATATACGCTACCTTTTAGAATCAATTATCGGTTAGAGTGTTTAAGTTTATTATGTTCATAAAAAGTGTTATTGTACATGATCATATCTAAGAAAAGGTAGAAGAAGTAAGAGAAGAAGAGGATGTATGGACAAGCCTCCATTTGGTCCTTAAAATTTGAGGAAAACATAGTTTCTAGGAAAATGATGAAGAAGTAAAAGGATAAGAAAATGCATTGGCGGGCCTCCATTTGGTGCCCAAGATCTCAAGGAAACATTTTATGTTATGTAGATTAAGCTAAGAAAACATTTTGTTCTTCTCATGTTTCGAAGGCAAAACATGCAAAGGGGCTAGAATGTAATGTACTTAGAGAGATGATTATATGGTGTGTATTGGTGAGTGGAACAAATATACATATATTATGAGGTACCTTATTTCTAGTGAAAATTAAGCTATAAGGGAAGCCACATATTATCTAAAATCCTCTTTATTAGTTTATTTCACAACACTTTATTTTTGGCCTTTATTTGATGGTTCTTCCCTTGGATTCCTTTGTTTTATTTCTCACTTGGATCCTATTATGCTTAATTAACAATTTTATATTGCTAAAATATTCAAAAATACAAAATCAAAACCTATGCACTACCCTTCTTATCGGTACATTTTTTCGCATAGTGTTGTTTATCATACAATATATTGATTTATATAATCATTTCTTATGCACATGTTTTTAAAAATATATTTGAGTTTAGATGTATGATATACATGCTAAACATGGTTATGAACAACATATGTTTGGCATTGCTCACACCTAGTGGCAACCACTTTACACTGGGGCACATGAGTAGGGGCTTGTTAGCTTCCTAACCATATTGAGTTACTTAGAGTTGTTTACACGTCTCACCATTGAGTATATAATTGTGATTTTTATGGATGTTATACGATGTTATACATGTTGATGATTTTTTTTTCTTACATGTTCCTTACTTGTGACTTTACTATTCTATTTCAAACATGTGAATATGATTGTACTAATTGATTTCATGTTTGTACCTGTGATGATTACATTGATTGATGCTTACTAACTACATTGTTTCATGAAAATGTGTGGGTACTTTGTGTTGGCAAATCCTCTAGTCCTTGTCATGTTAAGTTAAGCTAATTTCATTTCACACATGCTTGCATACTTCTTTATCACGATGCTTAATGTGATTATTTGACTATCTAGTGTGTTAGTATATGTTTAATGTCATGATTCATATCACCCATATATTATTGGTTCTTACATTGCTATGATATATATCATGCATATATTGGGGGTACATATGTTATTGAGAGTTGAATTATTATACCTTCATTGACACTTGTCTATATCTTTAACTTTTCTTCAATAATGATATTATATATGTTATTAAAAGGATATAGGTATATTTTTAGCCATTTGGCGTGAAAAATATGGTTATAGGTATATTGGCAAATTCAAGCCAAATCTGTTAATAAAGAGGTAGTAATACTATCCAAATTTATAAATCTGCGTTATTTCTTTATTTTAAACTTGCATCAATCTATACTATATGCATATATGTGGTTGAATGTCTTATGGTTGTTACAACGATTATGGAGGAATTCAGAAATCTAATACCAATTCCTATGTTCCATTTTTTTACTTATTCCTTCATAGCATTTTCCCATTCTTTAGAATTTTTATCATTAATAGCTTCTTGATAATTTCTAGGTTTTACAATTGCTTACTAAAGCAATAAAAAAATGCGAATATCATCAAAAACTAAGGTTGCTTCCTCACCTTCCTAAGTCAAAATTTATCGATGTGCTAATTTTCTAGCTTCAAGATATTATTTTCCCAAACTTTGCAGTGGGGTTTCTGTCTCTTTTAGAAGAATGCTTTGTGGATGCATGTAAGAGCTCACATATCAAGCTAGGTTGTTGTTGTACCACATTGTCTGCAGTATTTTGATGAATGCAATCCCCTTTAGGATCCAATGTGTTTTCATCTCCCGTCTTTTTAACTTTTTCGTTTTGAATTAGGCCTCATTTTGTTGAACTACTTTATCTTCAATGTCTAACCACTATCATATCCTTCAAGTGAAAGAAATTTATCAACATAATTGCCATGGATCATTAAAGAGTTACTATGCAGATCTAGGTGGCTTGCTTTTATTGAATATCACATCTGTACTAATGTTTATCCTTTTAGATGGGGGTCCTATTATCAATATCCCTTTGCCTCATCAAAAGATCCAAAACACTAGATAGGATAAAACACCTGTAATGAATTCCTGCAATTAATTCAGACAAAAATGGCCACCGGAGCATGAATAGTGAATTTTAATTGTAAAAATCTGCACTTTTCAAGCCTGCTGCCCCAAAAATTGATGTTTAATTTGCACATAAAGAGAGCATGAATCCTTTCAACAACACCTGAGCACCTGTAACACCTATGCAAACAATTATGCAGACAAAGATCAACCTCCTTCAAAGCATGCGCCAAATTTGGAAGCTTTTAGCCTTGTTTCCACCTTGCTGAGCAAAATCCTTCTTCAAATGGGGCGCACTTTTCCTCTTGGCTGCAATTCTTTACCTGTGAATTAAATAATTCACCCATATGACAACCCATGCTTATATAACCCTCACAATTCTATAATTAATAATTGCCCTTCTTATTCCTGGCAATTAATTAATTAAAAATCATGTTTCTCTCTTTAAAAATAGCATTTTTAAGGAGAGTCATTCAATAAATTAAATTAATCCAATTTAATCATTCACACTTCACTTCACTTAAGCTTCACAGTGTGCCTTGACCATGGCCACTGAAAATAGAATTTAATCTAATGATTTAATGCCTCAAAAATCATTAAATATATCCTAAATGGGGCGCACTTTTTGACATGAAGGGGGCAGCCTTTAAATAAATTAAATTTAATCAATTTAACCCATTTAATTCTATTTCTTTTATTCCCCTTTGACTTCTTGACTTTCTTCCATGCTTGGGCGCCTATTTTAGAAGGAGAAATAATTAATTAAATCCACTTAAAGGCTGCCATCTTCTCACCAAAGGGGGCGCACTTTTTTGCATAATAGAATTCTATTTTTAAGAATTTTTCACAATGGGATTCTTTACCCTGCAAGGCAGCCCCGGAAATCCTATGATCCACTTAAGTGATTTGACTTTGACAATGAGATTATTTACCCTGCAAGGCAAGCAATAAAAACCCATGATTTCACTTAAGTCACTTTCCTTTTATTTCATCATGGGAATTTTTACCCTGCAAGGCGATAACAATAAATTCCCCTGCCGCGGCCTCTAACTTTCCCACCGCATGCTTAAGTGGATTTTATATCACGGAAAAAGTACCTGCTAGGCGGTACAAAATTCCCACCTTGCTTGCTGCTTCTATTTTTCCCATTGCAGCTTGAATCCTTTGTTTTCCAAAAATGCGCCCAACCCCACAGGGGCTTTTCCATGCACGACTTCACTTTTTCCCAGTGATCCAGACCTCCGATGGCAACTTCCTTCGGGCATAACGTGCATATATATTCTCCAGCTGCTCCAGGCCAAAAATCGGGCTTACCCGCAAAGGAATTGTTCTAGAGAAATTTCACAGAAAACAAAACAGGACAACACAAAAACACGAAAAATTGTCAAAAGTCACAAATAAAGCCCAGAACTTATTCCAAGTTAAAACCCTTTTGGTACATAGGAATAGTGACATGTTCGATCATAACAGAATTAAAACGGAGCGCAAATAGCCTCAAACGGGGCTCAAAATAATTAAATACAAATTTCCCGCAGACAAATCCCGACGACAGAATATAACAATTTTGGGCATCTGGGTATTTGGCGAAAAAGGCTAAAATGGCTCTTTAGGAATATCCTGACACAATACAAGAACTTCAGGCAATAAAAACACAAAACGGCCCATTATTTTAAAAGTAAAAAAAAATTCGGATAGGGTAGTCGCAGATTTCAGGATGAAATCTGGGTGACACCAATAACAGTTTGCTAAAAATAGAAGCTTATGTGCCAAAGGGAAAAAGGAAACGAGATGCAGTTGGAAGAGATTAAAATAAAAGTTCCAGTTCTATTTTTAGAAGTTTGAAGGAAGTGCATGAATGGATGTTTTAAAAAGCAAACTCTTGTTCTATTTTTAGCAACCCATGCGCCAAAGATGAAAGGGTGAAGGGATAAAAAAGCATGCTTTTCTAAAATAGTTGTGGCGCCAAAGGGAGGAGTAATATTTAATAATTAAGCTGCTGTTCGTATTTATGGCGCTAAGGATGGAAGATGAATAAAATAAATTTAGAAGCACGTTGCTGTCCAGAAATAGATATGGCGCCATGAAAGATGAAGATAAATATTTAATCAAATTGCTGTTCCAGTTATCTTTAGCGCCAAGAGGAGAAGGATAAATTAAAATAATCAGTCTACAAGTATGCATGCTTATCTATTTAATAAATCAAACTGCTGTCCCAATCCTACAGTCTGCCCATGCGCCATGAAGGGGATGAGGAAATAAAATTAAATGAAGGAATAACAGTCTAATCTGGGAAGGCAGGGTTGATTCATCTTCATATAGGCTGGTTTTTATTGTAATAAAAAGAAAGACATATTTGGAAGCTGATTTGCATATGTATCTTCAGTCTTTGTACTTGCACCCCTGAATAAAATAAAGCTTCATTTTTTGCTCTCTCATATCGCTGTTTTCAGATTGTTCATCATGTTTGTTGTAGGATATTGTATTTGCTTTAGTGTGGAACTCGGTCCCTCTCACGTAGTCTTTTCCTAAACCCTTGAATTAATTTTACAAAATAGTCTAGAGTTGTGAAGGTGTGTGAATCTTTAATTCTCTATGTCCAGAGTTACATGCAAGTATCAAAATATTGGTGTATCACCCTTATTTCCCAATTTCCACACTCATTTTCCCTTTTCCTTGTCGAAGTTTTTCATTTTCAGGTGATTCACAAGGGAACCAGCCCTTTTGGAAGTTCACCTCAAACATAGGTTATCCACATCCTTGAGGTGTTTCAATTTTTCAATAGGGGAGAGAGTACACACACCATTCTCTATCAAGGTGCAACTTCAAGGAGACAACGATACCCATAGCTCTCTTCCACAATAAATTACCTCTAACACTAGCTCTCTATGTTTTAATAAAAACAAGTAGAGGCTCTTATTAGGGATGGAGAGTAGTTAGCTTGTACAACAAGTTTGGTTTAATTTATTACTAGAATATAGTGATAGTTGCTTTAATTTATAAAAAGCGCAAGTCAATCAAGTCAATAACTTGATTGACACTCTTTTCTATTAATAGATGTGGATAAGTTTGCACCAATGGGTGAATTATCAACATATTATAGTGCAATTAAATATTACAAGTGCATCTTAATCACATACAATAGTGTATGGTTAATTAAATAAACTAACATCCCCTCTTAAAATGAACTTTGATGATGGGAAAAATGGAGGAATTACTCAACTATCCCCCCTGATGACACCTTCATTCACGCCCAAAAGGTGTCGAAGCTTGACAAATCATGACTCGAGCAAGGGCTTTATGAAGATGTCTACAACCTAATCATCTATTCAACAAAAATTAAGATCAATAACCTTATCCTATATCACTTCTTGAATATGTGATTCATATTTATTTCAATGTGCTTTATGCATTGGTGCTCCACTTGGTTATGAGAAATGTGGATGGCACTCTAAGCTGTCACACTAAAGTGTTGTGGGTTGGATCTATGGAAATTTGAACTCGAGAAAGCATGCGTCAAATCCAAATCGACTCACATCTAGCAGCAACAACTCCACTATATTCAACTTCCATAGTAGACAAAGCAATGACAGTTTGTCTTTTACAAGACCAAGTAATGGGACCTCCCCCAAGATGGAAGATATATCATGCGATCGACTTACGATCGTTTGGATCTCCTACCCAATCACTATTTGTGTAGCCTTCAATTGTTGTTTTTCCGCCTGAAGGAGCAAGACTTTTTGTTATTTTCCCGTAAAGTGTAACCAACAATTAAGGCTTTATCATCTAACATGTACTCAATCTCGTAATTGATATTACCATGAAGATACAATAGAATGCATTTAGCAATTTGCCAATGGCTTTCATGGGGATCCTAATTGTAGTGTGATATAAGACTCACTACAAAAAGATATTATGATGTTTATCAATCAAGTATAATAGACTTCCCACCAACCACCTGTAAAGTGTACCATCAATGAAGGAGAATAACACTTGGCGAAAAATATTCCCATGGATTGAAAAGGAGTCGTTGCGGACTTGCATTTTTGCATGTTGAAGCAACGTAGAATATATTGAACATATTTAGATTGATGAACAAAAATACCTTCTTCAAACTGTGATATCTATAGACAAGGAAAAAAATGTAACAAACTCGTGTCACTCATCTTAAAAAAATTCATTAATTGGGCTTTCAAATTAAAAATATGTTGTGGAAGCTCTGTGATGATTAAGTTGTCAACATACGGACCCGTATCAAAAGTTTCTTGACTACTTTCTTGGTATAGACTGTAGGGTCAGAGGGACTCCGTGTAAAACCGTAATTGATGATAAACATGTCGATCTTTTCATACCAAGATTGAGAAGCTTGTTTCAAGTTGTCTAAGGACTTTCTCAATCTATACACATAGCTAGAATTCTCACCACCGGCAGACCCTAGAGGTTGTGACATGTATATTTTTCCCGCAAATTTCCATGCAAGAAAGTAGTTTTGACATCCATATGATGGATTTCCCATCCCTATGTCATAGCCAATAAGAGTATAGCCAAATGGAATTGTAATGTCCCCTTATTCTAAGTTAGTCAATATGAAGGCCTTGGGCCCATTTTACCTTTCGTGGGCTCTAAGGAAAGCAAGGGAGGTGAGCATTGCCATAATTGTAAGTGATTGTATTTACCTTAATTATTTGATTACTAATTATGGTTTGGAGTGATTCAATTGGGTGATGGGTGAATGAAAAAGCCAAAAAAAAGAATTTCTATCCTCTCCACATGAGGTCGGTCTTCTTGGAGGACCAAGTGTAGATTAAAAAGTACGCTTCCCCTTCGTGAAGAAGTCGGCCAGAGAATTGATCTTCTAATTCATCCTTCGCGCGAAAGAGGGGTACTTGAGGAAGTTCGAATGGAGGAGGATTATCATCATTATTCATCATTTGACATTTACTTGGAATTTGGAGGTAGTGTAGTTTCTATTCTTGTGATTGACGGATGAAACCCCTTCCTTGGTCACCTATTGAGGACGAAAACCTTCAACATGATCACACTTGGGGACGAAAACCCTCTTGTGTGCATCAGTGGCTTCACTCAAAAGTCACAAGTGAACTTGAAGGAGGATTTCTTGTTTGTTTCTTCCCTTCTAACCCTAGGCGACTTGCTTGGATGAAGGGCTTGGTAACATCTAGGGCACTCTCGGACATTTTGAGGTTATGAACTTTTTCCTCGTAATGAATTCCTCTTGGATTATTTGACTATCTAGTGTGTTAGTATATGTCTAATGTCATGATTCATATCACCCATATATTATTGGTTCTTACATTGCTATGATATATATCATGCACATATTGGGAGTACATATGTTATTGAGAGTTGAATTATTATACCTTCATGGACACTTGTCTATATCTTTAACTTTTCTTCAATAATGATATTATATATGTTATTAAAAAGGATTGATGCCCTTGCTCTAGATTACATGTTACACGTGTGTTTTCAAATCATCAACCATTTACTATATTTACATATCATATTATGTTTTGTATACCTATTTAAAATGGTTTATCCTTTACTTTATATTTATATATGTGATAATGTATAATACACTTAACTCTTTATTTTGAGATAAGGGATATGTAGGAACACATTTCTTAAATTAAAAGGGGCACATATAATAGGTTAGTTTAGATATCTAGATAATTTTAAATAGAAAACATTAATGGTTTCTTATACCTTAAGAATACTAAACCTAATACTCATGAGATCACAACATTCATATAATCCTAAATTTTTCCTCACCTCACAGTTTATCCCAAATTTTCCATTTCAGTCCTCAAAGTTTCTATCAAAATTCAAAATATTTTACCGAAGTCCAAAAATATTTTAGTCACGTTTTTCTCTAAATCGGATCAAGTTTTGTCACCGATTGAGATCATTTTTTTACTTTTTATATAGGAAAAAATCTTTTCTTATTAAGACGGTATTAAGTCCCCAATACTAAAATGTTTTATCGCTAAGTGATATCTACACCTCCATTATTATTGAGGCATATACACCTCACAACATTTTACCTCCAAAGGTTTAACAATATTTAACATAACCTCTTCTCCATCACATAGGGCTACCTTAGTAAGGCGATAAATAACACATGCGATCATACGGGGTAATTTTTATCTACATTTTTGCATTGGTATATTGATGTAAATAGGTTTAGTTGTATATAAGGTGGATCAATAATGAAAGTATATAATGGTAAATCCAAAAATTAGGAGTAATAATTAGAATCCCATGATCGTATGTGTTTTAGACATTTTTACCAAGTGATCCTCTGCACCCCTTGACCCCCATGTTCTCTATATTTGAGCCATCTCTAATTATTTTATTTTTTATGCATGTATAACCCATCACATTTTCTAAAAGTGCAATGAAGTGAGAATATGACTCATATACCACATGGTGTATTTATTTCTTTGCTCTTTCAAATTTCAAAGTTCAAAGGCTCAAAAGTTAGTGAAATCCTAACATAGTTAAAAATACATGGGTTAATTAATATATTAAATTGAGTGTTTATATGTACATGAGTTGTTAATAACAACTAAAATTAGAACATGAATAATTAGTATTTGTATCTACTAGTTATTTCAACAAGTCATATGATATTTGACTAAGTATGTTATCGTATCCTAAATAATATGAGTTAACATTTTTGTAAAATACCTCTTATGAATAATACTAAATCTATTGATATTTGTAATACGAATTGATTAATGTGACGATGTGAAGGATTAATATTTTTAAAAACCAGAAACATGTTCTATGATGAGCATCTCATCCCTTTGGAGTCTTCATCTTAATATTATGCATAAGTAGTTCCTAATTCTTCTTCACATCTTGAGGATTCTAAATTTATTGATGATGATGATGATGATGATGATGATGATGATACCATTAATATTCCACCATTGGGGCCAATATATATTTAAAATAAACATACAAAACCTACATAACCTCTACTAAAATAGGTTAGCAATGTTTCATTAAGGATGGTGAAATGGTAAGGGATCCAAGAGATCCATGTCGAGAGAGGTCACAATATCATCCATACGATGTTGTACATTTGGCACAATTAAAATTAACACAAGATCCATAAACTTATCATCAAGATTATAAGCAACATGAATTGTAGGAAGCTATGAAAGAAGAACTTATTTATCGAAAAATAATAACACATGGGATTCGGTTCTATTTATGAAAGGATACAATAATTATAGAAGAGAGGTTCATAAGAGAGGTTCATTAGAGATGTTCATTGTAATAATCATTTGAGGAGTTCCATAATCCCACCCTTAGTTATGTTTTTAAACATATTTGGTGGTATTTCTACCTTGAAATATTTGTGTTTATATTGCTTTATTGTTTCATAGATCTGCATGCATGTGGGTGTTTGTATCAGGTTAGCCAAAAATTCAGAACCTATTTAAAATTTATAATACACAATAAAATTTACTTTTTTGCATTTGCTTATTTATTTATCATACAATATTTTTAGTGTATATTAGAAGTCATACAAAAATATAAGTTCTTCACTAACTTTGAAAGTTTTACTTAGAGCTAGATCTCATCCTCTATAACAAAATTTTCCTTTGGGTTAAGTGGTGATTTGGTCTATAAGTTGTAATCTTCTACACTACAAAATGGTTGAATCTAATCCTATTGATCTTTAATTCCACACAACTATCACACATGTAAACATACAATGAAAAATTTATTGCAATCTAAGGGCTTGTGTTCTAGTTTGAAAGAAGCACCTACGACCTTTGAAAAGTAATATGATAAGTCTAAATATGAGAACAAGCATGATGGATCTGCGAGACTCATTAATATGCAAGTTTTCGATAGTCGGTTATTTTACATGCTAATTTGTAAAATTCATAAAGTAATTTGGGATTAATTAGAAAATCAGTTTGTGAAAATCTATGAATCCAAAATAGTATAGCTAGATGATGAATTTTCCTTTCTTTACTACACACTTTCCTTCTATTGAAGATTTTATTTCTAAATTTAATTCCATTCTCTCAAAAATGTCAACTCATGGTAAGGAAATTAATAATGAAGAGTGTATTTTTCTAAATTTGTCTAAGCTAAAGGGTCCATAACAAGTATTTTTCTATTAGAGACCTTCCTTTGAGACCTTTTGTGAATGTCTAATTGGAGAAAAATAAAATAATTCTAAACTTGATTTCCTTATTAGTTAAAAGGAACTAGTGGTCAATGCACATAAAATAAAATGTGTAAAAATTCAAAATCGGTAATTTTCTCTTTGACACTATTGGTTTTGACAATGCACTATTGCTAAGATGAACACACTCTTTATATCCCTACTAAGTACATCAAAAGGTCACTTATCTAGCTTGCCTAGTCATACACAATGATATGTCAATTTTTTTACAATCAAGTGCATAAAATACATAGACAAACCCCAATTGAAAAGATACAAACTTCGGTTTTCATATTTCTCATCCTGGGTAAAACCATACGGTTTGGTCGGAGTTCTTTATCCAATCCCGACCTCTTTGTATAGTTTTGAACCAACATATCCTCCAGATCTTCTTTCGCCACATTCTTCATTTGGTCCTTTATTCACTCTAAGTTGTCCTTTCTTTGATAATTTACCTTCGTAACCCTATATAAGTAAGTATAGAATTTCTCATTCACACACACGGAAATCATATGCCACTACATTAATACAATCACTTCATACTCTTGAAAAAGATACCCAAGGATCCCTAAATATCACAAAATCTCATGCACATTCATTAGGAAAAAATCACTACGGGTTTGAAGCAACATACCAAGTCATCTCATTTACAAGCACTCAAACATCCCTTCTCCAAGTATTTTAGAAAGATCCAAACTCAATTCAAGCATTACGAAAGAATTTAAAGTTGCTTAAACCACTTTTTGCATTCATTCATATATCACATGCTAGATGGAGAATGTCATGTGGTTTGATGCATATTGGGAGTAGTCCCAACATTGGTGATGCATGAGGGTTCCCACAACCCAACTAATGTTTGTTTTAGAAGGTATCTAACACATGGCTAGGATTTGAGATCTTATTCATAATGTATATAAGGACTCAAAATATGAATTAAAATTAGGGTTTGATAGTGATAAGCATTTCCGGGTAGGCAATAGTCCCAAAAAGTTATAGAGCTAGATTATAAGTAGGTGTAAAAATGTACAATAGGGTTAATACTATATAAATGGTCCTAACAGAATTCACTACTACACAATGTGACGATAACACCACATTTGAGTCATTTTTGCATCGAAATTGACCTTTTGGACATTTTTCAATGTGTTCTTGAAAGAGATCATGTCAATTTGTGCAAAGTAAATGTGACACAATATTAACGTGACTAGAAACTTGTAAATGTGTTGATTTTGTGTCATGTTTGCTCCAAATTTGTGCCTAATTTGCGCCATATGAAATTGAAACAAGGCACGTAATATTAAAAATGAAGGGTGCAAAGCAAAGATGACATAAAATTTGTTCGATAATTTTTAACAAAAAATAATATAATTAATCATAAATATAAATGGTATAATTACAAATGATTATATTACATTTCTTTGCTTGTTTAGGACTATTAAACATTAGATACTAAAATATTATTTACATTGTATTTTCATAGAGAAATTGTACAAGAATTTGAAAAGTATCCAAATATTATTATTAATAATAAAAGAAGACATTGCTTCAATTCAAAATGTGATTTACAATAATATATAATAGTGTAATTTCAAGGGAGTATTAAGGGGTCCCTTCCAAATTACAAAAAAATAGATGTAAAAATACATCCTAAATATCCTAGTGATCAGTCTCATCGTCCTCCCCTTGATCCTCACAATCTTCTTGCTCTTCCTGAAATTGACCCTCCTTGTTATCATCATCATCCTATTCATCGTGCTCACCATATTCATCGGGATCCTCACAATCTTCTTGCTCTTCCTGAACTTGATCATCCTCATCCTTCTCTAAATCCTCTTCATCCTTCCAATTTGTTTTACCCTGAAAATTTTTAATGATAAAATGTTAAAAGTGTTTAATTTTAATTTATAGTTTGTGTGATTTAAATTTATAATTTTCACGTGTAAAAAAGGAACACTACATGTATTACCGATACAAATTGATTATCTTGGGCCCACTGATTAAAGTATTTTGTGTTCCATCCCAAATCTTTTAATGCTTTATAATTTCTTTGTTGTGCGCTTCTTATAGTGCTCTTCCTGCAAATACAAGTATATGATTAAATTACATATATTAATATTTTTTATTTAAAAATATATTAAAACAAAAATTATTTAACTCTATAAATAACTTATATAGAACTTACAAATTTATTAACAACCTCATCTAAGTCTTGTCGGCACAAATAGTGAGTTGCCAACAACCCTTTTTGGACTTTGGATTCACACCCCTTAAGCACATTACTTTTGATACATGGATCTATTGCATTATATATTAATTTTTAATTGATCACCATGTTATACAATTACCATTGCATTCTGATCATAGACCATATTTGTCTTTTATAAGACATTAATGGAAAAAAAAAAACATAAAATATCAATTTATAGAAAACGTGTTTATCAACCAAAATGTAAGCTTTAAATAGTCCTCTTTATAATTCAAATATCAACATATATCATTTATTTCATTAACTAACTTACAACCCTATTAGTTTCCTCTGCTAGCCACTTGTCACACAAACCAAACCAAACATCTTTATCTATTTTCATAGGTTGAAGACATCTCCTCTCATCATCTGTGTTTCCTTGGTTATGAACCTAGAAATTTTAAATATAAAAAATATTTTCAAACTATATATATTTTTATTATAAAATTATTATGCAAACATAATTATGCCTAAATTCCTCTTTATTATGTAAACCCTTTTTATGCGAATTTTACAATTAGCTCGGGTCGTAGTGGGTCCTCAACTCATAAAAGATACATTAACTAGCGTTCTCTATCTCTCAATTGGGATTCGTAACCATGCTAGATAACAATATGAATGAATATTTTTTCATGTTCGGTCAACTATTCTTTTTAAAAATACCCACAACCACAAAATAGAAATCACTAAAAAATGACATATAAAATAAATAGAAAAAACTTAAAATAATACAATGATAAATTATTCTAGCTCAAATAAAATATATTAAAATACTTACTTGCCTGAATATCCATTAATATTTTCATATCATCATTTACATAGAGGTCCATTTTGAGGTCCCCTTACCCAATGTTTATAATTACTATGAACAAGATGAGAGGGTCTATCAACATTTGTTGTTAGAGGGGTGAGAGTGCATTTTCACCCCCTTAATCCACTTAGGAGTAGGTCATTCATACTTTTTGGGACAGTCTCTTGCTATTTCACTTTTTAAAATTTATAAATAACTAATAGCAGAAAAGGACTTGCCTTTGGCGAGGATCTACAAAAAAATGTCGACTCATTATAAAAGAATTAATTAAAATAACTTTAAACATTAAACAATAACTTTATACCTTAGCGTAGATGAATCCCTCATCCCATGACTTCCCTCATCCTTAGGTCAGTTGATATGGGATGTAGATGCACTGCATTATCAAGTTGTATTATAATTGTTCAAATAGGATAAAAATTTCATATTAACAAATAAACTATAAATTTATACCTTTGTTGTAATGTCCCCCTTTTAGGGACATTAATTAATTTAAATATTGGAGACCTTTAATCCACCCTTCCCATGGATTAAAGGATAAAAATTGGGAAAATGTCACAACTCCTTGATTTTTAAAGTAAATAATTAATTCTCCTCTTATATTTTTATTTTAAAATAATAAAAGGGAAATTAACATTTTAATTGGAGTGTGAATTTCTAGGAAAGAGGACTATTTAAAAGTAATTCTCCTACATAGAGATTTGCGCCAAAAAGAGGAGGGAAACTTGGAGATTTAAAAACAAAGCTATAAAAGAAGATGGTGGCGACCCCTTGGGGCATGTTGATGTTTTTATTAAAATTATCTTCATGCTTGAAGAGGGATGTATGCCCATGAGTGCTCATAACAAAGGTGTTTATTCAACACCACCATATTTTGGAGAGTGTGAAGCCTTCTAGTGTTTTGTTGAGTGAATGTATGCATGATATATTCATCCTAAGCTTGGTGACTTGGTTTATATATTGGCGCATTTATTTGTGGGATAAATCTGCATGTGATTTTTTTGTTTTTGAAGTGTTCTTGAAGCGTTTGATGGTACTTTTGTTACTACTATGACTGCTACATTTATTCCAGCTATAACGACTTAGATTGGAGATTGTTTTAGCATGTTGATATGGTATATGAGCTAGATCTACAATCGACAGTGTTAGCTTTTATTTATAGCAAGGGGCAATTATTTTGGTGTGTTTGGAGGCTAGAGAAGTGCTGAAAATTAATTAATTATTTTTCTCTAACCCTATTGACTTGGACTGATATTTTTGGGTCTATTTTTGTGAATTTTTAATGCTCGAAAAATCTATTTGATAGTGCACTAGAAATCCCTAAATTTCTAGTTTATTATGCACTTCGATTCATGCAAGAACATTGAGTCTTGAATAAGATATGGTTTTTGAAGTTTCAATTTGCTGGGTACCATTCTTATTTAATATCTGCTCTTTATAAAAATATGAACTGGAATAGATTGGGTTTCCAATTGATTATCCTAGCTAACCCACCACCTTGGCTAATTCCAACCCCATTTTGGGTTGTAATTACGCTGACATTGGGTTATTTTAGGTTAAATTAAAAGGATTTCATCCTTCTTGGTTTGATTTGGGTTGAAGTTGTTGCAAATTTCTATTTTCCCAAAAGGGGACATCACAATGGTATTAGAGCATCTTTCCTCTACTCTTGTGAGGGTTTTGGGGATGAAAGGAGATAAAGAGTCATTGTACTATTAAAGGAGGATTAAGGAATCAATTGAGGACATCGATTTCACTTCAAATCAATTGGATTTCCTTGAAGAGTTGATGCATAACTATGGGAAGGAGCTCCAAAAGACAACGAGTGAGAAAATTTCCAAGCTTATCGGGATGCATTGGGTGAGGGTAAGTCTCCAAATTCCAATGGATAAGGGAGCTCACATAGTGGGGAAAGGGGCTCTACACAACCCCCTCCCAAGTTCTTCAAAGGTATCTTCTTACCTAGGGAGACCAATAAAGAAGAAGAAGAACCCACATTGGTTGAGTTGATTCATGCTCAAAGACTTGAGTATGGATTTTTGAGTCAAGCTACAAGGGATATGTTGGGGCTTGATGAATTTTTTTCTCTTAAGTTGGGAAACAAGCCCAATATGGAAAATAAGAAACCCCCTAAGGACCTTCAAGTAAAGGTTGGGAAAAGTCTCACTCCCAAGCTTTGATGGATATAACAAGATTCCGGTTAGAGCATGGTTGCAAAGATGGAGACCTATTTCTCCCTCAACCCCATACATGAAGAATATGCCCTTAAGTTTGTTACTCTTCACTTGGAAGGTATGACACATGAATGGTGGTTCCATGGAATGCACACGCAAGGGCATGATTTTATCCACACCATGAAGGATTTTAGAAAAAGGATCATGGAAAGGTTTGACCGAAAAGATCCAAAGATACACTACGGGAATTAACACAACTTAAGAAAGTTCATGATGTTGAGGAGTATGTGATGGATTTCCAATGAATTGCAATCTTGGTAACATATGTTAGTGAGAAAAGAATGGTTTTCCTCTTCATAGAAGGCTTGGTTGAGCATTTGAAGGGTTTTGTAAGAGCATTTAATCCACTTTCTTGACTAGATGATATTTACTAAGGCTTTAGATTTGGAATGTGTAACTTATAGAGATAATTTGGGACCAAGAGGACAACGTACTAATTCCACTCATTCGCTGTCCAAAAGTAGAACTCAAGGACAACCAAGGTCTGATTTTTAAAATCCCATGCAATCACAAGACAACCCCTTGGGTCATCAAAAGAGGCCCCCAAAAAGGCCAAATCAGCCCTATATGCCACCATATAGGAATCCACCCCAAAACAACATGCAAAAATATGTAAGAGATGATTTGAGAAGAAAATTTTTGTTCTTTAATTGTAAGACTCCTTGGACAAGAGGCCACAATTGTAAGGGTAAAGGTTAAATTCATTTTATTGAAGTTATTGATTTAGATTTTGAATCTAATTCTGATTTGGATGATGCTAACAATGTGACTAATGAGGTTGTGGTGAGCATGTGCAAGAGAAGGAAGAAAAAGTAATAAATATCAAACATGCCACTCTTTTTGGCATCCCCAAATACCATGATTTCTAGGTTAAGGGCACCATCCAAGGGTAAAGGGTCATTGCTTTGGTTGATAGTGGGGCCACGCATAACTTCATTGATGGAAGCTTGGTAAGAAAGATGGGTTTGGAAACCACAAATTGTAAAGCTTTCAAGGTGACTATTGCGAATGGATCCTCTATTTCATGTTCCATAAAGATTTCACAACTTCCCCTCACTCTTGGGAAACATAAGGTAATTTATGATTTTTATGTTGTTGACATTGGTGATATTGATCTTGTTTTCGATGTGCAATGGTTACATTATTTATGTGATTTCACTCAAAACTACATGACCATGGAGCTAAAATTCACTAAAGATGGAAAATAAATTATTTGAAAAGGCTTAGAAAATGGTGCACCACAAGAAGTATCAATGAAGAGGATGAAAAGGAAATTTAGGAGAGGGAATATTGCATGGGCAGCCAATTGTTTTATCACGGATAAAATAGAAAAATTAGAAAAACAATCTCTTCAAGGTGAGTTACAAGATATTTTAGACAAGCACTCTCATGTTTTTAATGATTTGCCTCATGGGTTACCTCCCGATAGGGGTTTTGAGCACATTATTGAGTTAGAAAAAGGTAATAAGCCTATTATGATTACCCCATACTGCCACCTAAGAATCTACAAGGAGGAAATAAAAAATACCATTAAGGAATTACTTGATATGGGACACATAAGGCCTAACTCTAGTCCATTTGCATCTTCTGTGGTTTTGGTTAAGAAAAAATATGGAACTATGAGAATGTGTATTGATTACCGTATGTTGAATAGGAAGACCATAAAAAATAGGTACCCAATACCCAGGATTGATGAATTAATTGATGAGTTGTAGGGTGCTACATATTTTTCCAAGATAAATCTTAAATGCAGGTATTATCAAATCAAGGTAAGGGAAGAATATGCACACAAAACAAATTTTAGGTGTCATTTTGGGCATTTTGAGTTCTTAGTTATGCCCTTTGGATTAACTAATTCTCCTGTTACTTTCCAATCATGCATGAATCATGTGTTTAACAAGTATCTAAGAAAGTTTTTGTTAGTATTCTTTGATGACATTCTTGTGTGTAACAAGACATGGGAAGAGCATTTGATGCATTTGGATTTGGTTTTGACTACTTTGAGGCAACATTATTTCTTTGCCAAGAATTCTAAATGTGAATTTGTTCTTAAGGAGATTTAGTATTTGGGACATGTTATTAGTGTTAATTATGTGCACATGGATAAATGAAAAATTGGTAGCGATCATGGATTGGGCTACTCCCACTTCTCTCACATAATTGAGAGGATTTTGTGGTCTTTGTAGTTATTATAGAAAATTTGTGAAGGGTTTCTCATAATTTTTGCTTCTTTGACATATTTGACTAAGAAAGGGGCCTTCAAATGGTCCAAAACAACCCAAGAAGCTTTTGCAATGATGAAAGAGGTAGTGTGTTTTTACCCAGTACTTGCAGTTGCAAATTATTCTATGCCATTTGTGGTTGAATGTGATCCTTCTCGAGAAGGTATAGGGGCTTTCCTAATGCAAAAAAAACACCGCATTTCTTTTGAAAGTAGAAAATTGAAAAATGATGAGAAGGGGTATAGTGTGTATGAAAAGGAAATGTTAGCAATCATGCATGATTTGAGTAAGTTTAGACAATATTTTGTATGTGGAAAATTCATTGTTAAATATAATCATAACCATTTGAGATTCTTTATTAATCAAAGGGAATTGAATGACATGCAACAAAAATGGGTAAGAAAGGTACAAGTCTTTGATTTCATTCACAGAAAATGAGAAGCAACAATGAAATTTCATTCACAGAAAATGAGAAAGCAACAATAGAATAAATGTATAAAGTGTAGAGGATATGTAAGTAGGGAAGGAAATTTCATTCACAGAAAATGAGAAGCAACAATGAAATTGTATGCTATAATTTTCAAAATCTTGGTCACATAGAAAAATTATTCAATCAAAAACTCTCAAGGCAAGACAAGAAGGTGTATGTAGTAAGGACATATCCTACAAGCAAGAGAGAGCAAGGTCTAATAGCTCAAACAACCTTTCATACTCAAAATGAAGACATGACATGGTACATTGATAGTGGATGTTCAAGTCATATGATAGGGAATAAGGGAAAATTCATCTCATTAAAAGATGATGCATCAAGAATGGTAAGGTTTGGAGACAACACATCTATAAGTATTGTAGGAAATGACACATTGAGTCTTGATAATGGAAAGAAAATAACTAAAAATGTCTTGTATGTAGAGGGCTTAAAACACAATCTATTAAGTGTGAGTCAAATGTGTAAGCAAGGGTACACCTTGGTATTTCATGACAAGGGTTGTGATATAAGGAAGAACAAATCAAGCAAGCTAGTTGGCAATGATAAAAGGACTTAAAAAAATATGAATTTCTTGAAATATATCAACAAGGATAAATGCCTCACAAGAAAGGTTGATGATAGTTGGATTTGACATAGGAGGTTAGGGAACCTAAATTTTGACAATCTTGTCAAAATTAGCTCTAAGGGATGTGTGAGAAACATGCCTAAGATCACTAAACTGTTGGAAAGAAAAACTAGAAGAAGTTTAAAATCCAAAGATTATTCCACAACAAAACCACTAGAACTGATACATACTGATGTTGTTGGACCTACAAGGACTAAATGTATTCAAGGTGAGAGTTGCTTCATGTTTTTAATTAATGATTACACAAGAATGAATCGGGTTATATTTCTGAAATAAAAATCAAAAGCACTATATAAGTTCAAGAAATTCAAAGCTCTAGTTGAAAATGAGAAAAATTCAAAGATCAAAAGCTTAAGATCTTATAGAGGAGGTGAATTTTTTTCAAATGAGTTTGATGAGTTTTTTGAAAGTTGTGGAATAAGAAGGCAATTCTTAGCAGCTAGAACACCTCAATAAAATGGATTCATAAAGAAAAAGAAGGATTTTCAAGAGATGGAAAGAACTATGTTGAATGAGTCCAAATTATCATATGGTTATTAGAGGGAGGTAGTCAACATAGCATTATACATCTTAAATAGATCCCAAATAAGGATAAACAACAATAAGACCCCCTATGAGCTTTGGAAAGGAATTACTTGTTAGTGTGAAACATCTAAGAGTGTTTGGAAGTAGGTGTTTCATTAAGAGGGATGAAGAAAACATTGGTAAGTTTGACTCAAGTAATTATGAAGGTAAATTCTTGGGCTACTCCTCAGTGATCTCAACATATAGGAACTACTACAAAAGCTTAAAAAGATAGTAGAGAGCACAAATGTTATAATTGATGAGACCTATCCAATGAAGACAAAATCTCAACCAAAGGACACTCCTCAATGCATAGACATCCATGATGATGATGAAGTTATAAACATCAATCAATAAGAAGAAGATGAAGATGAAGAAAGACCAGACACAAAAATCCATTAAGATAGGTCAAGAGATATCATCCTACAAATCAGATAATAGGCAACAAGGAGGAATACATACAAACAAGGAGAATATTGAAGAGTGCTCAAAACTAAGAGAACATTTCTCTCTTATCCAAGATTTAACAAAGAATGTTTTCAAAGACAACAAAGATAAAAATAAAGTTGATGCAAATAATGAAGAGTTGGACTAGATAGATAAAAATGAGACTTGGGAACTAGTGCCTAGGCCCAAGAACAAAAATGTCATTGGAACTAAGTGGGTATTCAGAAATAAAATCAATGAAAAAGGTGAGGTCACAAGAAATAAGGAAAGACTTGTTTGCAAAGGGTATGCACAAGTGGAAGGAGTTGATTTTGAAGAAAAATTTGCACCAGTGGCTAGAATGGAGGCCATTAGACTCTTCTTAGCATATGCAACATACAAAAGATTCAAGGTATACCAAATGGATGTCAAGTCAACATTCTTGAATGGGAACCTAAATGAAGAAGTCTACATTGAACAACCTGATGGATTCTCACTTACAGAGGACAAGGACTATGTGTGCAGGTTAAAGAAGGCCCTATATGGCCTTAAGTAAGCTCCTAGAGCTTGGTACAATAGATTAGATAGGTACCTAACTGATCAAGGCTTCAAGAAAGGAGTGGAAGATAACAACCTCTACATAAAGGAATGAGGTCATCAATTGATTTTGGTTATATATGTTGATGAAATAATCTTTGGAGGAGATAGTGAGAACATGACACATGAATTTTTAGAGGTCATGAAGAAGGAGTTTGAGATGTCAATGCTTGGAGATCTATCATTCTTCCTAGGATTGCAAATCAGTCAATCTGAGAAAGGTATCTTCATATCAAGAACCACATACATAAAGTAGATGCTCAAGAGGTTTTAGATGGAATATTGTAATCCAAAGTAAGAACATTAATGATCACAAGGTGCAAGCTGAGAAAGGAAGATAACTCACCAAGAGTCAATCAAACCACATACATATCCATGATAGGAAACATATGGTATTCCACTTCCTCAAGACAAAACATCATCCAAGTAGTTGGTATAGTAGGAATATTTCAAGAAGATCCTGGATAAAATCACCTACAAGTAGTCAAGTGTGTTGGTCCTCAAATATGCACCTCTTGTTAGATTGACAGTGATTTATCCTTAATGGTAAAAAGGGGGAAATTGGCTTGGAATGGTGGTAGACCAAGTGGTACGTCATTTTTAGTTGAGGATGGTTCTAGCAATGTTTTTAGGGATCAAGCCTTGGGATGATTGAGGGTACATACCAAGGAAATGGAATTTTCCTTCTACTTTTGGTTGTACCTTGAATCGGGGTGAGAGGATATGAGGTGTAACTTGAATGGGAGAGGAAGAGATGGGATATTTGCTCCCTTAATTTATTTCTAAAAATGGTGGGTCAATCTGGGATAAACATGGCCAATGGAAACAACACTCACTCTCACGAGTTGTCACAAAATATGTTGTGTATGTTTAATTTTCTAGACACATGTTACTGAAGACAGTGGGATTTGACTCTTTCATTCTCTAGATGGTAGAATTTATAGCTATGGGGAAGTCTCAGTGATATTTAAATACCTAGCAAAAACAAAAATGAATGATAGATAAAATAGGGTAGGATTACTTGTGTAATTTTTTGAATGAAGGGGGATTATAGGAATACGTATCCTTTACAGTCAAGCATTTAACACTTAGAACAACCTGCAATTTAGGAAAAGCATAGAGAATTGAATTAACTAGTCATAGTTTCTACAAAGTAAGATTTGCATTCATTGATCCTCAACAGATGCAAATATTTGACACAATATTTAAAACACTTGACATAAGCCTTGTGTAAGCCTTCTAACAAAGTATCTATTATTTCATACCTCGTATACCCAAGATACACTCAAAGGCTAACAAAAATCTATCGGCACAAAATGGTTAGAGTAAGGATTTTACAATTAAATATAATATTGTAGAGTAAATAATTACAGCATAATATCAAAATAATGACCAAAGCACAACCATTAAGGAAATATCTAGTGTATGATAGAGAGAAACAATAAAACACAAAAATGTAGATGTAACACCTCTAACATGGATTGATATCTATGATGAATTCTGTTGTGGAAGTTACAAACATTGACATGTGATTCTTGTTGAAGATGGTGTACTCTTGTGAATCAAGAAATCATGTTTCTTTGTGGATAATATGTAATCTGCTGAAATAGGTACAATTCTACCATGTTTATGCTGAATAGAAAATGAAGTAATTCATCTCTTCTTATGTTGAATAATTCACTACTTGGGAAATAAGAAATTGATTCAGTTAGACTACTTCTTGAGTCTTTGTTGCACTCAAATTTGTGCTTCATTTTTCATAATTTTGGATACAAAACAACATTACCTTGGATCAATTTCATTGATCCAAGGTATGCTTCTAATTCATGACTTTGTGGTCATATTGACCAAGTTGAACAGATCACGTGACCTATGAATTCTAATTGTCCTAAAGTCACGAGTGATCTCTACGACTTCCCGCATCTATGTTATCTTGGATGGTAATCTGATTATTCTTTGGTAAGTTTGGGATGTAATTCTAAATTTAAACTAGGAACCTTATTAAACTATTATTATCCAAATAACTCTCCTAGTTATCTGGATAACTTATATTTTCATTCTGACTCAGGTGTTTCTCATTTCAGGTTGTGCACACTCAAGATTATTCTTTTGACACTTTAGCACAGTTGCAGTTCCTCTATGCGCTATTGGGTGACTGCTTTCTCCTTTTGTATTATCCTATCTCCTTTCATTTTCCCTTGTGTGCCTTCCTCATGTGCAACCACTTTCTCTCCTATCCCGTCATGCACTCCTTGCACACACCTCTGTAGACCGACCTCCCAATCGGCTAAGTCCCTGACATTCCTCTTGCGTGCTTACATATACTCGGTTCCTTTGTGCGCCCTCTTGTCTTTATTCCTTCGTGTACCTTCTTTCGATTAAATTCTCATGTCTTGTTTCCATATTTTCATTCTATAAGTATGCATTTCTATTACACGCACGCCTCCCCTCTATTCTCCTTTCCCACACTTGCCTCTCACTCCCGCGCCTTGTGCCTTCTTCTACACCAATCACTGTGCCATGTCATCTTCTCGAGATACTTGAGAGCAAACACGTAACCTATAAAAGTGTGCCAACAGTCACCAAATTTTTGTAACAAATTAGTAAGTGACACGTGGCAAAAACGACAAATATTTGCACAGATTTTCCATCATTTCAGCCAATCCGAGTGCGCCACGTGTTTTGCATGCACCGATAAATCGACATCTTTTGTGATTTGTATATTTTTCTACACACTACGATCGAGTACGCACCTAGACTTGTCAAAAGTTGTTGACATCTACTACGAGTGCTAGAAATTCAAATTCAAATACAGGTGGGATTTGTTAGGTGAAAAATAGGGAAACATCTCTTAGCTCATCAATGTATCCAATCGACCTCAACCACCATATTTCATCAGATATTTCCTTCTTCCTTCTTCCACATGCCAAATAGACATGGGGAAGCACAGTTGATAGCCTTGCAAGAGGATTTTTAGGCATTTATCTTTGGTTGTTTGTGGTTGAAGATTTGAATCCAAGTTTCCCTCCTTCTCTCCTTCTTCTTCTATAAATAGTAGAGTTCTACTTTGTAAAAACATCCCTCCTTATTGTAACAACACCATGCCAAAATGGTGGTTGAATTCCCATGGGTCTCAAACCTTGGTGTGGTCTCTGCAATGTATTCTCACCTCCTGTCGTGAATGTAAATGATTGTGTGTCCCTTAAGCAATAAAATCATGTTTTGTGGAACTATTGTCTTCCCTTTCTCATTTTCATTGCATCTCGCCTCTCTATTTGCATTTTCTAGCATGTTGTGCATACTCTTGTGCTTGCATTCCCCATGTTCATGTGTTACATGCCTTTGGAAGGCCGAGCCCATGTGTTGATTTGTGGCATGCGCCATCCACCCTCTTCTCGTGCACCCTCTCTATTTCCTTTGCCGCTCGTGGAGATTGATCGACCCCTTTCCTTCCAGTGCTATCACCTTCCCTAGTTTAGGATTTCCCCTTTCTACACATCCTTCTATCCTTGGTCCCTTGGCATGTTTAGTCTAGGATTTTCTTTCAGCATTAGAGTAGCAGTAGCATTAGAGGTATGTAGAGGAATCAGCCTTCTCTAGAGATCTAACCCAAGCTCGTAAGATCCCACAACTTGGGGATGGTTCCATTGTGGTCTCAAACACCTTGGTCCTTCTAAGATCCGAGACATGGGTGCATGTTTGAGAAACCAATAGTTTCTGGCACACCCAGTGGGACAAGAGTGAAGAGCTTTACATCTTCATCTCAGTAATTTTGATGTGTTATTGATGATATCCATCCTTTCAAGGAATTTTTCAACACATCTGGCGACTCCACTGATTCAATGCACCCATTATCTCATGTACAGACTAGTCTCCCCTCATTCCACCATTCATTTCTCCTTTTTGATCATTCCACATTCCTCTTTTGAAGTTTTATAATCATGACTTCTTTCCCTCTATGGAATTCTCAAACTTACAATGTAACTATTTCCCTCCATCCCCATAGTTTCAAAGTCATCCTCCAAATTAATTTTATAAGCCCCATTATCTTGAAAAATGCATACAACGCACTTTTTTCTAACAAAAATGTTTATGAAGAATAGGTTTATACAGATGATGGTGGCAACTCCTTGGCCGAAGCTGATTTATAGAGGGGTGCAAAATATGGAGATGGACATGATGCACTCAAAGTCAAGTGCTCCATAAAGGTAGCTAAAGTTGGTTACAAGGTCCCTTGTCCATGGGTCGGCCCTATACCAGTCTAGTTTAGTGCCCAAGAAGCTACACTTTATCATTGAGATGCTTCCCCATATTACGAGTTGGGCGGAAGAAATGGAGGCTCAAATTTTTAGTGCACGAAACCCTACCAATGGGGCAACCATGCACTACCATCTTATAGCCCTCCCACTCCTCCACACCAACTTACATCATCTTAGCCCACTTCACATGTCCTCAGATTCTCACATGCTTCCCCAATTGAGAATTACCCTCCTCCATCCTCTCACCTTCATTTCCCTACCATTCCCCTTTTCATGCACACTTTCTCTCATCTTGCATGCATGCCTTCCATCCCTTCTGCATCCATCCTCCCATTTTATTCCAAGTCCCCTCTTCCTAGTTGTACCAAAATGAACAAATCCCTACCAATGTGCCTCTCCTAACCAACACCATCATGTTCGATGACTACAAAACAATTGAAGAATGGTGTGACTCATGCAACTCCAATGGGAAGAGGAAATCATATGGGCACCTGTTCCAAAGGAAAATTAGTTAGTTCCATAGGTTGCAGTTATGAAGGAGACCAATTTGCTTGTAGATGCGGAGAACCATGCACGCGCTTAGCTTTGCATGCCCTAGCTTACAAGCGTTCCCCTTCAAAAGGAGAATATGCAAGAAAATATCATATGTGGGATTGAGCTTAAAAGTAATGGGCAAACCACAAGGATCAGACGTGCCCAATTAGATATTTGGCTAGCCTAGAGCCAAAACCGAGTTGTCACCAATCATGCTCATTTTAGAGCATGGGGTAGAGCTTCAGCGTGCCAAAGGTCGATGTGAGCAAACCTCCCGGATCTAAGTGTAGAACAACTCTAAGAGGTGTATATTCTATTTGTTGATACTTTAAGAAGGGTGAAAAACCATTTGGAAGGTTGGTTTTCACTCTTGTTTCCGACCATGTCCAACGCCAAATCAACTACATGGTCACAATTTGTGAGGAAGGGAAGCTATTTCTCCCTGCCTATTGCAAGTTTTACTTGAGCACCCTTGCCTCTGGTTAGAGTAGGTTAGTTTAGGTTTGCTTTTAGTAAAACAAGTGCTTACACACACTCTGCATGTTCTAGTTGGGACATGTATGATTTCCATTTTTTTACATAGTGTTGTGTTTTTGTTTCAGCGTGCTCCCTCTGGTGCCGTTCCTTTCCGGTTGCACTGCGTGCCACTTTTGTTATTTCTTAGGATGGTAGTTCAATTTGGATAGAGTCGGTTCCAATGGTCATTGCAAATCTTTCAATCTCATCAATCCAATTCAGAATATATTCATATGAGAGCAGTAATTCATTTCAGAGTTTAGACAGAGCTTCAAGTGACTTTATAAACGTTCTTCAAAGTTTAGATCAGATCTTCAAGATTAACTCTTGAATCCATGCCCAATGGAATTCTAAGGCTACTAGTCTCTTCATCTAGCAGGTTAATGGCCCCCAAAAGTCACCAAAAATGTTATCAAAATAACTCTCCTAGTTTTCGGATAACTTATATTTTGTTCGACTTGGGTGTTTCTCATTTCAGGTTTTGCACACTCAAGATTGTTCTTTTGAAACCTTGGCACAATTGCGGTTCCTCCACGCGCCCTTGTGCGCCTTCCTGCTCCCTTTGCATTCTTATATCTCCTTCCATTTCCCCTTGCGTGCCTTCTTCCTACGTGCCCTCTTTCTCTCCTATCCTGTCATGCAATTCTTGTATGCACCTCTCGTAGACCGACCTCCCGATCGGCTAAGTCCCTTGCATTCCTCTTGTGTGCTTACATAGACTCAGTTCCTTCACGTACCCTCTTGTCTTTCTTCCTATGTGTGCCTTCCTTTAGTTGAATGCTCATTTCTTATTTCCATACTTTCCTTTTCTAATTATTCCTTCCTCTTGTGCACAAACCTCCCCTCTATTCCCCTTTCGCGTGCTTTCCTCTCGCTCTCGTGCTTTGTGCCTTCTTATGCGTCGATCACTATTCCATGTCATCTTGTTAGACTTGAGAGTGGTACACACAACCTATCAAAGTATGCCAATAGTTATCCAAATTTTTGCAATAAATCAGTAAGTGAAACGTGGCAGAAACAAAAAATATTTGCACATTTGGCCATCATTTCAGCCAATCCGTGTGCACCATGTGTTCTGCGTGCATCGACAACTCTAACATATTCGAGAAAGCCGTATCTTTTTCTACATAGCTCGAGATAGGTGTGCGCCTAGACTTGTCAAAAATATAATGACATCAGCTACTGAAATGCTAGAAATTAAAATTCAAATGTAGGTGGGATTTGTTAGGTAAAAAATAGGGAAATGTCTCTCAGCTCATCAATGCATCCAATTTACCTCAACCACTGGATTTCATCAGATCTTTCCTTATTCCTTCTTTCACATGTAAAACAGACATGGGGAAGTGCATCTAACATCCTTTTAGGTGGATTTGCAGGCATTTATCATTGGTTTTTGTGGTTGAAGATTTGAATATGAGTTTCCCTCCTTCTCTCCTTCTCTCCTTCTCTTCTCTCCTTCTATAAATAACGAGTCTGCTTTGTAAAAAGAATGCCTCCTTGTTATAACGGCACCATGCAAAAATGGTGGCCGACTTCCCATGGGTCTCAGACCTTGGCATGGTCTCTGTAATTTATTCTCACCTCCTGTCATGAATGTAAATGACTGTGCATCCCTTAAGCAATAAAATCATGTTCTGTGGAACTATTGTCTCCCCTTTCTTGTTTTTATTGCATCTCGCCTCTCTATTTGTGTTTTATGGCATGTTGTGTGTACTCTTATGCCTGTAGTCCCCATATTCATGTGTTACGTGTCTGGAAGGTTGAGCTTGCATGTTGATCTATTATGTGTGCCATTTTCCCTCTTCTCCCGCACCATCTTTGTTTCCTTTTCCTCTCGTGGAGAGAGATCGACCCTTTCCTTTTAGTGCTATCGCCTTCCCTAGTTTAGGATTTCCCCTTTCTACATATCCTTCTATCCTTGGTCCCTTGGCATGTTTAGTATAGAATTTTCCTTCAGCATTAGGAGTAGCAGTAGCATTAGAGGTAGGTAGAGGAACTGGCCTTCTCCAGAGATCCGTCCCAAGTGTGCAAGGTCCCATAACTTGGGGATGATTTCATTTTGGTCTCAAACACCTTGGTCCTTCCACGATATGAGACACGAGTGAACATTTGAGCAACCAAAGACTATGTTTCATAAATTGGTAGTCCAATTCTAAAGTTGTAACCTTTCTTGAGTTACTATGTTCTTTTATTAAGGCATTTTGTTAATAATTAAAGGACCTAAGTTAGTTCCTAGACTAATGTCGAACTTAACCTAATGTTGGCTAACCAAAAAGGGGCCTATGGGATGACATGAACAAGGGGAAGGTCGGTGGCACCAACCTCTAGGAATTTATGAGGAATTAAAGGCATGTTTATCTCTTTGAAGTTGCCAAATTTTGCGAATGCATGAAATGTGATAGGGAGGGTGAGTTGGCACCTCTGCCAAAGTGTTAGTTGCATGCATTTTTGAATTTAGATATGGCCACATGTAAGATGGCGGTGGCGGGAGATGTGGAAGGACTGTCAGTCAATCTGTTTGGCATTTAATATTTTTGGAAATGGCAAAAAAACACCTAGGAAGGAGGAAGATGGAAAGAAGAGGGGTTTCGGTTTTGTTTTGGTCATTTGGTATTTTTGATCTTTAGCTCTGCATGTGGTTTTTCTCTTTGAACCATAGTTCAAATCCTTGCATGAATTTTTTACCTTGCATGGCGTTAGAGGATGAAAATAACACTATGGAGCTATAAGAGGAAGTAGAGAAGGTTTTGAGGAGATTGTTGGCGTTTGAGGAAAGAATCGAAGCTCTGCTTAGAGATTTTTTTGTCAAAAAGTGAATACAAGAGCTCTATTAGGCATGATAAGCCCTATCCATTAAGTCTTTTCTTTTAATTAAGTTCTTCATAAAAATAACTCTGCTTTATTTGAAACCTTCTAGTTTTATGTTTGATATTCTTGCTTCAATGGTGTTTTTTTGTTGCAAATCGATTCTTCGTTGTTGTATGGGAAAAGAAATTTGGAAGTGTTGATTGTTACTATGTTATGCTAACCTATTTTTATTCGGATCTTCTAGACATTAGAATGGATATTTGAATGATCTTTGTTTGAATGAATATTGAGTTGAATGTTGTTTAAGCTTTAAATAGTTACAGGGTTTTATAGAAATCTGTAGATTTTAACTTGCATGTTTCCATTATTATGTTGTTGGAAATTAGTTTGAAGGATTCCTTGTTTTGGCATTACTCCATCATTTTGGGACTGTCATGTGTTCAAAATTTTGGTTTGTTGTTTGTCGATGGCATTAAGAACCCATCCTTTTGTTCTACTCTTTCTTGTGACTGTGTTTCTGAGTTGAATATAATATGTGTTAATCTGGGTCATGAACATTTTGGGTTTTTCCTAATGGGAACTGCTTGTAATCTCTATGTTCCTTTTTAAAATCTCTCTCTGTTGTTACCATTTTATTTGGGTATATAAAACCCACCATGATCTTGAATGACTTCATCATGAGTTCAGGTTCTATGACATGTGTTCACAAATCCACTTTGGGATTTTGAATTTTGGACGGATCTTCGATCTGGGTAATTTTTCCTGAATTTATTCTGGATGTTTAACCCTTGTTAAGGGAGGTTTCTGAATGACTTATTTACCTTCTTGTTGGATGTTTGTAAGTTTTGAGGAGATTAGTTGTGTACTCATTTTGGGTTGCTCCCTCATTCCTTCCGGATTTGAGTTAGTTGGTACTATAATCAAGTCAGTTGTTATTTGGTTTAAATTCGTGTTTTGGGATAATATCTTTCATAGGAGAAAGAACTACCTGTAGGAATGTTGAATGTCTTTTTATCGTTCCTTTATGAGTGTTTCGTTAATTTTACCCAATTCTGGGCTATGTTATACCTTTGGTAAGATCTTGTGATCTTAAATGAGCTTCTCATGATTGAATAAACACTTGTCGTGTGTTACCCTTAGGAAGTCTGTTCTATATCTTTTCGTTCATCTTTTCTCGGAATGGATGCTTATCATGTGAATGGAGATATGGATGTAGCTTGCTCCTTCATGTGTTAGTAGATTTTATAACGAGAAGTTTGATTACTTTGTTTAATGCTCTTCACGAGCTGTACCAACTTTGATGTTTGAGAAACTGGATCTGTTCGATGTATAACTATTTTCCTTTCTCTGTAACTTGTGTTTTGGCTAGAATATTTAAGATACTCTGTTATCTTTGAGTTGTGTTGAAGAGTTTCTTGAGGATGTGGTTGGAGTCTCTTTCTTCAATTCAGGAATGTTATTCATTCATTACCTTTGTGATCTTTCCTTTTAGATGAACTCTAACATAAGATAAAGGGAATGATATTGTTTTAGTTTGGTTCTGAACGTTAACCATTCTTCCCTTTTTGGATTTGATAGTGGTTGGTTGAAACTTGAGTGACTTTGATTGGTATCTCCTCCTTCTTTTGGCTTATAAGCTATAACATTGTAGTTGTTAGGACTACAAAGTGTTAGATATGACTATTCCCTTGAGTTAAACTTAGAATGGACTCACTCAAGTTTTTTTGGAGTATATCTTTTGTGAGCTAACTTTTTTGGTTATAATTGATCAAGTCTTCTTTACCTAGAACATAGAGGCATAATCTTAATCAATCCAATTTAACCTTTGTCTTTGAGCTTGACATATTCATGGTCTTGTGATGGAATATAATTATGTTTTTTCTGAAAATTCCTTCATGTATTGATTTGACGTTCTCTTGAAATAGCAGAACAATATACATGATCATATGGGTAGATTTATGTATCTTGTATCACTTCTTGAAAAGTTAGAACTGGTTGAATGAAGGATCTTATTTTGGAAATTGAATGATGAGTAAAGTTAGGATGAAACATGAATTTCCTTTCTTTAATTTTGCTATATTATTTCTAGCATGTTAAAATGAGTGTTATGATGAAAATTTAGGGTTGTTATGCTGATTAGTTAAACCTTACTTTCACATTAGAAACTTTAATCTTCTCTCTCCTTCCTGTTTGTAATATTTTAGGGAAAAGTCTCTCTATTTTATTGATGTGTTTTGGAATCTGTTTCATAAACAACAGGGTTCTTTTTATGAAACAGATTAGTTAAAAGCACAACGTTTTAATGCTATAGTGCTTATCATGCTTAGTTCAAATGAACTAACCCATGCTAAAAATTTTTAGATGGATTTCGTAAAAGATGAAAGGAGAAAGACATAGAGAGTTACATCTGTTTTACTAATGAAATTGTAACTTTGTTATGATGATTATGTGGCATCATTACTTGAGATGTACTTGTCAAAAAATAAAGTGTAATGAAAGGATTTTTATATTGATGTTATGACACCTTGTAATCTCTGAAATACTTATGAATTCAGTGAATGTATCACTCCTTGATGAATAAAAGATGTGATGATTTCTAAATAATACTATAATGTAATACTTTCTTGTCATGAATTGGGATGTATTATTATTAAGTAATATCATAAATGAAGGAGAGAAGTATATGTATTTTAGAGCTATGGAAATTGGAACTTAATAGTTCTTATATTATAAAACTATGAGTTGTGAATCTAAAATAATAGTTGGTTTATTTCACATAAAGAGATACAATTACTAAGTTGACACTCATAAGTAGATCTTTAAACAATGTAAAAGAACTATGTTTGATTTATATAGATATGAATATATGTATGAATTATTGATGTATTTGGAACATATGAAATCAATTTTCATAAATGGACATTAGTCCATAATATAGGGAAAAAGGAATAATTCCCTTGAGATATAATTTAAGAACTTATTAAAGTGTTATGAATGTGGTAAGTCAATGGTTGAATGTGTACTTCCTTAGGAAGATTTCCTTAATCATAAACTGGAATGCTTTGAAAGAATTTAAATGGAATTTAGACTTCATCTCCATGAAGTCTTAAATAAAAGGGTTTATATGGAACTTATTTAAGCTAGGGCTGAAATAAGTAAGGAACTAATTAACTCACTTTCATAACTATAAGATCTATCATATTATGATATAATGCAAGTTGTTTCATTTAAGGATAAACTTATACATGTAATTAAATGGTTAGGAAGAAGATTTTATCTGCATACCTACCTCACATGTAATTTCAACTTGTAACCTTATAAGTTAAAAGATGCTTGTAGAATATTTTAGCGTTGCTGTAATTAATCTTTAATGAAGTGATTAAATGGGATAATAAACTTATAATCTTAGGTATGTTCGTCCAGTTGAGGAAAATCAGTTGGATGTTGATACACATCAACTATAGTGTAGTACCTTCGTAATGATAGGAGTCATTATGAGGATAATATGATGCAATTGATATGTCTCAACACCCCACATAGTTGTTTAACTTGACTAACATAAGTGCATGACTAGATCACGGTTCTACCCTATACAGGGATAGGAACATGATCTAGTGTCGAGGTCAACTCATGTTGAATTAGGATAAATAGACACACCTAATCTACTTACCACACCTAATCGACGTAAGTCGATTGAGTATGTATACACACCCTTAGTCACCATGAGTAGTCTTCCAAACTAGGGCATGTTGCTAACCTTGTCTAGGGTGAAACCCTAAATCAAGTGGGACAGAAAAAAGTCAAGAAATACCACTCTAGATAATAGAATAAGTGTGGTGAGGGACTTATTCCATTTGATGAGTATGCTATCTAGGAATGTAAACATGTTTAAAATATTTTTCCAAAGTATCACAAGCTACTAGTTGCATTGTCCTATGTCACCTAGTTTAAGAAGTGGGATTTTAGATGAATATCGGTAACAAATATTCAGATAGGCCTCTTAAATAGAACACTTGGGTACCCCTAATAGGGTAAAAGAACCAAGTATACGTTGTATACACATTATTGAGTTAACATGAGAGATCGGTTTAATACCGAGTCATGAAATGAGAGATCAAGTGTTTCACCGAGTCATTACAATTGCATATGGTTTTCTGTTATGAGATGGAATGACATTTGAATGTGTGTTCTAAATTATGTTAATTTAGAACAAAGAACATTATGTTAAATTTTTTTCCCTTGTTTCTAAAGACTTAAAATGGGAATGTTACAGTGAAAGAAAATATATCTCATTAATGGAAAATTTCAAACAAAGAACCCAAAATATAAAATTTAAACTCAAAAGAAGACATATTTCATTCAACTCTTTAAAATTTCTTAGCAAGGGAACATAAATTGAATGCTCTCAAAGATTTTCAATAGATGTACATTACAACAAACCTTGACACTAAAGCTAATGAAACTAATATCAATATGGGTTTCACAAAGGAAACATTCAATATAGTTGAATCTCTCTACCTTTCTTCAGAAATAGAAGAAAATAACCCCCATTTTTTATGAGGAAAACCCCCCATACTTATACAATTCTAGTGAATTATTATGATTTAAATTTCCCTCCAAAAACTTTTAACGAATCATCCCAAAAGGGTGCGGAAAAAAACTCCATTTTGGGAAAATATCTTACAAATATAATGATACCTTTTTCATTTCTTAATTTGATTTTTCTTCTAGTTTCGATATGGATGTATCTTTGGGTTTTTAATTTTGTTTCTTAATCCCCTTTTATCCTATCTATGTTGTTACCATTATTCATGTGCCCAATCAAAAATCATATATTCCCTCATGTCGTTATCTTAACTAATTTGAAACCTACCCATTTGGGGAATATACTTTGGGAAACGGATAATCATTGATACTCACTCGTACTTGATGATTACTTTCTGCTAATTTCCACTTAAAGCGAAAAACCAAAATTTTGAAAGATATCAACATGTTTCCCCCTTTTTCGGCCCATGCGAGTATTCAAAATTAATTTTGTAATCAATCCTGAAATGATACCTCACAATCATTCTAAAACTTCATCCTTTTATAAATTCTCATTTTTTTCTCATAAGATTATAACTTCCTTCAAAGATTCTGAGTGAGAGGATAGTTTGTGTTCATCCTTCTCAAGCAATGGAAGATGTGGAATTAGGAACCATTCTAAAGGATATTTCTTCGAAAAATTACACATAATTTTCAACCTTTCCGGCCAGGATGAAGCTTTTGTTAGGATACTATTTGAGATTGAAGATCAGGTGGAGAATGATGGACAATTAACACCTCACATAGTTTAGGTAGCAACGATACGAATTCTTATCAAGATGACTCCTTTATTTTCTATTTTTCAGGTTCTATATCATCATTTGTTTTGTGCGAAGATCACAAAACTCCTGAATCTTGAAGATTTTTGGCTCCACTTGTGACCTACCATTAATAAGAACATTATTGGCATATCTCCATTATTTTTTAATGAGGAATTTTCCAAGAAATAAATTATGGATGATTTCTATGTAATGCATGGTGATGATTCTATAGATGACATATCATCAATCTCCTACAAAATAACCATAATGGAGAAAAGACTCACCTGTCTTGAGAAAGCACCTATGAAATCTTCCTCTAGAAAGGTCCCTAAAGTGCCACCACATTCCTTGAAGATATGCAAATGGGGCGTTCCCAATCCAGCATGTACAAGCCAACTAATTTCTATGGATGAACCTAAATATGTCCCTACGGCACCAACTGATGTTCTGGGTCATCTTCAACCTCAAAATTTTCTACCCAACAGGGTACTAAGGCCTACCTTAAAGGTGGGGCTAACCTTCATGAATGGGTATCCTCTTGTAGGAGAAAATAGGATTTGATCAAAATCTTGGAAGGTATCAAGGAAAACATTACAGAACTCATGGAAATTGGAATGTCTCATGACCTTGCAATGAATATCCAAGTATGTTAATGGGGCTCAAGACCACAAATAATATGATTTTAGGAAGAAGAAGCTACTAGAATCAGATTCTTGCATGTGTAGAGGAATGTGTAACCATCAATTGACATTGTACCTCTTTTGTAAGAACCTCCCTTTTTGTATATGCATATTATAAGTTATGTGAATTTCAATGGAAGGCCCCCTATAGAATCCCCATTTTCCCCTAGTATATACATATGATTCTCTTTATTTCATTTGTTAACTCAATAATTAATTTTCATAACTAAATTTACCTTTGGATAGCATAACAATCATCTCTAAATTCATATTGTATGATTTGGATACCCACGGTAAAGGTATTGATGAAAGATGTTTCTTTTTGAGTGTCCTGCGGTTTTCGAAATCCATGAAAGTGCTAACCCTTATGATAAACCATCCCGCGGTTTCTATGTGTATTCCTCTTTTACACTGGGACTTTCAATTATTTTTTATGTTCAACATCCATTTCTCATATTTCACAGCGTCTCACGGCCTTTTGGAATCTGTGGAGTTCTAACTTCCTTGACAAACTTGCGAACACTAAACTAGCTTGCCTCCATTTTTGTTATACAATCGCATTTCCTTATCTCTTGTAACTAGTCATCCACAAAATCCTCTCTTGTTTTCATATTTCATGGAAAGGTTAATTTGAATGATTATCAATCATTCTAGAATTCTACCTTGATCATGATATAATATTTTATCCTTTCATAGTTTGGAGCAACCCATAGAACATTAAGTTCTCCATTTCACGGAATACCAAGTTGATGCATTGCAGCTTCCTTAGAATTGGATAGTCATGTCCATCCTTTAATTTTTTAAATTTCATGGGAAGGGATAATCATGGAGATTCAAATAGCTATAAGTGACAGGCTAACCTATGCAAATTTGGGTCTTTAAATGGTATGTGGTATTTCTTGGAAGACTCAACTAGGTTAAGAACAAGGCTCAAAATGAGCACTAACAAAGAGGATATTCGGATATCTCATGGTGACCATAGAGTATGAAATTTTGTATCTAAGAAGAAATGAGTTTGAGATAAAATCCTTCACGAGATGTAGATTGGTCGGAGTAGAATTGATGACAAGAAGAGAACAAGTGGAGGAGCATTTTTTTGGTAAGTTTTTAATCTCTTAGCTAAGTAAAAAGAAACATCTTGTAGCTCTATCCACATATGAAGTTGAGTATATAGTAGTTGCATTATGGTGTACATAAGTAGCAAACATTAGAAGGCTACAAAGTTGAATGTGATGGACCTACTCCCTTGTATTGTGATAAAAATGGAGACTACCTTCCTTGACAAATACTAGGATTATTATAGAGGAGAAATAGGAAGGAAGAATTCTTCAAAATCAAGCAGGAGGAAGATGAAAACATAGAAGACTATTTAGATAGATTCCTCTTTGTGAGCAAAAGATGCAGATTTGTGCTTCAAGAAGAGTAAAGCAAAACCATTTTTCTTAAAGGTATGGATGACGAATCTAGAGAAGCCCTTAACTTGATAGGAGGTGGAGACATTGATCAATTAAGAATGAATGAAATTAAGGAGATTTGTAGAAGCTATTCCAGAATGAGAGGTGGACCTAGAAAAGGAAAATCAGTGAAAAGTTTGAATCCAGATATGAACAAACTAATGGATGAGTTAGCAAACTTTAAAATAGACATTTTAGTGCAATTAACCTCTACTATGGATGGATTATAAGCTAAAGCAAATGCCAAAACTGAACCATTGGCTATGTATTGTCCTAGATGCAGGAAGAAGCATGCACTAAGAGACTATCCTTTGGATAAAATAGAAATGTGTCTTATTTGTGAATCTAAAGAACATGATACTGATGTTTGTTCTTTACTTCCCATTATTAAGAATCAGCTTAAACAAACTAGTGCCTCATCTACAATAGAAGAATTAAATTTTGTTCAGAGACAACCTAACCAAGGGTAGTTTATGCCAAGATCAGTTCCTAATCCATGGATGATGCCATGGGCTGCTCATTCAGTACCAAAAAATTAGGGACAACCACCTTGGGTACCTCAACCAATTTGGAACCCTCAAGATTGGACAAATCAAGCTTGGTATGCTCAGGGACATCAACAACCATGGGCTGGTCAAGGAAATACTTATTCTTGGTCACAACCTAGATGGAACCCTAGTAATTACACTTAAGGAAGAACATATCCAAATTAGAATCAACATGACATCATGGGATCGCTTTGCAAAATTCAAAAGCGAGAATTTAGTCCAAACACAAATACTAGCACAACTAGTAAAGAAACCCAAGAATCAAACAAACAACTCCTGTTTATGAAACAAAACCAGAGAAAAATCAACTGAAATGACAAAGAAAATGAAATTCCTAAATCTTGTTGTTCCAAAAGAGGATATAGAAAGAAAAGAAAAGGAACCAAATAGCAACACTACTAAGACTCCATTTCTAGAGAGATTTAAAGAAGCTATAGAAATCAAGGAGTTTGAATTGGTACAGGAATTAAGGAAATTGAATATTGAAATACCACTATTACAAGAAATTAAGGACATTCTAGAATTGAACAAATTAATCAAAATATTATGTCTGAAAAATCCTGGAAGGAAGAAACAATACCCCAAGACTATCAAAGTAGATGGGAAACTTGTTGATTTATTAGTAGGAAAACTTTTACTTCCCAAATACAAAGATCCTGGAAGTCCTGTTATTTTTGTCTCTATAGGAAATAAGGATGTACATAATGTTTTGATAGATTTGGGAGCAACTATCAATGTAATGACAGTGGATACTCAAAAACATTACCATTAATAGGTATATAACCTAATAATACCATATTGTAGATGGCGGACCAGTCTGTAGCAAATCCAAAATGAATTATTGAAGATGTGGCGGTTATGGTGGAATCATAAGAATATCTAGTTGACTTCCTTATACTGCATCTAAAAGGTAAAACATTGGGTTATCCCATTATTTTGTGTAGACCATGGTTAGCTACAGTTGTTTCTTTAATTGATTGTAGGTTAGGTGATATGACAATCTCGAATGGTAAGAACTCCAAACGAATTTCCTTGTATCCTACCGCATGACCTTTTACTGACAATCATGAACAATTGTGGGTTGATTCTCCTGAAACTAATAAGAAAAATTTGTCTTCTTTGGCTATGATCACATTACATGATCATGTAAGAGAAGTAGAAGAGATGATTAATCCACCATTAGATGAGCACCAACTATCCTCGAAGCAATCAGAAATAGTTCCGAAACACCGTAAACTTATTTCCGGAACTGCGCGCTATAGTTCGGAACCACAACAACAACAGTTCTCTTTGATTGGAAATAATTTCACTCTGGAGGAATGATATTTCTCGTGGGGAGAGGATGAATCAGTAGCTTCAGTTTCAAGTACATCAGAAGTGGTGAAGAATTTCTTGGAAAGTAGCAGTGACGAAGAATTTGGCCTGCAAAGAGATAAGTATCATAATTCTCATTACTGTTTTTTTCTAGTATTCTGTCTTAAGGAAATTTTGGAGATGTTGCTACATACCATATTTTTTTACCACATGCATGTCCATTAAATACTTTAATGAAACCCTTCCCGAAAATCAGTTCATCACATATTAGAACCAAGCATGTTGAAATTCAATTGGGTAAAACTTTAAACATTAACAACTAGTTGAAGGATGATGAAGAAGCTAAATTGTTTGATGTTCTAAGAAATCATACTAAAATTTTTGCTTGGGATTACAAATATATGAAGGGAATTCACCCAAGTATTTTCACTCATCTCATCTATACTTGAAAACATTAAACCAGTTAGGCAGCCTCAAAGAAGGATTAACCCAACCTTAAGGGATATAGTCAAACAAGAAATTGAAAAACTATTACAAGTAGGTTTTATCTACCCTATCTCAAATAGTCAATGGGTATCTCCTCTTATAATTTTTCCCAAAAAGAACAGAAAATGGAGAATATGTGTTGACTATAGGGAACTAAACAAATCCACAATGAGATATTATTTTCCCTTACCATTCATAGATCAAGTCCTAGATAACCTTTCAGGTAAACAATACTTTTCTTTCTTGGATGGATTTAGTGGGTACAATTAGATCAGAGTTGCTACTAAAGATCATGAAAAACTACATTTACATTTCCATGGGGAACCTTTTCCTATAGGGTGTTACCATTTGGTTTATGCAATGCTCTTGCAACTTTCTAGAGAGTTGTACTTGTAATCTTTGCTGATCTAACAAATAATTGTGTTGAGGTATATATGGATGACTTCATTGTACACAGAGATACATTTGAAGATGCTTTGAGAAATCTAGATAGAGTGTTAACAAGATGTGAACAACACAACTTGTCTCTTAGTGATAAAAAATGTTTGATGATGATGGATGAAGTGAGTGCATTAGGACACCATATTTCAAAAAGAGGAATTCAGGTGGATAAAAAAAAATAAGGATCATTTCAGATTTACCTATTCCTCAAACCCCCACATATATCAAATCATTTCTAGGGCATGCTGGGTACTATAGGTGCTTTATAAAAGATTTCAGTAAAATTGTTACCCCATGTTTAATTTGCTAACCAAGGACTGTGAATTTATTTGGGATGAAAAGTGTCAGCATACTTTTGAAGAAATTAAAGAAAAAATAATCAGTGCCCCAATATTGAGAGGACCTAATTGGGAAAAGCCATTTCATATCCAAATAGATGCCTCAAATTATTCCATTGGTGTAGTTTTGGGATAGAAAGATGAAGAAGGAAAGATGTATGCCATTTATTATCTTAGCAAGAATCTTACTCCCACTGAAAAGAATTACACCACCACTAAAAAGGAATTTCTTGTTGTGATTTATGCAATCAATAAATTCAGACATTACATTACAAGGTACAAGATATTTGTACACATAGATCATTTAGCAATTAAGTATTTAATGAACAAACTAGTGGTTGGAGGAAGAATAATTAGATGGTTATTACTTTTGCAAGAATTTTATATTACCATTGTGGACAATCCAGGTAAATCTAATGTGGTAGCTGATTTTTTGTCAAGACTAACCACCACAGGGGAGCAAGATCTAGTCAAGGATAAATTTCCAGATGAACAACTATTTGCAATCTCAGCAAGTACACCATGGTTTGCTGATATGGAAAATTATCTTGCAATAGGGAAGTTTCCTCCTTTCACTAAGAAAAAAATAAAGAAGTTAATCAAAACCAGTGCATAATTCAAATGGTTAAATGGAATGCTATTTAAATGTGGTCCTAATTTTGTCTTACACAGGTGTGTAAGAGAGGATGAAATCTTTGACATCCTCAAAGCATGTCATGATGAACCAAGTGGAGGACACTATTCAGTGAAAAGAACAACTCATAAGATACTTGGCACTGATTATTATTGGCCATCTCTATACAAGGATGTGAAGAGATATATCAAGTGGTGTGATCCTTGTCAAAGGATGGGACAACCAAATTTAACCAATGAAATTCCTCTTCAACCTCAAGTTGTGGTTAAACCATTTGAGAGATGGGGATAGGATTTTGTTGGGTCCTTTAATCATCCTTCACAAGGAAGGAATATATTCTTGTGTGTATTGACTATGTGACAAAATGGGTAGAAGAGCAAGCATTAACAAATGCCACTGAGGAAGTAGTTCCTGATTTCCTTTGGAAAAAAATTATGATAAAGTTTGGAGCACCGAGGAGCATAGTTTCGGATCAAGGACCACAATTCATGTCTAATATGATCCAATATTTCACAAGGTATTACCAAATCAATCATAAGAAGTCATATCCTTACCACTCACAATCAAATGGATAAGCTAAAGTAACAAATAGAGAATTGGAGAACATCCTTACCAAAAAGTTGAAGCCGGGAGAAAATATTGGGTAAAGAGATTACTGAAGTCGTTTGGGCTTATAATACAACTTGAAAAACTATAACGGGGTTTTCACCATATGAATTAGTCTATGGGAAAAATCTCTTATTGCCTATAGAGTTTGAACTTTAGACATTAAGGATAACAATTAAGATGGGAATTGAGTTGAATGTAACTCAAAAAGAAAGAATACTTCAACTTAATAAGTTGGATGAATTAAGGATGGAAGCACTTCAAGAGATATATATATATATATAATTCAAGAGAAAAGGAAGCAATGGCATGACACATATATCAAGAAAATGCAATTCAAAGTAGGAGACTGGGTATTGTTGTTTGATTCTAAGTACCAACAATTCAAGGGAAAATTGAGAACCAGATGGTTGGGACCCTATCGAGTTGAGCAGATATTTGACAATGGTTCTATTCAATTACTTCCCATTGATGGCAGCAGCAGAACACTCTTGGTCAATGGACATAGACTGAAACTCTATAGGAGGCCTCCCACTAAGGATGAATTCTTGAGGAAGATTGAAGCGAACAAATAATTTGATCATATGGAAGAACCTAGTTCTTCCAAAATGATCAAATAACCGATAATAGATCCCGAATAAAGGGAAGAAGATGAAAACTGGTAAATGGTGTTTTTTTCCCAAAAAAATAAATAAAAAATAATATATATATATAAAGAAATTCTCTCAAAGGTCAATTGAAAACCAACAAATGGCAGTTGACCTCTTCTTTTTGATAGTTCAAATAAAAGAGAATTCTTTTGAATTCCAGCTGTCTTATCTAATCATGTTTTGTTCCACTTGTAGTAATGATGAGTCATCATAGCAAAATGATTACATCATCAAGGATGGTAATTATATCTTTTAACTTATTTAGGGTTGAATTAAATGTTTGCATGTGTGATTTGACTTAATGTAAAAGTAGGTATAATGAGTCATCTATTTATACATTATGATTACAAGTGTGTAATCATGAAGATGATTTGGATGGAATAAGTGGCAGCATGGTTATCATTAGTAATCATTATTACAAAATAAAGTAAAATAATTTGCAGAGATATTTTAAGGGAGGAGCAGCGAATTAAGTTTGTGTTCCACAGCAAAGAACAGAGAATTCAACAAACTAAGAACGAGAGGTTCCGCAACTAAGCAAGAGGGCGTGCAACTAATTTGCACAAAATCAAAAGAGATAGAACTCGAGATGATATGGGGATTAAAAAGAAATCAAAACTAGAGGATGATTCCCAGCTGCTCGCAGACGAAGAAGTGGCATCTATCTTTGAGCATGCAGGATGGCTAGAGTTCTTGAAGAAATTTTCAAGACATGATGATGAATTGGTAAGAGAATTCGTCATAAACCTAGAGCAATCCAGGACAAAGGTGAGAAATATATTTATTCATTTTTCTATAAATATTGTAAGTAACGTGTCTAGAGTGCCAATTGTGCATGTCCCACAACCTGCCAAAGGGACTTTGAAAGAACTGGTTGAAGTCTTACTACAAGAAGGAGAAACTGAACCCTAGTACATCTACAATACAAAGAAAATCATAAAAGGGGTTAGAAGGGCCAGTTTTCCCAAACCCTTTGACAGGTAGCGTTTTGGATAGTGAAATATTTAACCTGTGATGGTCAATTTGGGTATGTGGGAAAAGAAGTCCTAAAAATGCTCATATATCTAAAGTATGGAGCCACAAAACTTGAGTACATAATAAACCTTCCAGGGTTTCTTTTTTATTCTATCCAAACCATGACTCGAAATATTCCTAGGGTGTTGGGACAATCAGACATCATGGTCTAATTCATTTAATATGCTAGCACCATTTTCTATCAAAGAAAAATGGAGAAGAAATTTGGGACAAGTTTCTTGGAAAATTCAAGAAAAACCCTAATATTATCGAAGGACAATTCTAGCCCCATTCTCTCCTTCAAATAATATGGAAATTGATGCCCCTGTAGAAGAACATAGGAAATGGAAAGAGAGAATATACCAAAAAGAAGAAGGTCTGTGAGAAAGATCAAAACAACAGAGCCTTCTGTACCTTTGAAGGAAATTCCTTCTTCTGCAGTAGCTTCAGGGGAGCTAATATCTGTCTCTGATAGTGATAGCTCACCCATGTAAGAGCAAGAAAGAATAGTAAGAAGAAGCTCTAGAAGGAAATCCACCGTTGGGCATGTTGAAATTCCCAGAGAAGAAAAAAATCATAAGAGGTCAAAGGAAACACCGGAGGGTTGGAGTGAGCGGAAAAGATGGAAAATGAAGTGTTGATATTTCAACATGGCCATGACTCCTCCTAAGCCAAGTCAAGCTGAGATGGATAGAGGAGATGAGAGACTTGAAGAGCAAGATTTTCAAGAATTGGCTGAACCATCAACATTGCCACATGAAGAAGAAGAGTTGGCATCCTGGAGAAGAAAAGAAAAATTTCCTTTGATAGAGGAAAAATGCCCAACTCCTCAAGTAATTTCAGATAAAGAAGAAAGAAATCAAGTTAAACAGGATCTGTTCTTGTCTAGAGAAGAGCTCATTATAAAAAAATGATGAGGAATTGTATTTATTCAAATTAAAATTAGAACAAAGGAAATGCTCATTAGAGAACTAACAACTCAAACTTACAACCGAGACTAAGGAATTATCAAAGCAACCAAGAAACAATTAATAGAAAAAAAAATAGAATGTCGACTTCCGAGAAAATAGAGTGCTTTTTCCACAGTCTTTGCCTGCAGAATGAGTTAACCTATTTTCCACTCAAACAACTATGGAATGACACTTGCAGGGAAATCAGAAAAGTCAAAACATCAAATGAAGAATTGAAGACCAAGTGGAAGAAGAAAATAAGGCAAGAAAAGAATGGGAAGAAAATTTTTATAAGGAGGAAGGAAATAAATATAAATGTCTTACAAAAATTCATATGGTCTGTATTATGAGTGAAAAATTGTTTTCTTGTAGGAGGCCCTCTCCTCCATATAGTGTGTTTTTAGAAGAGCGGTTCATTCGGCTGAAACTATCAAGGATTGCATGTGGACTTCCACATGAACTAAAAGATGAATATGAATTCATGGCAGCTTACTCTCTATCCATTCTCGAGCAGAAAAATCTCCTGTGTGAATTTTATCTTTGTAATTTTATGCTAGAGAAAAACAAAGGATTTATGATCAATTTATATGTGGGGGAGAGCCATTTCAATGCATTTATCTACATATGCAAAACCAAATTGCATGGAAGGAAAGGGAATCTGAATTTTTATTGAAATCCAACTCAATAGGTCTCTGTATGAGAGCTCACTATGGTAAACCTTCTGCCTTCCTCATACATTTTAGAAATCATGCATTTGATGAGAGATTCAAGACACATTATCATCCACTCTGAAAAGAGTATTGATGCCTTCACCTCCTATGAGGAGGAATAGTTTGAAGATATTTATGAAGGATGCTCAAAGAGATGGGAACTCCTTATTGTTTCCTTGAGAAGAAGGGAAGTAATTTCCCCTACAAATCTGATCTGGAGTTTAGAAAGGGAAAAAGCATTATGCACAATAATTCCCCAAGTCAATGAAACCTACGGGAAAATATGGATGGGAATGCGAACAAGGCCCCCTCTACTTCTCACCCCCATGTCTCCTTGGAAAAATAGAGAACCTCAAGATCCTATTGAATTTGAAGAGTGGGAGAGGAAAATAGAAGCGGAGCTGGGTATAGTACATCTAAGTTTAAGCATTGGAAAATCTAGTTTCAACCATTTGATCTGAGCAATCAAATGGAATTCAGAACATATAACCTCACTTTTGAAGAATGAAGTTTGTAAAGGGACTTACAAACAAGTAAGTTTGGGGGAAATGATGAGGCCAAAATATGTCCGATTAATGTATAATATATGATCTCATCTTACTCTCCTTTTTATTAAGTTTGATTGCATTTTGTGACTTTTAGTTGATCTGATATGAGTTGGGATGTAATTGTCTGTCTTTTGATTGATTGTGTTTCTATGTTTAAAATCTCTAAAATTCTTGATGAAGTGTGTGTTTGAAATTTAGTTTTGTAATAAAGTAGGTCTAATTAGTCGAGGAAATGAAGTAGGAAGCATTCAATATGTTTTCGGTAACATCTGTTCCCACACAACTTAGTTTTGGAACTTCCAAGATAGTTCCGAACTCCATCACATAGTCATCATCTAGTTCCGGAACTTTCGGACTTAGTTTTGGAACTCCAGTATTTAGTTCCAGAATTTTCAGACTTAGTTCTAGAACTCCTAGGTATAGCTTTGGAACTCTCATGGTTTTGATCCTTAACGATTTCCTATGGTTCTAGAACTTCTCTAAGTTCTGAACTGATGGGAGTTATCTATTCTAACCACATCCAGAGATTTTACATCTACAACCCTTTCAATCAGGAAAGGATGAGAAGATTTCTGAATGCAGATCTAATGATAGTTATCTTACAACTTTCTGATTAGCCATAATCCGACTCAACATCTATTCTGGGCATGATTCGATTTCACCAGAATCGTTGAGACAATTGTGATTGTAAAATGTATATAAAATCAGACCTGTAGTAGATAGATATATAGATAGAATATGATATGAAATATATATATAAAAGAGAAGAGAAATATAAACTAAGTACTCAGATCCAATACGTTTTGTAATATTGAATGTTTTATCAATAAAATAGCCATTCTTATTTGAGAGAATTATGAGTTGTTAAATCCTGATTCGAGGAGGAGCAAGGGCCCACTCCCCCAAGGACTAGGATATTCATTTATTTGGTATTTATATTTCTTCAGCAAATAGCTTAGATCTGTTAATTCTATATTGTTTTAATTTTTCCAGTTAAACTTTGTTGTATACTTGTTCCTGCAGGTGTTTAGATAGATTCCTATATTTCTTGCAATCATTTTTAAGCATTCTAAATTGAGTGTGTTTATTTCCAAAAGCAAGTGTGTTTACTTTCAACAAGTTTTCATAGTATGATTTAAATAAGGTTTTACTAAGAATTGCTTAAGACAATGAAAAGATCCCCAGAAAATACAAAAATAACTACAGTCAACTACTAGATCGATGAGATTACTCTTGTTGCATATAGCTTTAGACACACCTATGGTTTGATATGACATCAAGAAGAAGATTAAATAAAGGGAATAACGACACCCATCAATGGACCTACTCCCTTGTATTGTGATAGTAAAAGTTCCATAAAAGTGTTCAAGAATCATGTGTTACATTATAATACTAAGAATATCCCAATAAAGTATCATTTCTTAAGGGAACAAGTGAGTGAGAAGAGAATCAAATTGGAACATGTGTCCACCAAGGAGGAGATAACATATATATTGAAAAAACAACTTCAATAAGAAACCTTTGAACATCTAAGGAAAAAATTGGGAGTAATCCCTGTCCCTAACAATCACTAAAATATTTAAATCATCAAAAGGAGAGCCAAATGACACATTTTCTCGAAGAAAATATAAAGAGTATCAACTCGGGGGAGCATTAAGGTTGAAAAAGGAAAAAATCCATACCTTCCTAATCTATGGAATATGGATTCCAACCCAACTACATTGATTTTGAGTGGTGAGTGATGGTGAGCATGAGTGAATGCATTGATGGAGTGAGGGATGAAAAAGGAAGCACATGAGAGCTAATGACTTAACATTTTTTTGGTTTTTATCCTATTGGGGAGGGGGTAAATTTTTGTCCACATTTCCCCCTTAGAATGGGATGAAAGGGACATAAAAAGGTTCCTTATCCCTATGATGACAAGTGGAGGGCATGCATTCATTGGTGGATGAGGGAAAAGAGCTGTTTTTAGCACTTAGGAGATGAGTTTGGGTCATGTGAGAGACCATGAGAGAGAAAGGGGAGGGCACATTTTTTGTCACATTTTTCCCCTTGGAATGGGATGGAATGGAAAAAAATTCCACCTCATCCCCATGGTGACAAGTGGCAAGTTGAGGTTTTTCAGAGCAAGGGCTAGAAAATTAGTAAAAGGGGCTTACTAAGACTTCCCGGGGTCATCGATAGGTCCAGAAGCTCAATTGATGGTGGGGTTACTTGTTTTGTACCCATTTTCCCCTTAGGATGGGACATAAGGGACAAAATATGGCACCTCATCACCGTCTTGACATGCGAGTACTACAAAACGTTGTTAAGCGTAAGACTGTACTTTGAGAGAACTTGAAGATAAAATTTCCAGAGCTTTAGGAGGTCATTTTTGACACTTTTTATATGATTTTGACTCCAAATAACCTTTTTATAATAATGGTATGTGTCTCATGGTATAATTTGTCTTGGATCTCCCTGAAATAGTAATTTTTGGGACCGCATGAGGTGTGCTGCCAAAAATGGGATGTGGAAAGAAGCGCCTTGGTATTTTGAAACATATAAAAGACCAATAATTTATAGGATTTAATTATCTTTCCAATGGTATATTTTTTGGCCTTGAATTATTTCTGGAGCTCATGGAATTATCTTCCAAAGCTGAGGCACTTTTTTGAACTACAAGCTCCTTTACCTTCAAAAACGCACTTTCATTGAACTTGTTCCTAAACCTTTCAATCTTCCCTAAATATTCCTAAACCACTTGAAAAGTTTTATTATCTCATCAATACCACTTCCTAATTAATTTTTTCCTTCAAATTTGTCCCAAAATATGCATACGTATCCCGAGAAAGGTTAACAATAACCTTTCTAGATTTACTAAAAACTACCTTGATAGCCTTGTCTCCGAAGAATATCATGAACTTGTTTTCCTCTTTACAATATATGGGAAAGGTTATTGTAATAAGCATGACCATGAAAAGTATTTGGATAGGCTTGAGACAAGGGAAAATTGATTTGTAGAAGTGCTTATGAGGGTTTTGGGAAGACTCGGGGTAAATTTTTCAATTTTGGCTAAGTTGTCATGCTTGAAAGTTTGAAATTTTCACGTTTCACATTTGCATGAAAACAATTATAAACACTAATAGGTCACACTAAAAATTGATACAACACCCTAACCTAGACACTAATGGGATACCATTAATAATATAATTTAGATAAACTAACACTAATGGGACACCCTAAAGACTAATAAAACACCTAAACACTCATGGGTCACCCTTAATAACTTAATTTATACACTCTAAAAATTTATAGAATACCGTACACACTCAGACAACACACTAAACACTCAAACAACACACCAAAAACTAATATGACACCATGAACACTAATGGGTCACCCTTGATAACATAATTGGGATACCCTAAACATTAATGGGACTCCTTAAACACTCATAACACACACTAAACACTAACATGACTCCCTAAACACTCATACAAAACACTAAGTACTAATGAAACTCCCTAAACATTCATGCAAAACACTATACACTAATATGATACCATAAACATTAATAAGGCACACTAAACACTTAAGGGTAACCTGTATAAAAAAATTTAGTCTCGCTAAAAACTAGTGTAACACCATAAAAACTCATATGACACACTAAACACTCACATAAAACACCAAACATTAATATGACACCTAAATACTAATGCCACACCCTTAATACAATTTTTTTCCTTAATAACATAATTCAAACATCGTAAACACTAGTACAACATGTTTGACACTCATACAATAAGATAAACACTAATGGAACACCCTAAAGACTAATACAGACCTAAACACTAGTATGCCACCCTTAATAACAAATTTTGAACACCCTAAATAGTCATACAACACAATAAACACTCACACAACATAATAAACACTCACACAATGTACTAAACACTCACAAAACATACTAAACATTAATACAAATAGTAATGGAGGTTCCTCTCTATAGATATATCCCAACTATATATATATCTACAGCCATTCCCTTCCCTATCTATCCAATATAGCCTATAGAGAACCCTAGATAGATAGATAATTAGGACCCCTTCTCCCAATCCTTGTATGGATATAATGGGGAAACCTGACCAAACTATAAAGAGGGGGGATATCTAGAATCTTATATACTCTATATTTGTTTGGTCGAGTCTAGTGTTTATGGTTTTTTTAAATGTTGAGAGTGGTATAAAGGTGACACATAGTTGCACCATGTTTACATCATATTGTTTCACAACCACCTCTAACCTTAAAAAACTTAAAGTGGGTCGTCAAAAGGCAATCCCAAGCTATTTAATTTCTATTTGGTAGTGACGAGAAGAAATCGGAGAGAAAATGGAGAGGAGAGGATAATCCTAATAAAAAAGGAAGCAAGAAGTACGAGTAAATAGTAAAAAATATAAAGGAAGATAATAAAGGAACTCTTACATCATAGAGGACAATGTAGGTAAAAATAGGACCTTGAGAGAAATATGGAGAAAATATAACACCTATAAGGAAAGATAACCATCCATTGGAAGAAGAAGAAGAAGAGTGTGCGATAAATCCCATATTATAGGTATGCATATTTTCATTTGAATTTGATAAAAAATGTATGTGAATTATATGATGTAAAATGCAAATCTTAGGATAAATTGTGTAAAACCTATAATATATTTGAAAGGAAATTATGTAATCTTGAATAAAATCCAAAAACCATAGGATAAATCATGTAAAACCTAGTGTAAATTGTGTAAATCCTAGGATAAATCATGTAAACCCTAGTATAAATTGTGTAAACCCTAGGGTAAATTGTGTACAATATAAGGAATATTGTGTAAACCCTAAAATCTATTATTTAAGCGTTGGGTAAATTTGTGTAAACCCTAGGGAAAATTATGTAAACCATAAGGAATGTTATTTAAACCGTATGTTAAATTGAGTAAATTCTAGCATAAATTATTTAAACCCTAAAACAAAATATAATCTTTGATCAACACAATTTTTTAAGTGGAATATAAGAAATATCTTGCTAGCTCCTTCACATTAGGCCCACTGTTTTCCACACCGTAGGGCTGTCTTGGGAAATTTGTGTGATTTTTGGGTTTCCTTTCTTATGATTTGTGTGATCATGGATTTTTCTATGCCTTGCATAAAAATGGTGGTTACCATCCCTTTAACCAGGTTTATACCACTTATGAGTCAGCAAAGCATGTTATTCCCTCTTCATATTCTAATATGGATGATATAGTATAGAATTATGATCAAGATGTCAATCCTCTTGTATTTTAAGAAATACCCCCACATTTCCCATACACCTAGGGCCCCTCATATTAATTCTATTATAGAAATAACTACCCTAGAATATTTCATGGAATTTATATCTCCCACTTCCACTACCCATAGTGATGATGATCATAGTTTTGAGGATAATGTGGATGGTTGGAATAGTGATTGTTAAAAACACAGTTTCCTCCACCAAAATGATCCTCCTAATTCTATATAGGTTATAGATTCTATTAATGATGGAAGTATTTATATCTTACATATAGATTTTGTTCATTCCATCTATACATTCATTGATGGCATTTCTTATGTTTTTGATAGTAATCTAGAATCAATTCCTAGTGAATGCCATAGTGATGACTTAAATGATGATTCTTCTCTCCTTCTTGCACATGATATGAATGAATATAATTGTATCTCTACCACTTCTCTTTAATGTAAAAATTAACACATGACATTATTTCTATTTCTCTTAGCAAAAATGGATAGTTTGTTTCTATGTGATATTCATAGTCTAGTTTCCTCTCCTAGTGTGGGTGTTTTGCATGTGGTTTCAAATGACACATCACCCCATATTACTTTTAAATAAAATAGTGTCCCTATTTATATTATTAATGGAAATTTACAACCTTTTAATGAGCCTATAAATAGTTATTCCTTACCTCCTGAAGAGGTCCTCTCTCTTACACATATAACAACATAACTTACATACCTTGACTCTAGAGAGAAAATATTACTATGCTAGCATTGATTCTAATAATTTTTATGGCCTCACATAAAAATGATAGATTTATTCTCAAATATCTCCATAAGAGTCTCATAGGTGATGTTATGTATTGGTTTACTCATCTTCCTAGAGAGTTTTTAGTTCTTTTCTAGAACTTGAAGATCATTTATAGTACACTTGAGACATAGTAGAGGCCTTAAAGTTACATATAAGTGTTTATCCTCCTTACATCAAGGTGAGATTGAACTTCATATCTTGTTTTTCATATTTGAAATTATATATTTTATTGTAATGTTATCTACTACCCATTTTGTGGGATCAATATCTATAACAAAGTGACCATTAATGGTGGGTTTAGTAATATTATTTTCATTTTTCCCTCTCGTTGTGTCTTCTCATATCCAATAGAATCTAATTGTTTATTTTTATTGTTAACATTAGAATTCAAAGATTAATTTTGTGTTCATTCAAACCTACATTTGGGCATAAATTCACAAGAGCTATTTTTTAAAGTAAATAATTAATTCACCTCTTATGTTTTTATTTAAAAATAATAAAAGGGGAAATTAATGTTTTAATTAGAGTGTCAGTTTCAAGAAAGAGGGCTGTTTTAAAAGTAACTCTCCTACATAGAGATTTGCGCCAAAAAGAGGAGGGAAAATTGGAGATTTGAAAAGAAAAGATATAATAGAAGATGATGATGAACCTTAGGGGAATGCTGATGTTTTTATTAAAATTATATTCATGCTTTAAGAGGGATGTATGCCCATGAGTTCTCATAACAAAGGTTTTATTCAACACCACCATACTTTAGAGAGTGTGAAGCCTTCTAGTATTTTGTTAAGTGAATGTATGCATGATTTATTCATCCTAAGCTTGCCGAATTGGTTTATATATTGGAACATTTAATTATGGTTTAAATATGCATGTGATTTGTTCATTTTTGAAGTGTTTTTGAGGGGTTTGATGGTACTTTTAGTATTGTTGTGATTGCTACATTTATTCAAGCTATAACGATTTGGATTGATGATTGTTTTAACATGTTGAGATGGTATATGAGCTATATCTGCAATTTGATATGTGTTAGATTTTAGTTAAGAGTAAGGGAAATTATTTTGGTGTGTTTGGAGGCTAGAGAAGTGTTGGAAATTATTTATTTATTTTTCTCTAACCCTAGCGACTTGGACTGAGATTTCTGGGTCTGTTTTGGTGAAGTTTTAATGCTCAGAAAAATATGTTTGATAGTGCATTGGAAAACCCTAAATTTCTAGTTTATTATGCACTTGATTTCATGCAAAAACATTGAGTATTGAATAAGATATGAATTTTTGAAGTTTCAGCTGTCTGGGTGCCATTTTTATTTAATATTTGCTGCTATAAAAATCTGAACTTGAAAAGATTGGGTTTCTAATTGGTTCTCCCATCTAACCCACCACCTTGGCTAATTCCAACCCCATTTTGGGTTGTAATTATGTTGACACTAGGTTATTGAGGTTGAATTAAGAGGATCTCATCCTTCTTGGTTCGATTTAGGTTGAATATGTTGCAATTTTATATTTTCCCAAAAAGGGGACATCACATTTGTGTAGGAGAAACCCTAAAAGAAGAATCCTGTAGGTATTTATAAGTAGTAGAATTGTTATTATGTAGATGTATAATTATAATTATAATTTTTTTATTAATTGTTATTATGTAGGTGTGTAGAGGTTGATGAACTTTGAGGTGGCACATGGGTTTCGTCTAAATCCTCATCCATGTCATATTGTACCGGATCCCAATCTCTAGATCCACCATAGGTAAAGGTATACAATTTATTTATGAATAGGTCGCTTCTATTTAATATCAAAACCAAAATTATAGAATGCATTGAGTGAGAAAATAACCTTTTGAAAAATATACCAAAAATAAATATATTTTTAAGTGCATCAAATACAAATTTATGCATAAAATACATTTATAGCTCAAAATTGTCTTGTTATAGCTCTTTAGAGAAAATATATTTGTGGTTTCATGGTTGAGAACATATATGCATACCCGAGAAAAAAGTCTAAGCTCGTCCAAATATCCTTTATCCCTAATATAGTGTGAGGAAAATGTTATAGTCTAACTCATTTACCTTATCCCTCAATCACCTCTTTCAATTTCTTGGTTTTCTAACCTCTAGTAGCCCTTCCTAAAGAGTTTTCCATGTATATCTTTCATTACATTAGGATTCAAGCTAATCTAAAATAATTTTAGGATACCCATTCTCAATTTTTATCTGTATACAAAGTTTTATTGACTATTTTTAATCATAAACCTCTATTCTTGCAATGTCTAACCTCCAAATTAGGTATATTTATGTAGAATATAGTCTAATGCAAATCTGTCACAAATTTCTAGGAATAGATGGCTACTTAGGGTCTAAAATCACCATAAACAACCTTTATCCACCTTTTAGATGATTTTATACCAATCCTAAGCTATGATCACCTTAGTAACTTCCTCAAAACATGACTATGTCCAAACCCCAGTGAGTTTCTCTAAGTCTTGTGAAGCTTCATAAGGTTACACCATGCTTTCATCATATATTCAAGACCTCCTAATGAACACCGAGGATCTTTCTAAGCCTATTCACGTATTTAACTTATCAAAGGGGTCTAAATTAGCTTCAACCTTTGTACATGAAACTTCCTCTCACTATACTATCCTGTAGATGCTTAGTCACTTAATTCTTTAATCAACAAAACAAAGTAATGATTAATGAATGTTCTAGGTCCTCTAGATTTAATTTACGGGAACTATTTCCAAGTGAATCTTCTTAAAGACACCACAATAAAATAGTCACAAGGTTTTATGCAAGAAAGTTTTTAAACACGGTCCCAGATCGGACCACATGTGCCTTTTAATGAATCAAGGTATACACAGAGCATAATAAATTAAATTTTGAAATGTATCTTTTTTCAAGATTCATTTATATCTACAGATGTATATAAATAGTGAAAGGCTCTTAGTTTCATTCAAATACTTATTGTAATCCAATATGCAAGAAGAATAGTGAGAAAATTCATCAAAAATAGAGTATCATCGATCCTTCCTAGGCCATCTAATTCAATGTCTTCATACACATAATTATTCTTATATAGAAAACACTAGTCGCATACTTCACATTTTTAAAAATACACATAGATAATAAGGAACCATTTCATGCATGAAAAATATTGAAACTCATTATTCAAAACCACCTTTCTTATTCAACTTGTCAAAATTACGGTTTCTCTCTTCACCAATCATGGGTTTCTCCATACATTAGTCACCTCCTCTGTTTCTCCTCCATTTGCCTTAAGAGATCTCTTTTCATTAAATCTCTCCCTCTCTAACTGAATCTTAATTCAAGTTTTTAACTCATTCAAATTACTATTAAAACCCTAACTAAATTTCTAGGACTCAAAATGCCCTTACACAACATTATGAAGCATTTTGCCAAATTTTAAAGCATTTACTCCTACTCACTTCAAAACTCACTTTCACATGTTTAGACACCTATTACATGCTTAAACCATCAAGATTATCTCTCATTCACTTAAAATCTCACATTTCTCTTTTATAACCTTAGAGAATTTGAATTACAAAAAGGAGGTAAATATTCAAATTTGAATTTGTGAACACTAGACCACCTAATACTCTCCTCCATGAATTCATCACACCTAATTTGATCTTATAACCATGAATGAATGAATAATTTTCATTTTGAAGTCCTTTTGATGATGTCCCTACATCATACTCCCAATGTGAATAAAATACACCATGTACTTTGCTTGTATATCTATGTCTTTAATTGGATCTTCATCATCCTTGCATGTTGTTATTCCTCTTTCTTCACTCCTACTATCCTTGTTTTCTCTTTGACCACTTGGATCCCATATATTTCTTTTGAATCTTACATTTGCTTTGAATTTTCTTCTTTATCTCTTGAGTTTTGTCTTCACTTTTTCATTTTCAAGCTTCCTTTATTGCACCTACACAAACAAACATAGAAACAATAAAACATACTCATCTTCATGATTTATGATGCTCTTCATCTCTTCATATCCTTTTCCCAACATGTTTCCATCATTTTCTTTTCTTGAAAGGACTGAAAACTTTCCATATTCCTCATTCTTCCTCTTCTCATCATCTTCACTAACTTCATCAACTAATTCTTCATCTAATAGACCTTTCTTTGGGTCCACAAGCACTTCATCATGTGTTTATTCTTTATTTTCTCATATCTTTCTTCTTTCACTTTTCCAAATTTATCTCTCTTATCCTCTTCTTTCCTTGAGGCCTTCTCATTCTAATCACAAACTGATTCTCATCTTCTAATGTCTTTCTTTGCATGTTCCATTTCTCTCACTTCTTCCTTAAACTTCTCTTGATCTTCCTTCTCAAGTTCCTTCTTGTGCACCATACCTTTCTTGTTGTCATTAAGTTGTAAAAACATATCTAAGGCCTCTTCCAAGACCTATTCATCTCCTTCTACGATTGGTCTATATCTATGTCCCATCATCTGATTTTTTTCATCCTCTTTCACCTTCATACCTGCTTGTCTGGTTCTCATCAAGAATTTCTTAACTGCTATTATCATAATCATCTCTCTTAAACTGATTTCCTTCTCTTCAACATGTGGTTTGAACAAATCTTCATCATATATAAGACTATAAAATATGATTTCTTCTTCTTCTTGGGTATTTACAATCAATAAACCTTCATTTTGCACATGATTTTATTTATATGACTCTTTGACTAGCTGATATGAATCTTTGCTGTCCTTACTTTGTCTTCACTCAATTTTTGAACTCCTTCATACATGACTTCTTTTAATACTTCCTTCTCTGATTTTCTAATATTCTTCTTCATTTTTCTTTTTTCTTATCCTCTTTTTTATTACGTCCCTCGGTTATAATCTTTCTTTCTTCTTCACAAGTAGCTCTATATGCCACTTAACCTTTCTTCTCATCTCAAATCCTACCTCTTTTCATTATTTCATCACCAACTCTCCAAGCTTCTCTACATGTTTAACTCTCAACTCCATCTCCAGCCACTCTTCTTGTCTTCTTTCCTCTTCCATCTTCTTTACTTATTTCCCTTTTCTTTCTCTCTCTTCTTGTATCTTCTTATGGATCATCAACCCACCAACTCTTTCACTGAATCTTCTCTATCCATTTCCCAAAGTTTGACATTGATCAAAATATCAAGAAGTTTGGATTATAGCTGCATATCAAACTAGTGGTGAGGCTGGTTATACAAGACAACAATACAAATTGGAAAGTTTTTGAGAGTGATTGAAAGATTTTCAAATTCATACAAGAATAAGTTTATTTTTCATCAAGGAATCAAGAAACATTAGAGTAGCAATATGGAGAATGAATTTTCAAACTTAGGTCAAACTAATTACCTAAAGGATTAGTGACTTTGGAGTCCATATTTAATTTTGTTCACCATCTCATAATAGAAAATGAAAACATGACAGTCAAAGTGAGGACTATGAACCCATCTCAGTTGGAAAGGACAAATTGCTTAAGATTGGCAAGGTATGCACTCTATAAGAGAAACATGTATTTGTATGCCTTTTTCAAGAATTTGTTGATGATTTTGCATGGTGTCGTGAAGACCTTAGGGGTTTTGATCTTGATCCAACTCAACACGCCATTTAACTAGAACAAATTTCCAAGCCCAATAGGATAAAACATAGGTCTGTCAATTCATAGATTGAGCCTCTCATGAAGAAATAACTAAACAAGTTGATTGAAGAAAACATCATTTTCCCCATAAATCATCCATCATTGGTTACAAATATAGTTCCAGTGTGGAAGAGAAATATATAAATCAAGTTGTGTGTTGACTTTAGAGACTGAATAAAGCATATTTGAAGGATTATTTCTCGTTTTCTTCTATGAAGAAAATTATACAAATAGTAGTAAGATTGTAAATATTTTCTCTTTTAGATGGCCAATCTAGATATAATCAAATTATGGTGAAGTATGAATATCAATTAAAGATAGCATTTACCACCAAGTGGGGAACCTATGCTTACAATAAGATTCCATTTGGTTTATCCAATACAGGAGAAACCTTTCAAAGATCCATGGATATGAAATTTAAAGGAATGATCAATTACATTTCTCTCATATACCTAGATGATATCACAATGTTTTCCAAGGATGAAAATGATCATCTACTCCATCTCAAGAAGGTATTTGAAAGAGACAGACAATTTAAGGTTTCCCTCAATCCTCAAAAATATATATTCTTGACACATGAAGGTAATCTCCTAGGCCATATTATCTTTAAGGAGGGATTAAAAATTAATCCATAAAGAGTAAATGTCATCCTTTCATTGCCATTACCCAGTCCACAAAAAAACAATATAAAAATTCTTGGGAAGAATCAACTTTGTTAGGCATTTTTTCAAAATTTTCCAATCTTGTTAAGCCATTGACATCTATGTTGAAGATTTTTTTTTTTTAAAGTGGACTTTAACATAAAGGAAAGTTTTGAGGCTATCAAATAGGAAATTACATAGGCCCTAACTCTCATCAATCCTAATTTCACTAAGGATTTCACCTTGTATGCCTTTGGAGGCATATACGAATATCCACCATGTTCATACAACTAAACAAAGAAGGTCAAGAACAAAAAAATTGGAATATTCAACCAAAATATTGAATATTATGAGGTGAGGTATTAATTTTTTGAGAATTATGCCTTAGATGTCATAAGGAGATTGAATAAATTCATACATTTAGTGTCCAATAATAAGATCCATCTTATGGTTTCACATGTTGGTGTGAAAGATTTTCTTCTAAACAAGGATCTTAATGAGAAAAGAGTTGGTTAGATCACCAAAGTGATGGAATATGATATTGATATCAAAGTGACTAAGATAGTCATAACAAGGGTTTGTGTGAGTAGATGGTTTCAGAACCACAAAATGAAGAGGAGGCTATTTTAGTGCTCCAACATGATCAAGAAGAACTTGCGGATGATCCGCATATCTATTATTGGAACCGTGACATAGTTTACTTTCTACAAATAATTCAATACCCCCAAGGTTTGACCAAGGGCAAGAGAAGGTATTTCAGACTTCAATCAATAGTCTTTGTGCTTATTAATGCCATATTTTTTTAGAAAGGATGCAAATGGAGTAATTTTGAGGTGTGTCAAGGCAGATCAGATTGACAAGGTCTTACATGAGTTTCATGATTTCAAAACTAGAGGAAAATTTTTTCCGAGGCCAACAACACTAAAAATAATGAAGGACAGATATTATTGGTTAAGTCTTTGTAAGGATTTTTATGCATGCGTAAAAATGAAAAAATACGTCTTTTTCACAAGCAAGAATAGGCTACGACTCTTCCACTCCACCCCATCTCTATAGATCAACCATTAGTGCAATGTGGATTGGATTTTATTGGGGTAATCAATATACATTTAAGATAAGTCGAAGAAAGGCACGAATGAGGAATGAATCCTAAAAATGTATATTTCATCTTTTCTTTTCCTTTTAACGAGGAGGTTGACATTAAGTTCACATTTCGGAATCTAAAAGCCTTTAGAATTTTTGTAGAAAATATTAAAGAAAATCCGAAATGCCGAAGTTTCAAAGTCTGAAAGTATTATAATTCCAAAGTTCAAAGCTCTAAAACCCCAAAATAAAAAACCTCGAAACTCGAAAATAAAACCCCGATGAAAGTCCAAAAATAAAACCTCCAAAATTCCAAAAGTGGAAACTCTGAAACTCCGAAAGAAAGAACCTCTAAAAAGGAAAGAGCTCTAAAAAGGAAAAATCTCTAAAATTAAAAATTTATAGACCTTGAAATCAACGATGGGAATTGACTCCAATACTCATATCGATCTGTAGGAATATATTATGCAATTTGACTGGATGCTGCACATGTTGGATTTTTAGGCTGTGGAAATTAGGAAATATTATCAAGTAAAACATGACGGATGATGAGGGTTCCATTTCCAAAATAAGAAAAAGGAAGAACAAAACAAAATAAACAAGGAAGAAAACCCAAAATGATCATAACCAAGAAGAAATAACCCAAACAAAATTACTTTAAAAATAACGCCCCGAAAGTACAAAAGTTTGGTAAAAAAGAGTGTAAGAGAAAAAGGTCAGGTGAAAATGACTGATAAAACTTTAGATTATATAGGAAAACCCAAAATTAATACCCATAAACTGACATGTGGGAGGGTTGGTGAGAATTAAATGTCCATAGAACCTTGAAGTCCAAAACCCCGAAAGTATGAAGTCCTAAAATTTTAGAACTTCGAGTTTAAGAATTTGGAAGTCAATAGGCAAAAATATAACAACAAAGATGGGAGACTTCGAAACCCGAAAGACCGAAGTTCCAAAATTTTGGAACTTCAGAGTTTTAGACTTCAGAACTCCAAGTTGAAATTTACTAAAAAGGTGATGGAAGACTCTAAAACCTGAAAGTCCAAAGTTATGAAATTTGAACATCGAGTTTCGACTTTAACTCAAGTCGAATTAATGAAAATTTCCAAAGAGGACTTTTGAATCCCGAAATTATGAAAGTATGAATTTTGGAACTTCAAAATTTCAGAATTTGGAACTTCAAAGAACTTCAACACATTTCTAAAACACTTCTAGGCGAAATATTTCAGAAGAAATTTTGAATCAACTTTTAACATTTTCAAGGTAAAATTTAAAGGTTAACATTTTTGGTGACCTCCGTGGAATGCTTTCTGCTAAGATTTTAGGCCAGTAGCCTTATACAAAACCATTGGGAAAAATATTCTTGAAATAAAACTACATTCAGAGCACAAACAAAATAAAATAAACAAAAAAACAAACATGTAATGTGCGAAGCACTTGGAGGAAAATTCAAAAATGAACACTATACGGGGTGGAATGATATCAAAAACAAGCTTTGAGATGTATCCCATTCACATGAATAGGCGAGTTCTTCTCCATTGAGTCTAGAAAGATGAAATGAATTTTCCTCTTTGCAACTCATGATGATGTATGGCCCACTAAAGAGAGCATCAAACTTGGCGTGTTTTCCTGGTTTGGCTCTATATTCATCCCATTTGAGAACTAAATATCCCTCTTAAAAATGCTTGTCGGATGCTCTCTTGTCAAAATATTTCTTAACTGGGCACGATGTTGGTCCAAAGTCTTCACAAACTTGTTCCGTACTTCTTCCAATTCTATGAGTTCAGCAAACCTTACGATAAAGGAATCATTTTTCATAACCTCTAGCCGATGTGCCAACTCCAAAGAAGGTAACTCCAAGGAGAGTGGAAGTTTTGATTCCCTTCCATATACAAGAATTAAAGGAGAATTCCCGATGGCCCTTGTGGGTGTGATACGATCTTCCCATAAGGAATTATTAAGTTGTGTATGCCAAGTCCTTCAGTTAAACTCTATTGTGTGTTTGATAATCCTTATGAGATTCTTGTTACTAGACTCAGCCAATCCGTTTACTTGTGGCTAGTAATTGGATGAAGTCTCTAGATAGACCCCATTCCTAACAACCCATTCACTCAACTTCAGACCAAGAAAACCCATTGCGTTGTCTAAAATAAATATAAATGGAACACTCGAACCTTGTCATTATACCTTCCAAGAAATCAAGGACTTCCTTTTCATTGCTTGGGGAAAAAATGGATAACACAAATCGTGGATGATCTAAAATTGGAAATACTAAGGCCAACAACTATAGTCTTGCAATTGATGAATAGATCAACAGATGAGCTGAAGGAGTTATTTAAGACATTATATTGGTGGTAGAATCTTTCGAGTAGTTTGCTAAGTCCATTGTCCTTCAACCAAAGATGGATATAAGGAGGTTATCGTATTATTCGTGGAAGACTGTGGATGGCCACTGCTGATGCATTCATAGGTTATAGGTCTTGAAACATAATAATTTCCAATAGAAATGACACCAAGAATTTGATTATCTATCCTCCTACCCAACCGTTGAATGATGAAGATTAGACATTTTGGGTCAAAGAACTAGAAGTTAATCAGATCTCTATATAACAACTCATGATGTTGGAGAAGTCTTGTACAATTTAATAACAAGAATAAGATGTTGTTCTCTCCAATGTTTTGCAGAACAATTATGGAAGAAATGAAGAAGTGGATGATAGATTAAGATGCTTAAGTTGTCCCTTGAACCAATTTCTACTTGTAATAAAGCACCATAAGGAAAGACCGAGTCGGGAATTAGATTGTGCAATAAGGTAGAATATGGGGTATTACAGAGTTAAATTTTTTTTTGGAAGCATCTGTAAGGTTTTCAAGAAGTGTGGAATCATTCATTGGCATTTTATCCTCTTCTAGGTTTTGAAGGGCTCGAGTTATCTCGAGTGTGAAAAAGGCCCCGGGGTCCACACTTGGTGAAAAATGGGAAAAAATGGAAAAGTTGAAAAATCTAGTCCTAGGAAGCCCTATTGCATCCCCATGGCCTTTGGCATTGAGAAAATCTAGGAAAAATAAAAAATCGGGAAAAATGCCGAAGGGGGCCAAAATGAGCTAAGGCCCAACAACTTAGCCGAGCGAGTTGGGTGACCTCAAAATAGCTCTCCGAGCTACCTGAAGTGGGTGATTTCCTATGACTTGAACAAGCTATGTAGGTTGTAGTGCATTAGGGGCTCGGGGCTCGTTACATGGCACGAGAGGAAGACAACTAGGTGGGGTGAGCTCAGCTCATGGGACAAGTGGATCGTGATGAAGAGGAAGTTTGGTCAAGGTTGGGGTTGGTGAGTGGGGTGTACGATGGTGTTGGGTTACGATTCCATGGGAATGGTGCATGACTTGGGGGATAAGTATTGGATGCACAAGGGTTCTAAAACCCGTGTATCGGTGAAGTCAAATCTTGACGTGGTGAATGAACACAGGTGGGCACGACAAGTTATATTGGGTTAGCATCTCGAAGGATCAAGTTAGGAATGTGTGTTGATAAAACATCGGGGGAGTCGATGTAGATGTGGCACGGGTTCTTCCCTCACATAACATGGTGGTTGGAGGTCACCGTGAAGTGAATCAAGCTTGCGAGAGAGAGCACATCGGTGTGGATTACTCGAGTCGAGGAGATGAGTTAGTGGGGGTGAGTTCGATCTAGGAGTTATGTCGGGGCGGAGGTGGAATTACATTGGCATGATGCATGTTAGTGGGATATGCGTGGTTCTTGGTGGGTTTCGAGCCCAAAATGAACACACAAGAAATTGACGAGTTATGTGGGGTGGTGTGTAGGGAATGAATTTAGAGTTGTGTGGTGAGAAAACACCTGAAATTTCACTTGGTTTTAATGCATAGTGGAACCCAGACCTGCATTGTATGAGCTAAGGAGTGATTTTGTATCAGGAGTGGGTACAGAAAGACAAGAACACATAGTAAGTCAGCGGCTTGATGCACGGTGTAAGTCAGGATCCACACCTAATGTGCAAGGGTCTAGGAGAGTCACGAGCTGGTCAACTCAAAGGTGGAAGTGGAGATGCAAACACATGGTTCTTAGTAATCAAAGAGTTGTGCAAATGCAAAGTGGAACCCTCCTCCGACTTTCATGACGAGTTAGGTGGTGAGATATTTGGCGGGTGGGTGGGAGTTGGTGGAGATAAACCTAAAAACTCACGTTAAAATTGATATAAATTCCTTTATACTCATCAAAATTGCACAAATTTATAGGCATTGGAAAGGTATTTCAAAGCCTCTCATCATGAAATGATAATTTTTTTAATTTATTAGGATAGGGTTGAAAATCAAGGATGAAGTTCTAGGACATGGAGGCCATACCCATCACAAAAATGGAGTAAATAGAGGTGTGTGTTCACATTTCTTATTCCAGGAGGAAAAGTACATGGAAGCATGGGTTTTACAAGCTTCCCCATACCTATTTTTATTAGATTTGGTAATAAGAAGGGATAGGATCCCAGGGGCCTTACATTAGAGAATACATCGTGAAATATCTACAAAAGAAACCATAGTAGAATCATCTTTCTTCCATTAGAAAGTACCACAAAATTTATAAACACCATCTATCTCTACTAAACATGTTTAGGCATAAAATTATGATGAGTATCCCCTTATTTTTATACATGTATATTTTGGCATCTATAAGGTATTTTTCAGGGGGGAATGTGGAGTCTTGTATATATGAAGGTCTCATCCTTCTACTATACTATAATGGTAAACCGGTTCCTACCACGCCGGTGGTGATCACCGAGGAGGATGACGACATTACCCTGGCCGAGTGCCTTACTAAGATGAGAGCGGGTAAGGTTCCCTTTAATGGTGTGGAGTTGAGGATGATTTGCGGACAAGGGTTACAAAGATGAGGGCAACGAAGGAACCTCTAAAGGGAAAGGCATTGTTATTAATGCCAAGGGGAAAATTATGAGGATCTTAACAAAAGGGTGTAATATTTGAAAATGGTTGTGCAGTCTATAGAGGAGACTAATACATATTTTAGGAATGTGATGATTAAGGGTATTGATGCCACCAAGAAAATATGTATGTCTCGGACCAAATTCGAAGGGAAGTTCTTGAAATTTGGATAAGTTGGTAAGATAACTAAGGGAGTGTCTGAGGTTTGTGGAAGAGGGATAGAAAAAAAAGAAATTCTAGCTTTGCATGAGTAGATCCAAAAATGAGGACGAGAGGGGGACACCAAAAGGATCTAGAGCAGGAGTACCATCATGAAGAACTTGTTATCACCTCTCACGGAAATCCTCTCAAATATAAACATATTTTTAGTTTTCTTTATTTCTACTCTTGGACTTTATGCGGCATGTTGGCAAACTATTCAGCTGTTTTATTTTCAGTTCTATCTTTTTCACTCGTGTCTTGTGTGTTGGACCTTTCTATGCCTAGAGTTAAGTATGTTTAACTCATTTTGGTCATTTTTCTACTATGGTTTCTTTTTAGATATTTCATGATACATCCTCTAATGTAAAGCCCACGGGAGCCTATCCCTACTTATTACCAAATCTAATAAAACTAGGTATGGGGAAGCCTATAAAACCCATGCTTTCATGTACTTTTCCTCTTGGAATAAGAAATGTGAACACACACCTCTATTTACTCCATTTTTATGATGGGTATGGCCTCCATGTCCTAGAAATTCATCCTTTATTTTCATCCCTACCCCAAAAAATTAAAAAAAATGATTATTTCATGATGAGAGGCTTTGAAATACCTTTCCAATGCCTATAAATTTGTGTAATTTTGATGAGGATAAAGGAATTTATATCAATTTTAATGTGGGTTTTTTTAGGTTTATCTCCACCAACTCCCACCCACCTACCAAATAGCTCGCCACCTAACTCATCATGCAAGTCGAGGAGGGTTCTGATTTGCATTGGCACAACTCTCTAACTACTAAGAACCATGTGTTTACATCTCCACTTCCACCTTTGAGTTGACCACCTCATGACTCTCCTAGATCCTTGCACATTGGGTGTGGATCCCGACTTACACCATACATCGAGCCGCTGAGTTATTGTGTGTTATTGTCTTTCGTATCCACTCCTAATACAAAATCACTCCTTAGCTCATACAATGTAGGTTTGGGTTCCACTATGCATTAAAACCAAGTGAAATTTTAGGGTGTTTTCTCACCACACAACTCTAAATTCATTCCCAACACACCACCCCGCATAACTTGTCAATTTCTTGTGTGTTCATTTTGGGCTCAAAACCCACCAAGAACCATGCATCTCCCACTAACATGCATCATGACAATGTAATTCCACCTCCGCCCGACATAACTCTTAAATCAGAACTCACCCCCACTAACTCATCTCCTTGACTCGAGACTCCTCACCGATGTTCTCTCCTTGCAAGCTTGATTCACTTCACGGTGACCTCTAACCACCATGTTATGTAAGGGCGAACCCATGCCGCATCTACATCGACTCACCCGATGTTTTATCAACACACATTCCTAACTTGATCCTTCGAGATGCTAACCCAATATAACATGTCGTGCCCACCCCGTGTTCATTCACCACGTCAATATTTGACTTCATTGATACACGTAGGTTTTAGAACCCTTGTGCATCCAATACTTATCCCCCGAGTCATGCACCATTCCCATGGAATCAGTAACCCGACACCATTGTACACCTCGGCTCATCAATGGGATTTCTAAGTTTGATCAAGTAAGCCAACCTACCCCAACCTTGACCAAACTTCCTCTTTGTCACGATCCGCTCGTCCCACGAGTTGAGCTCACCCCACCTAGTCGTCTTCCTCTCGTGCCATGTCATGAGCCTCGAGCCCCCTAATGCACTACAACCTACATAGCTTGTTCAAGTCATGAAATCACCCACTTCGGATAGCTTAGAGAGCTATTTTGAGGTCACCCAACCGCTCGGCTAAGTTGTTGGACCTTAGCTCATTTTGGCCCCCTTCAAAGATTTTTTCCTGATTTTTTATTTTCCTAGATTTTCTCAATGACAAAGACCATGGGGATGCGGTAGGGATTCCTAAGACTATGTTTTTCAACTTTTCCATTTTTTTCCCATTTTTCACCGAGTGTGGACCACAGGGGCCTTTTTTTCGCACTCCGAGATAACTCTGAGCCCTTCAAAACCTAGAAGAGGATAAAATGCCAATGAATGATTCCACACTTGCCGAAAACCTTACAGATGCTTCCAAAAATAAAATTTAACTGTAATACCCCATATTCTACCTTATTGCACAATCTAATTCCCGCTCAGTCTTTCCTTATGGTGCTTTTTACCGCAGTAGAAATTGGTTCAAGGGAAAACATAAGCATCTTAATATATCATCCACTTCTTTATGTCTTCCATAATTGTTCTGCAAAACATTGGAGAGAACAACATCTTATTCTTGTTATTAAATTGTACAAGACTTCTCTAATATCATGAGTTGTTGTACAAAGATCGATTAACTTCTAGTTCTTTGACCCAAAATGTCTAATCTTCATCATTCAATGGTTGGGTAGGAGGATAGATAATCAAATTCTTGGTGTCATTTCTATTGGAAATTATCATGTTTCAAGACCTATAACCTATGAATGCATTAGCAGTGGTCATCCACAGTCTTCCACGAATAATATGATAACCTCCTTATATCCATCTTTAGTTGAAGGAAAATGGACTCAAAGGCGTACTCAAAAGATTCTACCACCAATATGATGTCTTAAATAACTCCTTCAGGCCTTACTGTTGATCTATTCATCAATTGCTAGACTATAGTTGTTGGCCTTAGTATTTCCAATTTTAGATCATCCACGATTTGTGTTATCCATTTTGCCCCCGAGAAATGAAAAGGTAGTCCTTGATTTCTTGGAAGGTATAATGACAAGGTTCGGTGTTCCATTTATATTTATTTTAGACAATGCAATGGATTTTCTTGGTCTGAAGTTGAGTGAATGGGTTGTTAGGAATGGGGTCTATCTAGAGACTTCATCCAATTATCATCCGCAAGTAAATGGATTGGCCGAGTTTAGTAACAAGAATCTCATCAAGATTAGGAAACACACAATAGAGTCTAATCAAGGACTTGGCATACATTGCTTAAGAATTCCTTATGGGTAGATCGTATCACACCCACAAGGGCCATCAGGAATTCCCCTTTCATGCTTGTATATGGAAGGGAAGAAAACTTCCACTCTCCTTGGAGTTACCTTCTTTGGAGTTGGCACATTGGCTAGAGGTTATGAAAAATTATTCCTTTATCATAAGGTTTACTTGAACTCATGGAATTGGAAGAAGTACGAAACAAGGTTGTGAAGACTTTGGAGCAACATCAGGCTCAGGTTAAGAAATATTTTGACAAGAAAGCATCTAACAAGCATTTTTAAGAGGGATATTTAGTTCTCAAATGGGATGAAGATAGATCCAAACCAGGAAAACATGCCAAGTTTGATGCTCTCTGGAGTGGGCCATACATCATCATGAGTTGCAAAGAGGTGAATTCATTTCATCTTTCCAGGCTCAATGGAGAATAACTTCCTATTCATGTGAATGGGATACATCTCAAAGCTTGTTTTTGATATCATTCCACCCCCTGTACAATGTTCGTTTTTGAATTTTCCTCCAAGTGCTTCGCACATTGCATGTTTGTTTTCTTATTTCTTTTATTTTGTTTGTGCTCAGAATGTAGTTCTCTTTCAAGAATATTTTTCCCAATGGTTTTGTATAAGGATACTGGCCTCAAATCTTAGCAGGCAAGCATTCCCTGGAGGTCACCAAAATGTTAACCTTGAAAATGTTCAAAGTTGATTCAAAATTTCTTTTGAAATATTTGGCACTGAAGTGTTTTAGAAATGTGTTAAAGTTATTCTAAGTTCCGAACTCCAAAAGTTTGAAGATCTGAAATTCGACTTTCAGATTCGAAAGTCCCCTTTGGAAATTTTCATTAATTCTAACTTGGAATTCCGAAGTCCGAAACTCTAAAGTTTCGAAATTTCAAAACTTTGGACTTTCGGATTTTGGAGTCTTCCATTGAGTTCTGAAGTCCGAAACTCTGAAGTTTCAAAATTTTAGAACTTCAGTATTTCAAGTTTCGAGTCTCCCATCTTTATTTTTATATTTTCACCTATTGACTTCCGAATTCTGAAACTCCAAAGTTATAAAATTTCAGAACTTCATACTTTCAGGGTTTTGGACTTCAGGGTTCCATGGACATTTAATTCTCACCAACCCTCCCACGTGTTAGTTTAAGGGTATTAATTTTGGGTTTTCCTATATAGTCTCAAGTTTTATCAGTCATTTTCACCTAACCTTTTTCTCTTACACTCCTTTTTTACCGAAATTTTGTACTTTCGAGGCGTCATTTTCAAGGTAATTTTGTTTGGGTTATTTCTTCTTGGTTTATGATCATTTTGGGTTTTCTTCCTTGTTTATTTTCTTTTATTCTTCCTTTTTCTTATTTTGAAAATGGAACCCTCATCATTTGTCATGTTTTACTTGATAATATTTCATGATTTCCACAACTAAAAAATCCAACATGTGTAGGCATCCAATTTAGAGATTTTTCCTTTTTAGAGCTCTTTCCTTTTCTGAGGTTCTTTCTTTTAGAGTTTTAGAGCTTCCACTTTTGGAATTTTGGAGGTTTTATTTTTGGACTTTCATTGGGGGTTTTATTTTTAGAGTTTTGGAGGTCTACTATTTTAGGGTTTTAGAGGTTTGCACTTGAATTAGAATACTTTCGGACTTTAAAACTTCGGCATTTCAGGTTTTCTTTAATATTTTCTATGAAATTTCCAAAGGCTTTTCGATTCCGAAATCTGAACTTAATGTCAACCTCCTTGTCAAAAGGAAAAGAAAAGATGAAATATACATTTTTAGGATTCGTTCCTCATTCATTCCTTTCTTTAGACTTAGGGAATATTAGAGATACCGATCTTGGGAAGGTAGATTTTCCAGACTTCTGGGCAAGGTTGAGAGATCCTAACAAGAAGTCTTGGATGCATGCTATATATGACAATGGGCTTGCTCTTGCTGCCAATTTTCCTGCGTCCATGCATTATCCCAAATTCATCTTGGCTACAACAACCCATTTTGATGAAGATTCTAGGACAATGAAGAATGGCGACGACAAGGTCGTAATTTAATTAGACTCTAATTTCGTTGAAGATTTGTTTTAACTTCCTGATGTTGAGGACTATGCCATAATTTGACCCGAAGCTGCAATTTAACATTAGGATAAGGAAACCGAATTGTTTATGAGGGTCATGATGAAGATCTACTTGGCCAAGAGTGTTACCAAGTTTCCTAAAACTATGTTTCGATCAGATTTTATCCAAGAAGTGAGCAATCTTATTGTGTTGTTAAGTAGAGTTTTGGGTCTTGCTTATGTAAAAGAGTTTCGGAATGGATGTTCATGTACATTTCTACTATAAAGAAGAAAAAGGAATTCATACTATGTGGAGAGCATATCAAGAGATCTATTTGTTTTCAATTAAGTAAAGTATTTTCTTCCAAAACTTCTAAATGACTTCTTTCTTGGTTTACGTTGCAGGTGCCATGCGGGAGTTTAATGGGTTAAATACTAAAGGTGTTAGAACTGCATCTCGATTTTAAATTTTTATCCTCAAATCATGATGGATGAGGGAAGCAGACATTTTTGTAGATTCGATGATGCCTTCTTCATTTTTCTTTTTTTCATTTTGACAAGGATTTATAGAATTAAAGGATTTCTAATGAGGATTTCAAGGAAGTATAAGAGTGGGGAGCCATTTATCTTTAGTTTCCTACATTTACATACATCAAGATTCCTAGTTTTGTGGGTGCCCCAAGCAAGTTACCCAAGTGCCCTACTGACAAATGGGTTTTTCTAGAGTTGGTTCGCAATTGTTGGATTATCATAAAATCCAGAAAAAATGGCATAAGGCGGGAGTCCTGTTTCCCATTTCAATCGGCAGATATACTTGTGCCAGTATTTATAAAATGAAGAATGTGGATGCAGAAATGTATGAAGTGACTTTGCAAACCTTTCATCCCTGAACCAATTTTGATTACTAGGGTAAGTTCAGTGAAACGGGTTTATCCATTTCTCATGTGCCTCAGCTAGAGGATATTTGGATTCATTTTCGGGATGAGTTCATTATCCGGCAACAAGAATACGAAAGTTTGGCTTTAGATGAGGTTAGATAGTTTGGTATTGCAGAGATTCCAAAGGAGATGGAAGATGAGGAAGAAGTATTGGATCCAATATACAAGGATAATAATTTTCCAATCAACCATTGCCATGGATTGATTGGTATCAAGAAGAAAGTTTCAATACTAAGGAAAGGATGGGCCCCATTTTACAAAGAACATATGATTGGTTGGATACCTTGGGAATTTCACCCAAAGGGTTAGATCAATCTATAAGAACAGAATCCCAACCAACAATGAGTCTTCCTACACCCACAAAAGGAAAAAGGTCTACCCAAAGGGCCAATATAGTCCCTAAGAATATTTCATGTGTCCCCCTCTCGTCCTCATTTTTGGAGCTGCTCATGCAAAGTTGGAATTTCCTTTTTTATATCCATCTTCTGCAACCTCCGGACACTCCCTTAGTTATCTTACCAACTTATATAGCTCAAGAACTTCCCTTCGAAATCAGTTTGAGACATAGATTTTCTTGGTGGCCTCAATACCCTCAATCATCACCTTCCTAAAATTTGTATTAGTCTCCTCCATAGACTGCACAACCATTTCCAAATACTACACCCTTTTGTTAAGATCCTCATAATTTTTCCCCTTGGCATTAACAATAATGCCTTTCCCTTTAGAGGTTCCCTCGTTTCCCTCATCTTTGCAACCCTGTCTCGTAAATCATCCTCAACTCCACACCATTAAAGGGCACCTTACTCCGCTCTCATCTTAGTAAGGCACTCGGCCAGGTAATGTCATCCTCCTCCTCAGTGATCACCATTGGCTTGGTAGGAACCAATTTACCATTCTAGTATAGTAGAAGGATGAGACCTTCATGAATACAAGACTCCACCCTTTGAAAAATACCTTATAGAGGTTAAAAGACACATGTATAAAAATAAGGGGATACTCATCATAATTTTGTGCCTTACCTTAGGGGTATTTTTAAATCTATTTTCCTTAGCTAATTTGATCCCCCATAATAAGGGTCTAGCCTCTACTAAATTGTAGCTTAGAATTACTAGAGGTCCAACCTAAGCTAGAAGCTAATCACCCTCATGAATTCTAACGATTCCCCCACCCGACTAACTGGGGTTACCTTTTGATGCTCCATCAAAATTCAATTTGACAACATCCATTTGCGGTTCGACCATTTGATCTTAGAACAAGGCATTTTAACTAGTAAAGAACTATAGGAGAACTAATTGAGAACTTCCTCTTCCCCCCTTGGGTAGGTTTTTAGTATTGCCTTTGAAAATTTCAATGTTTTCTTTGATGGAAGATATCAATTAGGAACTGACATTTTTGACATTGGATTTTTGGTTCCTGGAGATGATAGTGTTTCTCTCCTTCCAAAAACTCCAAAATAAGTGAGGAAGAGTCATCCTCTAGGCTGCCACAAGGACAAGAAACTTGAAAGGGCACTCCCATTGCAAACTTAGGATCTCAATGTTAATGGGTTGCATCCATTAAATTATGAATAGATCCAAAACCATAGAGAAGACTGCTTGAGAGAAAGAGAAATAAATAAAAAGGTGATTGACACTTTCCTCCTCCTTACCACAAAGAGAGCATCTACTGGGAATGGTCATGCCACACTTCCTGATATTATCCACTATTAGTATCTTGTTTTGGTAAACTAACCAATAGAAGATATTAACTTCGGGAAGAAGATATTTCACCCAGAGTTTACTCCAGTAATCCTTTTGAACAGAGTCTTTAAAATTTAGTAGATAGGAATATTTAAGTGAATACTCTTCCAATTCCTCTTCTTTCCACATAATAGAATCCTCTTGATGTTGGAATCTGGGTATGTAATGATTTCTTAATTTTATATTGAGATCATTGAACAGTTAATAGTCCCCTTGATAATTAGGAGGTGGAGTTATCACAATCCAATTGGACTCCTCACTGATAACAACCCAATAGTCATGAATCCACACTTTACGTATTTATTCATAGTATTGTGCCACAATTTTCTAGGGCTCTTTCTCAATAAGAGGTTTTTCCTCCAGCCTAGCAATCCTTCTAGAAACGAATTTTGATTCCTTTTCCAAGGTATCAATTCGACAACATTCCCTAAGTATTTCTTCTTGATAATGTCCACCAAAAACCCTTCCTCTCTTAACACCCTCCATCCATCTTTGGCCACCAATACCTCATTCATAAGTTTGATATTCTTCAAGCCCAGTCCACCACAATTTTTAGGTCTGGTGACTTTATCCCAAGCCATAAGGGGGAATTTGAATTTTTCTCTCCTCTAGCCCATAGAAACCATTTCTGAATCCTTTCCAACACATCAATAATTTTGGAAGGAAACTTGAAGAGGGACATAACATAAATAGGAATACATTGAAGAGAGCTCTGAAAAGTTGGATTTTTCCATCCTGAGTGAGGAGGGACCCCTTCCAAGTAGAGAGATTTCTATTAACTCTCTCCAATAGGTTGTTCTAGATAGAAGTATCCAACCTCTTGTGGATAAGGAAATCCCCAAATAGGAATCAGGGAGAGTTTTATTCCTTCATCCAAGAATGCGAGCTAACTTGGCTTGGAATTGCTCTTCCACATTTATGAAAAAAATAGCACTTTTATGCAAATTGACCAGCTTCCCAAAGATAACCTCATAATCATTCAGAACCTTTTGTAGTTAGAATCCTCTTGGATAGAATATTTCTCCAACGAGAAAATTTTCATCCACAAATTGGTTAAGACATATAGTAGGTAGACCATTAGAGAATTTAATGCCCTGAATATGGTTAAAAGATAGGGCATGGCTGAAAAGTATTCTTAAGGATTCTGTAACCATTATGTAAAGGAAGGGGGATAGGGGTCTCCTTGTCTTTGACCCCTACCAACTCTTAAAAACCTTCAGTTTACTATTATTACAATGACCGAGAAACCATCGGTGGAAATGCACATCATAATCATATTTATAAAGAAATGACAAAATACTACCTTGACCATGATGGCATGGAGGAAGGACTAAGAAACCATATCATAGACTTTGTGCATATCAATCCTAACCAACATGGTAGATCTTCCTAAGTTTTCAATAGATTAGATGGCCTCTTGGATGACAATGATGTTGTCCAATTTGTCTCCTAGGAACAAAATCCCCTTGATTAGGTGAAATGAAATTAGTAATCACCTTTCGATGATGGTAGAAAGAATTTTGGCTATCACCTTATAACTAGTATTACATAAAATGATAGGTCTAAAATCATTTATATCTTTGGCCCCTGTCATTTTGGGAATGAGAACCAAAAATTATTGTTCATTTGTTTCAGGAGATGCCCACTATTGAATTTTTTTTTGACCATATCAACAACTTCTTGCTTAATCACCTCCCAAAAATGTTGAAAATATAAGGTCAGGAAGCCATCACAACTTTGAGATTTATCTAGTTCCAAATCAAAAATACAAACTTGATTTCCTCCTTAATATGGATGAGCGTATGCTCTCTATTCTCTTGTTGTGATATGGAATTCTAGAACAACCCAAGAAATTTATTCCTGATATCCTCCTCCGAGCTAGCCCTAGGAGAAAGAGATCCTTAAAATAATTAATAACAGTTTCATTGATTTTATTTTCATCTCATTGTTAGTTCTCCATCTACACGTCAAATTTCATTGATTTTAAGATGGTTGGATTTCATAGTTATAGTAAAGTGGAAGAACCTAGTATTTATGTCACCCTCTTTTAACCATTTCACTCTGGAATTTTGTCTCTAGTATACCTCTTCTTTGGCTAGAATATCATGGTACTCTATAAGTAGATTTTGCTCCTAATTCTTGAGAGTCGGGTTAAGGCCCTCTTCCTCCATCAGTTCCTCAATAGTTCGTAAATCCTTAGAAATCGTGATTTTCTCCCTAAAGATGTTCCCAAAGGACCTTAAGTTTATTTTTAACATTTTAAATTTGAAGCTTAGTTTAAACATCAGGATTCCATGAAATTGCACCTCCCACCAATCCTTGATTCTATTGAGAATGTCTAGATGCTCTAGCCACATCTTTTCAAATTGAAAAGACCTATATTTCTTAGGAATTATTCCTAAGTTGAGGAGGATTGGATTGTGATCTAAACTAATTCAGGGAGAGTGGATAAAGAGTACAACTAATTAATCATACATAAATGAATCAGCACAAACCTATCCATTATGATTTGAATCAATTTCAAACTGGTTCTTCTATTGGCCCATGTAAATTTGGATCCCCCACTTTAGATCAAAGAGATAATTCTTCATAAAAAAATCAGCTAAATCCTCCATACTATTAGTGTAGGAATTAGATCCCCCTTTTTTGTTGGAGAGAGGGGAGTGTTGAAATATCCCCCAATAATCTAATCACCTTATTTGAACATTTTTTGAATCTTGAAAGATATCCCCATAGTTTTATCCTTCCACTAATCATATTTGAAGCATAAATGTTGGAAACAATGTAGACTTTTTTTTGGAATCTCTCTCGTGAAAGGAATAGCTATATGAAAAGGCTAAACTATTAATAGTTTACCTCGCATAACCTATGGATTCAAAATATTAACAATGGCCCCTAAGGCTCCTTTCGAATTCACACCTTTCCAATGAGCATCCTTCCGATACTCCTACCAACCTCTTTAAATCTTTCAAGGCTCATTTTGGACTCTTGTATCATCAAAATGTCTGGCTTATATTTATTCCTTAGATCTTTCATTATTCTATGTTTATTGGGGTTGTTCAACCCCTTACATTCTAGGATAGAATAATCATTTAAACTTACTTGTTTGGGTGAAGGCTCCCCAAAATATTTCTATAAACCCTTATCCACTTCCTTCTTCGCAGAGGATTCCCTCATTTCCTTGTTACTTTTCCTCCCCCTTGAAGATGATTCTTTCCCAACATCTTCTCTGGCTCTACTTTGGTTAATAGGTTTTGATCTATTTACTAGCATTGTTGGTGATGACATACCATCTATCCTATCTGGAATCACTCCACCCATTCCCATCAGGACCTCGAAAGCATTTGAGGTTGTGAAGACCTCAATCTATCTCTGTCGTCCAAAAGAGATTTGTCCCATTGATGAAAACTCTTCTAATGAAGGGCCAAGGGAAAACTTCAAGGCATAATTACCTTTTGATTCAAATACCTCTTCCATTTCATTCTTATTCTCCTCTTTTGTTTTCTATAAATCCACTTTGACTAGTTTCCTTAGGAACTTCCTACCCCTTTTTCCACTGGGGGGTTCACCACTTTGCCATTTTTCCCAACCTTCCTCCACTCTTGAGTTTCCTTGTTATTTTCCTATGGTGGAGGTTTGGGAATCGAATCATGTTTTTTTGGAAAGGGGACATCTTTTGAAATTATGCCCTATTGTCTTACATTTGCTACATGTAAAAGGAGATGACTCATACTCAAATCTTTGCACCCAATCCCCACACTTGGACATCACTTTGATATCAACCTCAAGGAGTGCATCTTGACACATATTAACATATAATCTAGCATGAGTGAGCCTTGTCCTAGCTTTGGTTGCAGGATCTATAGTAATAGGAGAACCAAAACTCTTGGCTATTCCTATAAGGACCTCTCGGTTCCCAATACTCCACAGAAAACCCGGAAGATTCACCTAGATAGGAAAATCGAAATAGTTTTCTCAAAAGGATTAAAACCCAGTTCCTATTTTTGGACAACCACATGAGACTTTCCAATAAACTACAACCCCTCGCTAAGATTTTAGCTACTCATTCTTTACTCATGAGGAAACCCATAAAAAATCATTTGCGTAAGATGTTACCTCTATGGATCCATTCGCAGCCCATCTTATCTTAGCCCAACCACAAAAATAGTCAATGTTGGGATGTGAGCCCAAAATTTTCTCATACAATGCTCCTTCTATGGTCATTTTTTCCCTGTCTAAGAGAATCTCTGGTACCTTGAGTGAAAGATCGCTTCTCTTTAGAAGGAACAAGTCCTTCCAAAATCTATTTTTACAATCTTTGTCGACCAATCAACCAGCCCACGTGTTCTCCACCATGGACTCATCCTCTTCTCCTTTCTTGGTGAGATCACATGCTCATGCTCCGATCCTAGGGCCTTCTCCATTCTGCAGAGTTCACAAAGAGTTCCGCGTAGATCCCTCGTCTAAGATTGACATTCCCACTTTTCCATCATTCAAAATCACCCCACTTCATGTTTGTCTTTGGCTTCTCCATCCTTGTTGTAGGTATAATGATGATTTTTATGGGTGGTTGGAGCAAGGTTTATGGTTTGTCCCTCTCTCTTCTTTCATTCTCCTATATATTGTAAAGGAGGACATTTTTAATGCTCTCCTCCCTTCTTCTACCTTTTCGGGATGTTTGTGGAGCTTCAAGCCTCCATTCTTGAAATTTGTAATAGTGAATCTTTCCTCTCCCTACTGTAATGATGTATTTTGCATACCCTTGGAGCAATAAAAATTGATTTTTTTATTATCTCTCTATCTTTGCATTGTTTTGTTATTTTTATTTCCTTTCTTCATTCTTGCAGTGTATTGTGCATCTATTTTTCCTATTGTAGGTTTAAATGTGTTGTGATTAAATGAAAATGGTGCATTATGTGTATCTTGGTATATGATTCTTGTCCATCCTCTCCATGCTCACCTTTCTACATTCTCAGGCATTGAAGATTATTCAACACCCCCTTTTCTCGGTGCTATCAACATCCCTTTTTCTAGTGCTATCACCTTTTTCTAGTGTCATTAATTATAACATTCACTAAAGGACTACATGGATCTATGTGCTTGGGTAAAGACCGGATTTTCAAGCATGATATCAACCAATTGTCCAATAACTTGCACAGTAGATGGATCTTTTATTTTTCTTCCTAGATTCTTGATACATATATCCTTAACTAGATTATTATAGATAGGTACATATTTTATGGCTTGTATAAGTGGAATATTTATACAAATATCCTTCAACTGGTTGACAAAATCAGAATCGAATCTGATTTAAGGTCATATTTATTTTCTTGCAATCTCTCTGGAAATGGGTGTGTATTGATTTTCATTTTTCCTTTACTGGAACTATGTTCACGTTACTATGGATCATTTTGTAGTGTCTTCTAGATTTCTTTGCGGATCACTTTGCAACAATAGTGGTTCATTTGCAATCTCCATGATGATGGGTTTACTTAGTGGGAGAATTTTTCTTCCTTGGTGGCGATGGATATCATCGACATCAAATGAATAGGAAGAGTATTGGGTTGATTCAATGGTGTAGGTTGTATCAATGGCTTTATTGTTGGGGTTAGGCATTGGTTGAGTTGGTAGTTGTGTGGCTTTTGGTTGAGAGTCGAATTAGGGGTTTGGCATCAGAGCTTGTTGTTATGGGTAAGGAGGTCGATGGTAAGATTGTTGGTAATTAGGAGGTTGATTACTCCATTGCTGACCTCCTCTCCTAGGATGGTGCCATGAAGAAGGGGGTTATTGTTATTGTTCACATTAGAATGTAGGTTGCCATTAATGTTGGTATTGACTAGGGTATGAAGCCCAACCTTGATGAGTATTATCTCAAGGTGGGGGTTGCATATATGAATTAATAACCCAATTTTTAAAATATGGCATTGGATCTTGTGACATACCTACTTGTCTTAGTGGCCAAGGATTTCTTTGAGAAACGTAGAAGAATTTTCCATCCTCCATTTCTATCATCTTGAATTCTAGTGCAACCTCCTTTTCTTCTATAATTTTGGCCAATCCTCTGCATCTATAATCAACTTTATTTCTTTTGCATGCATGGCATAACTCTGTAAGTGTTGCATCTGCATCTTCTTTCTTATTCTTAGCATGTAGAGCATCAATCTAGGTGGCCATGTCATTGACTATCTCATGTTCATGTTCTTGAACATGTTCACAATCTCTTATTTAGATATGTCCCCAATTCCTTTGGTAGTTGATACACCCCTTGATCTAGCACTTATTATTCTCTTCATGGTTTCTCTGGAGTAGTTCCTGTAGGCTTCACAAATCTCATCAAAGGTAGATTTTGAATGTCTCCATCTCCTATCAGATCCAAAAAATCCATATCCTCCTCACTGATTCCCTTCAAGAAGAGTAATTTGAGAGATTTAGGAGGTAATCAAGTGTTCCTTGACTTCTAAACACAAAACAAGAATCTCTCCAGATAATCTTCTAGTGGCTCATCTTCCTTTTATGCCATCTTGAAGAGTTCATCTCCTCCTCTGCTACTTGGCCTGCAGTAGTCTTGGTACTTGGTGAGAAAATTTTCCTTCATCTACTACCAGGTAGTCACAACATCTCTTCATAGGACCATAAACCATCTCAAGGATGTATACATCCTTGAGTGTAGCAGAGGAACAGCTTCAACTTGTGTGCATCAATTGTATAATCATAGATTCTACATAAAACATAAAACTCAAATAGGAAAGTGTCTAGGTCTTATATTATGGATCCATGGAAATTAGGAAGAGCTAATGGAGAGATATTATTCATTACAACAAGTTTATTGTTATTGGTTATGGGAAACTCAAATGTAGTTTCCCCTTATTCAACATTTTGATTCACTTCTTCTATCATGATTGGATAATTAGGAACAACCTCAGAAGTCTCACTTGGAGGAGGGCCTTCTACTATCAAACCTTGTACAGAAGAAGATGTGTCTTCTTCATAATCAGATGAAACAATCTTTTCTATTTGAGGATTGGGTAAGAATATACCATGGGAATATCTTAGATGGTTAATGCATCAACTAGCTAAACTCAATCAATAGACATTAGTGGGGGTTTGGATGTAGAATTTATAAAACCTCTAAAAATCCTATAACTTACTAGTATTCCCAGCAACGGCACCAAAATGGTGGTTCAAATCAACTTACATAAATTAATATGGTACTCATTAAATCACAATCATTTAATCATCAAACCAAGGGATGTAAACTTTAAATAATGTTAGTGTTATATGCACAATTACAGAGAATTTATGAGGTATGGAAAGAAATAACTGTCACTACCATACTTGAAAGAACAATGCTTAAAAGTAGACAAAACTTAGAACTAAAATAAAATGGTTTCTAAACGCTATGACTAAGACAAAGCTTGTAAATTTAGAATGCAAATAAAGAAGATAAATTGCTTCCTAGGATAACGTGTAATAAAATAGAGAAACATTACTATGGATGGGTTTAACAAACCATAGGTGGGCCCTACCTTGGGTGTTAATCCATCCAGAATTATATAACTAAAGGCTAATAAATAGAACTCATATCTTTTATTGAATTGGCATGAACATTAAATTCGGAAAAAACCAATCTCTTCTCTATCTACATATATCTACGTTTATGTATCTATATATCCCATATTACCATAATAACACTTTCTTTTATACTTCATTTACAACAAGACATGAGAAGAAAAGTTCAACTAGGAGTTTAACAAATTAGGTAAAAGATATTCGGTACAATAAGTGGAATATATTTAACGAAAAAACAGATTCAATGCATGTTATGGAACTCATAACTGGTGTTCAGTTAATCGACCCATTCCTTCAATCACGTGGTAAGTCAAACAATCAATTCAGTACTTAAATTAGTGTACAATAAATTATAAGATAAAATTTTGAGTTGTTTCTTAGTTCTTTATGTTCAAGTTGTTACCACTCCTTTAATGGCACGTAAACATTTGAGTGTCGTTCTTCATGTTCCAATATATCTTCGCAATGTGGGCTTATTTTATAAAGTTGATTACCTTTCACTGTAGACGGGTTACTGCAGATAGGTTCCTTTCTACATACAAGTTGTTACATATGGAAAGTTGCTTAAAACTAAGAGTGTCATCACACATATCATCATTCAAACAACTTATTAAAACCATAAGAATTAATGCACACACAAAATATGATAAAATAAAGATAACTAGAGATAACTATATTAATCATTAATTATTCCACGAGTTCAAGGTTGTAATGATAATGTTTAGTAGAGTGATGGAAAAATATAGAAGTGCAACTACAATGGATTGATCAAAATATAGAAGATGAGAAATTTATAAAGGAAATAATCACAACTCATCATGGTCCTTTCTCCTTCCCATTGATCTGGTTCACACTTGTAAGTCACACAAGTAGAATTCTCCCCTGAATCTTCACCTTATTGATTGAAAGAAATTACTTTTACAAAAATGAATCAAACTAACTTTTTTAATCCTTATAAAATTGCTCTTTTATATTTAGAGCAGTCCTAGTTTCCCTGAAAGAGGAATAGTTATTTGAAATAAATGACAACTACTTAACTAGAAGATACCTATAACAACAACTAACTATTTAAGAAATTACGATCATGGAAGGATTATTCCATGTCGTGTTTAGATCAAATTCATCCTATTAAATGTAGATGAGGTATGTACTTGAATTTGAATTGAAGTATTCAGTTAATGCTAGAATATATTACAAATCCTGAATTGATTCCCTATAATCATGATGATTATAATTCTATAAGATTTCTAATTGTCTATTCCATGTCTTCGAGAAACTGGTGCTAAGTTGAGATATCATGGTCCTCATAATCTACATGAAAGCTGATATATAAGTACACGTCTCATCACATCTACTCGTTAATTTTCCATTTAAGTCTTTTACCTATTTTATGTGAGTTCCATAATCCAAGTGAGTCTCGCATTTATGCTCAAAGCGAGTCTTGCACTCCATACCAAGTCCTGCACTCATGCAAGGAGAGTCACATGTTATAAAGCGAGTCTTGTACTAGTGCATAAGCGAGTCTTGCACTTTGTCATGTAGTTGATTCCTATGATGACTAAATATATGCTTTCCAAATGCTTTTTTAATACTAATAAATATTCATTGAAACCATATTTAAAGAAACGACGACAAGATGAAAATAAAAAGGATACATATTATTTCCTTAAAAATATAGTAAAGTATTAATTATAAAATGAGAATATTATGCATAGTGCAAAATGATAACATACTAACACATGGTTTAACATAGGATAAAACATGGAAAAAGAGGGGATCATCACTCCCACACACTTAAGATATAACATCTCCTCCTTCTACCTATTCAAGTTCTTAATGATTCTTGAACATTTATATTCATTAGCAAAATTCTACCAAGTCTCATCTAGATCTATGTTACAAAACAAAATAAATTGATGAAAATATTCCTCCATGTTTTGTAATCGGCCTCTGATTGATCCTCATTGGCTTTCCTATGTGATATAGGGGCTATCAATAATAGATGAATATATCTCATTCCAATCCATTTATCATTCATGTTTATAATAATCTTACAGAGGTCATTTACCCTCTTGACGACCTACGAGAGGTCATTAGACCTCTTGAATGACCAACAAAGGTTATTTGGGGAAATTACCTCCTTCTTCTTATAGTGCTCTGGAAGTAATTTATATCTCAACCGGAAAGAAAGGAAATTAGCATTAAATGTTGGGAGTACTTGCTCTATGAAATCTGATACACAAGTTCTCAAAATAGCTTTATACCTTTCCATCAATTGTAAAAATACACTTGAGACTGAAACCTTATGAGAAATCAAATGGGGCAAGGCAATCATGCCTCATTAAGAGACCTACCTATATTAGCTTCTTCTCGGTTTTATATTCCCCTCTCCTCCCTCCGCCTAGATGATGCCTTAAGGTAGAGATAAATGCATGTAATTGTACCTCTCCCATATATAAATTAATTGGGATTTAAATTTGTTTAGAGAGTAAGAGATTATGATCATAAAATTCACATAGTATATTCTTAACAACATTATCCCCGGTTGTGTATGCTCCAACAAATTTATTATCATCATCAAATTCTATATCCTACATAGAACAAACTCTAGAGATATTTCACTCTAAGAAATTTTCTTTAAAAATAATGCATAGAAATTAGGAGGCTGCATGATAGGGAATGATCATATAATAGAAAAACATTAAGAACATCTCAAATCACTTTTTTATCTTCCTTTAAAACCTTATTTTCTTTTCGCATGCCCCGAATACTATAAAGACTTGCATCCATTTAACCATTCCTCGTAATACAATAATCTAAGGGAACACAAAGTCTGTGTAAGTTATTTATTCTAGGGTAGGAACATGATATGTTTCCTTTCTATTTTCTTTCAGAATTACAAGTGATATGTTATTTTCATGAGTTTTTCAAGGGAAAAATTCACACCTGAAAACATGACAACCATACCCTATAATGAATTTTTTTTTCTTAAAGGTCATTTTGTACCCCTCTCCAGACCACCCTAACCCTCGTGTTAGTAATATCCCATCCTTATAAGTAATCTACTGTGTTTTTCATCATGTTCATAGGTGATTTAGGGATATCCAATCTATTCAATGACTTCCAAAATGAGATCTTTCAAAACGGGCTCTCTCGGAAGCTTTAGGAAGGCTATTTTCTAGTCTTCCCGAGGTGGTGAGCACTCCTAGAGTAGAATGAAAGAATAAAACTAATCATGTAAAATTATCATAAAGATAATAATGTTTTGTAATTGGTTTTGGAATATTCTTGGAAGTTTCGAGATATTTTGGGGCGGTTCAACAAAAGTAGGTCTTATGGGGTGAAGTAGGGTACAATGCAAAAACAACCTCTGAGCTTTGATAAGCAAGTCTGGGAGACCCATAAAGAGTTGGAAGCAAAAAAAAATATCATCAAAAATGTAATTTGGATCTCTATAGGATGGTGGTATTACGTTTTTCACAAGAATTAATAAATTCCTCCCATAACCTATTTTCAACATGCACAACCTTTGATCCCAAAGAGAAATCCTATTTTTCAGGAGGTTTTAGGAATAATAAAGGTATGGTACCCCCACCATTGTGTTAAAAATGTTACTTCTAGTCAATTTCATATACATAAGCGTGGTAAATTTAATCCAAGAGCTCAAGTTACTCCTCCATCAAGTTGCTCCACAAGGTAAAGGAGTTAGTCAATTTTTAAGCTGAAAAAATGGACCAATCATAAGGTGGCACATGTTTGTGCACCAACTGCCCCAAAAGTTTGGGATGGTTGGGAAAAAAAATTGCACACAACCTCATTTTATGCCCTTGAACCCTCATATGACCCCTGTTATGTATAACTAACCTAGTTTATCCCTCATGCTCTGCTTTTCCAGGCCCCCTCTCTTCCTAAACAGCAAATAATTTCATGAAAAGTGGACCAATGGGAAGAGGGGACAATTTTTACACCAACCATCAAAAAATTTGGGATTTTGGGACAAAAAGTGTGCCTATTCTTAGCTTGAGGAAATTTGCAAATTTTTAATTCTAATTGTAGCTTCTTGTTACTTCTACTTCTACTTACAAGCACACACAAGAAACCATTGCTTCCATAACTTATTCCTTTACTCCATCGCCATTGTTTCCATTCCTCCAATTTTTCTCTTCACACTCATTTTTCATCATGCGCTATTACTACCATGTAAAACACTTCACTTTTCAATTTGTTACCATACCCGTGTGTTGTCGGAAGGGAAACCATTCTTGATGACACTTCTTCATTTCCTCCATTACCACTTCTTACATTCCTCTATTTTTTTCTCCAAACACATTTTTCATCCTCCTCTACTACTACCATGTATGTAAAAAAATCACTTTTCAAGTTGTTACCATGCTCGTGTGTTGTCAAAAACCCTTGTAGGAAAAATCAAAGAAACACTCATATATTGTAATCCCAAGCGCGAATCCGAAAAAACTTGGAGCATATATTCCTCTCCCAAACATATTCAAGCTGAAAAAAAAATTAAACAGTTCCTCGGACCATTAATGGAAGAAAAATCAATATTTATGCCCTAGTTTCCTTTTCCTTAATTTTTCGTTGATCCGGAAAGTGAGTGAAGCTAAGATTTTGAATCAGAACATCTATAGAAAAAACCCATCATAGAGAAATTAATTTTTCATCAATCGGAGGTGGGGAAGAAAATCTTTGAAAAATCTTGGTAATTCCATTAATGGCTTCCCTGGTAGCTCTGTGCCCAAAGCTCTCACTAGGCAAAAATTTTGTTTTCTATTTCTGAGCTTTCCAGTGAGCAAAACACAATGAAATTTGGAGCACGTGATTATGATGGAGAGAAAAATCTAAAAATGTTATTCCCATCAAAAAATGAGGCTATTTTTTCAATTTACTAAAAATGGAATTTTCTATGCTTCCCCAATGCTAAAAATAATAAGTCCCTCGAGTTGCAATTTTGATCATCTAGGACAGTGAGGAGTGATTGCAAAATGAGAAGAAGGAAAAAAATGATAATTTTCCCAAAATAACAAGTCCCCAAAAAGTAACTTGCTAAAAATAGAAATGCATTAATTATAACAATACATCAGCAATGGATGAGGATGGAATGTTCCCAAATGTTCAGAAAGTGAAATCGGGGTAAAACATGTGATATCTCCCAAAATAACATGTCATGGTCCTACACGTAAAAATATAAAGTCATCATTTTAGGAGCAAAAAGTTGTAGATAACTTTATTTTCACTCATATTTCTAGTTTTGAAATTTTTATGGGATGATGTGATGATTTCATGGCTCAAATAGAGAATTGATAACTTCATATGGGTCTTAGAAACTTCACATTGAGTTCAACATTGTCTGGAAGAAAGGAGGGGCATTGCAAGGCGCGGGGGGTGGATCCACCACCATCTCTTGGTGAGCTAGGTGTTTTGGAATAAGTTGGTCAGAGTGAGCTCAATGAGCTAATGGATTTCATTAATCAAGTTTCAAGGAGGATCATTGTGAGCATTTCATGTGTTCATCCCAAGCTCACATTAGGAAGTTTTGAAAAAATGTTTCTTAACACTCATTTTATTGTCTAAGGTGCTCATGCATCACGTAAAAGGATTTAGCTTGTGATCATCATCGGTGAGGGAAAATGGTTTAAAATTAATTGAAGCTTCACATTAGTGGAGAAGAGCTAGAGGGGTCATTAGAAGCTAGGATTGTCATATTCAAGTTCTTCAGGGAAGATCTACATCAATGATGGAGGTATCTTCATTCTTTGGAGCATCTCTTCTTTCCCCTTCTTCCTCTTTCTTCTTCATCTTATCTACCCATTTTTTAATTCTTCATTACGAAATCATGTTTTCCATCTTATTCATTAATATGACTATAGTTAAAAAGGTAATAATTCACCCTTATTTTATAAAAGGGGACTTAATGTTCTTCCCTAAGAATGCCAAGAGTCGCACGTAGAAAAGGAAAGTGAAAAGACACATGGGGGTAGGTTAAGAATCATTTCTTGTTTTATATAATGTAATGACACCCTCATTCTTAAGGGTTGTCAATTTTTTACATGCAAGAAAGATTTGAGTAAGACAAAAGAGAGTGATTCTTTTGTTTTCCCCATCTATTTTCCTCTATTTTCCAGCATTGTAAAACTTGTTAAGATTTCAATAAAGAAAGGAGTTTCTTCTTTTCATGATGTATGAATGTGTGTAACTTTGTGTGCATATTTTCCTCTGATCCTTGATATTCTAAACATGGTTGTTTCTTTCTTATAAGTTGTGAATGTGAAACTTCTAATTAAATTTGGAAAGAATATGATTTTCTACTTGTAGAGTTGATTTCTCCTATCTAATTTCTCACTCCATTTCCCCCATATTTTAGAAAATTCCTCCCTTAAAAACCATTACAAAAATTTTCCGTGGGTAAAATGGAGTGTTCTTGTTGGATCCTTGAAATCTTGGCCATCAACATATTTTCCCTTTTGTTCATTCACAATAAAGTGGAGTTACACCACACAAATAGAGGGATCTTGAGTCCCAAAGTGTTGGCAAGATATCCATCAAATTTGTCTACTGATAAATTTTATTGCCAACATGTCTTTAACTCTTTTTCTTGGTCTAAAGGAACTTAATCTGTTGTTCATTTTATTCTAAATCATGATGAAGTTGAAGAGTTTCCTCTTCTTGCTTCTATATGGTTTGTGACGAAGGCTGTTGGGTTTTCTGATCTTTCTCGGACTTAATCGAGAGAAAATGGACTCTTTTTCTTGCAGGAGTTGTATGTGGTTAATTATTTCATGAGACAATTAGATTTTGTATTAGACTTTTGAAAGAGATAATATTTTTGGCATGAGGGTGTCAGAATCATGAGGGTAACTAGGTTCTCCTTCAATCTTGAGTTCTTTACCTTTATCCCGATGGGAGAATCAACAATAGTGTTTAGGGTTTGGTCAACTTCCTTTTCAAAAAATTAAATAGAGGGTGATATAGAATGAGGAGGAGTCACATGTGGTATATAGAGTAAGTTTTGCATGATGGCAATTTCCTCTTGTTCTTCTTGAGGAGTAGTTTCCACTTGGGGTTCATTAAGGGTCTAAGAAGGTCTATATGTCCCGGGGTATTTCCTACATCGTTCGAAATTGGAAGGCCCTCATTCTAGAACCGATGTAGGTTCTAGGGCATAATTTTTCTAGAATTTCATCCACTTCTTAAGGCCAAGTATTTTTTTGATAGAATAATTCCTGTAAATTAAGTGTATTAGGCCTTGGAATTTTAACTAATAAGTGCCCCAACGGAATTTTTCAGTAGCATAGGAGATAGAATTGAACAAAAACTAGGGCATGTTTACTTTATTATGTTCTTTGGTTTGAGCATGGCAAATGTGGATGAGAATTCTTAAAACTATGCCCAAAATGACTTCTTTCTGACCCTCACATGTGAAATATTTGGTTATCCACTTAGCTACATCAACTTAAGGCTCAAGGAGAGTACCTCTTTTGATAACCTTAGTTTTCCCTTTATTTTCCATAAACAGTTCCAATTTTTCCTTCTTCCCCACAGAAAATCTCTTAATAATTTCATAATAGAGGGTCCTAGAGTTAACTAATTTCCCTTCTTCTAGTATTCTTGAAATATGGCTAATAATAGTAGGATTGAACAATATTTTATTACCTTTCACTATGGCATGTCCTTCCTTAATGCTATTTGCAAACTCATATATCATCTTTGGATTGAACACTTCATAAGACAACATGAAGTCTAGCCACCCCACCTTCTCAAAAATTTCTACTAACTTTGTATCTGATAGTAATTTAGCTAAATTTGTAGTTTCATGCCTCAATTTGATTCCAATGGCTAGTTCTAAATTAGAGCATCTTACTTTCGTATGGTTGTAAAGCAACAGAGCACAAAAATGGAGACATAATTTTGCAAAAATGGAAATAAGCATAGGAATGGAAATGGTAGCAGTGTAGGATTGGAATGGAAGAAGTGAAAATTTGGAAAAAGACAAGGGAGATAAAATAGTTATATATGGAACAACATGAATTGGGAAATTTTTAACAAATCCCAATGTGAAAACGATAAAGGAGGGAGTAATTTGGTACGTGATGGAGATTAGTATAGATATGTGTGGAAAATTTATTGGGTTATGTAGTACGTGGGAAGACATCTTGAATGAGGGAGATCATCAATTCGCACAATCACAATAATGATCATACCATAAATAAAATTGTGTATACTGATTAATTTCATTTGTCACATCATCGATATCATTCAAATGTCTCTTTGATTCTCCCTCCACATATTGTACTTCATTTATTGTCTGCATGATTCAAGGGTGGTATTGTCATTGTTGGTTTTTATCCACCTGAACTTATTATATTCTTTTTCATTTTTTTTTCCCTATTTTTGGAAGTAGTGACCATCATTTCTATTTTTCAGTCAATACCTATTAGGACGATGGTTGCCATTTTTGGTTTATAGCCATATCTTATTTATTTAATGAGAGTGAGCTATCTTACAGTTGAATTGGACAAATAAACTTTATTCAAAAAATTTAGAGCTCCATCTTCTTGTAGCATGTTTTGGAATTCTTCCTTAGATGTCTGTTTATGGTATAGCCTCAATCTATGGCAATTAACTGACATTATTTTCTTCTCACCATCAATAGGAATTAGGTGAAATGCCCCACTGTTGAATACTTTCTCAACTTGATATATACCCATCCATCTTATGCAGTAACTTTCCTTTGAAATCCTCATAATTTGAATAAAATAGTAGGGCCCAATATCCTTTTTGAAACTTCTTTTGCTTAATATGTTTGTCATGCCATACTTTCCTTTGATGTTGAATGATCTTGGTCTGATGTAGTACATGTAGTCTCATCTCATCCAACTCATTTAATTGAAGAATCCTTTCTTGTTTTGCTTCTGATAAATCAATTCCCACCTTAATAGTTATTCTCAAGGTTTGAATTTCAAATTCTATAGGAAGAATAGGCTTCTTCCCATAAAACAACTCATAATAAATTGATCATGTGGTTGTTTTCCAAGTGGTATTGTAGGCCCACACTACTTTAGGTAACTTTTGAACCCAATTTTTCCTTGAGATATCCACTGTTTTTGTTAGGATATTCTCCAATTCCATGTTAGTAACTTCTACTTGACCATTAGAAATTGGATGGTATGGTGATGAATTATTATGCTTTATCTGGTATGTTTCCACAAAGGAACTAATTACACCTGACATAAACTATGGTCCATAGTTTGAAACAATGGATCTTGGAACCCAAAATCTCTAAAAGATATGTTCATATAATTTTTTTAACTTTATCATCACTTGCATATTGTAGATGTTGCACCTTATCCCATTTAGTTACACAATATGTATAAACTAGAATGTACTTTTTTCCTTGATAATTTGGGTAAATTGGTCTAATGAAATACAATCCCCACTTCTCAAATGGTTCTAAAACAATTTGAGGTTGAAGTGTCATCTTGGATGTCAATGTTGACTTTCTCATCCTTTGACACTAATCAAACCGCCATGCATACAATTTGGACATCTCTGTACAAGGAAATCCAATAATAACCATCTCCTAAGGCTTTGAGAATGGTTCTCTTAACTAAATAGTTTCCTCTTGGTGGCTCATCATGACATGCTCTAATTATGTCAAATATCTCATATTCGAGATACGCACCGCATAAAACATGGTTAGGTCCACATTTAAAAATAATTTCATTTAACCATGTATACATCACACTTTGTTTATTCAATTTCTTTCTTTACTTATGTGTGAAAAAGGTTGGGAAATTCCCTGTAGCCAAGTAGTTATCCATATCTATAAACCAACGAGAGACAATAGAAATTACAAATAGATGATCATCTGGAAAATCATCATTGACTTGTTCTTCCTTTCCTTAAATGGTCAACCTTGAAAGAAAATTGGCCACCATATTTTGTTTCCTTTGCTTGTTAATAATTTTAATATTAAATTCTTATAAAAACATCAGCCATCTTACAATCATGCCATGCACTAAAGGTTTATTCATTAGATACTTAATAGCAGAGTGATTCGTGTGAACAATCACTTCATATCCTATGATATAATGGTGACACTTGTTAATTTCATAAACAACTGAAAGAAAATCCTTATATGTGGTAGTGTAGTTCCTTTCAATATGGGAGAGGTTTTTACTGATATAGTATATAACATGCATCACTTCTCATTCTTCTTTTATATCATGATACTTCTAATGGATCACCCATCCTAGTCCTACTTTAGGTTAAGTGTATTGCTGCACCTCTTTCAATGTGAGTTACAAAAATTATAAAAAGAAAACCAAATATTATTATTATTATTATTATTAAAAATGTCAAAGATAACATTACTTTCACAAGTTAAATGAATTACGTGAATATTATTATTATTATTAAAAAACGTCAAAGATAATTTAATCATGATGGTGGTAAGGCTAAGTTATCATGTTTATGGAAAAATAAAAAAGGTGAAGAAGGTCATGGGTCCCATTTAGTCTCCTAAATTGACCCATGCCTTTGCATTTTATTACACAACTTATAAAAGTGATTTAATTAATTTATACACCCAGAGTATACAAGGGATTAATCAATTAATGCTCTCTCAAAGTGTAATATGTAACCATATAACTTAAGTCACTATTAAATTAAATGGGAGCCCTGAGATTAAGGAGATCTCCACCATAGGATTAATACCCTAAAACATTCAACCTTATGAGCATAAAATTAAACCCAAAAGTTATCATTGCATTTCCCTCATCTCTTTCATTTAGTTTCCCTAGTTTTGGTTTTATTTGCGGTTTTGTTTTGCAAGAAGGAGATGAATCTCATGGAGAGATAAAAAGATAAGATGAATGGTGACATTGTTTGCATTCCTTTTTCATTCTTATCTTTGATTTCAAAAGCATCATGATTTGCACACAGATTTGATTTATATGTAAGAGGGTTAAACTGTATTGTTTTCCTTTTTTAAAACTTCCCAAGCTTGTATAGATCCAAAAAAATTTATTGATACATATTCTTATTTTATTTAATAGCTCTTATTTTGAGACCATATGGGTGGTTGTGGGTTATGTTATCCAAAATTTTCACCCCTAAAAATTTAGATATCCTATTAAATATTTGAAGTACGGGCATGTGACGTTCTTTCGGCCATCAAATTTTGGTCCTAGGTATCGAAGAGAAAAAAAAGCTTAGGATAGCTTGGCTAAGTTAGTCTTCATACACAATGAACTAGTGAGCCACAAAAACCAAGCTAGTTGGGTTATCTAGAGAGTTGGAATCGATCTAGATGATGGCCGAGTTAGGAGCGAGGTGTGCAAGATCGGTGTGTAGGGGGGTGAGTAACTTGGGAAACCCAACATTGGAGGGAAGTTAGACATATATTCAACTCCACCTAGATGGATGATCATCTAACCCCATAGGTTGGATAGAGGATAGGTGGTTGACCAACCCCCTCGGTTGGATGGCCCGGGGTT